>VWZS01003242.1:478370-592758 GCA_013397075.1 Rhabdornis inornatus | reverse complement strand
AAGTCACCGAGAGAGAAAAAAAAACCTCCTAAGGACGTCATAGATACTTTAAGTCAGCTGCAGAGGTGCCTCATTCCCTATGTCCAGCAGTACAGAAAAAGAATCACCTTCTAATTATTTTGTGCCAATGTATTTGAGACCACTACCTACAGTCAGGCCTGACCTCTCTGCCCCCTTAATGGGGATGAAAACAGCCCCAAAAAACACTTTGGTTTATATCTTTGTGCTCAGCTCCTGCTCTGTTGGGCTGCCACATCCTCTAAGACTGGAGATGCTGTTAGGGGTGAACAAGGGAGCTGACCTTATTAGAGCAATTCCCTAGTGTTTTCCCAACATATACCAGGAAGCTCTAAAGTCCTAGAATAGCCCAGAATCTGGGAATCACAAAAGTGATGATAAAACTGATTTTTAACCCTCTGTGCCCCGCCTGGGGATTATCAGTTCAGTGGGGACGGCACCTACACTCCATGTAAGGAGAGGGGCGGGGAGTGCAGCCATCCATCCGCTCTCACCCATCACCTTGTGCCGTGTACCCCCAGGAGCAGGGGAGAGCAGCCACGCAGCCTGCCTGCGCTACCTGCGGTGTTTGCTGCCAGGGAAAGGAGCCTCGCTGGCAGCGTCTCCAGCTCACGGAGCCGGTGAACCAGCCCTTCTCCCCCTCTGCCTCTCCCCCTGGCCATCTGCCCATCTCCCACCAGGGCACAACTGGGTCCCACGGATGGGAAAACCGGCCGATAGGGAGAAGGCTGGGCTCTGCCCTCGTTGCAGTCAGAATCTCTCCGCTGGTCTATACTGCGGTGAGCAGTGACAGATTGATTTTACAGCGCTGCTTGGAGCCGGCCGCTGGCCCTGGGCTGTGGATGAATCAGCTTTCTCTGGTCCTTGGCTTTTATTTCATTATTTTACTGCAACCTCGCTCACAGGCAGCTAAAGAGGGAGCGGCAGGGAGAAACACGAAGTTGGCAGATTTCCTTGCCTGCTCGTGTGCTCCCAGCCTCCCAGCCTGGCTTTGGGACTCCAGCAGGAGGGAGGGAAGGGATTGTTTTCCAGGAACTGACATCTGTCAGGAAAAAAGACACAAGGCTCCTTCTACATGGGCAGATGCATGTTGCAGTGGCTGTGGGAGACAGCAAGGACTGTGCAGGCACTGCACAGCATGAATCGTTCCTGCTCTGCTATAACAATGCTTAGGTCCTTGCCAAATGGAGAGGGGCCCAGTTTTCCATACAAGGGGCAGCATGTTTGGAAATAACAATGCACTCAATCCATGAGTGCATTGGACACTAACCTGCTTACAGACTCCAGTGTGGAAGTGATTCCAGGTTCTCCTCTTATAGCAGAGGAGGGGGCAAGGACTGCACCCTGCTGTCTCCAAGAGGTCTCAGAGCATGCCACAGATACAAGGTTCTCCTGGAATGAGATAGCACCTCCAGGCATAGAATTGACCTTCTTCCCTCTCCTGGCTGTGGATATTGCAGACTTTGTCCAGGGGAAGCCAGTGCTAACTCTCTTGGTTCTTGCACCATTAAGAAGAGCAACAGTGAATTCAAGCAAGCACAGAGAAACAAAGGGCAGAAAGGTGCTGTGTTTTTCTAACTCTGCTCTGGAACTACGGTGGGACAGCTCAAGCCAGACTGTTGGAGCAGTCTGGGGACAAAATAGCAGAGAACAGAAGGACCAACCAAAGTGCAACAAATGTTCCTCTCCACACCCCCAACACCTCAGGAGTGAATAGGAGCAAATATCTGCTCTATGAGACTTGCTTCTGAAAAAATCTTTGTCAGAATTGAAGATCTACTCAGAGGGCCCCTCACCTGTGCTGACACCTGTTCTGCAAGAGGAGGAGTAGCCAAAGGAACCCAACACCAGTTTGGCCTGCTCCAGCCTTCTTCTTACATGCTCACCTCCCAAGGGAGCTTCACCTCACAACGGATGGTGCTTCTATTGCAATGGGTTCAGGACACCTTGGAGCTTTATCCTGCCTTACTCCAGAGCCCTCCAGCAATACAGACTGCCTAGGGAAGGAGTGGTCCTCAGAGGACAAATGTCTGAAGACACACAGCTACAGCATTGTGTCATTGGGCTCCCCCAAATTCACACATATCCTCTCTCTCCACCTGCCCCTGCGCAAGCATCAGAGAGCGGCCTCAAAGGTGGCCAGCACAGCTCAAACCATCAGAAGGAAAGGGCCTTTTGATCTGCAAAGATCAAGGTGTGGGAGGGGAAGGGAGGGGAATCAAGACAGAAAAAGCAGGAGAGAGAGGCTTCCCAGTGGTCTGTCCCAGAAAGAGGGAGGGAGGCAGCAAAGTCCATCTCATCCACTTTGTGTCATCTTTTAATCTCTTGGGTTTTAATCTTTCACATCAAGAATGAGACACATCATTAAGAGTAGAAGAAATCCCAGTTGGAAGGGAGATGGGGATGGTGAAGGAGACAAAAAGTTCTCTTACTTCTAAGTCTTCTGCCTTGTTCCCTTTTTCTATGTCTCTCTCTCACCTCCTTCCTTTTTCCCATCTGCTTATAAGCAATAACATAGGTGACCTGAGAGACACAGAACACACTGGGGGCCTCAGCACCTAGAGGAAGGGCATGGCCTAGGTGTGGTGCAGGTCAAGCCCTCCCTTGGTGACAGTCTATGGTGACACACAGGCACAAGGCTCAGTGTGCCAGCTCCTCTTGAAAAGCTCTTCTGCAGCCAGAGACACACAGAGCAAACATCACCAGCCAGGTTTCCTCTTGTCAGAGACAGGGTGACCTGTAGAAGCCAGCCCACCCCTCATCGGGAGAGGAGAGAAGTTTTTGGAGGGCAAAGGAGGACCTGGTGGCACTGAGTGACTTGTCCCACAGCCTCAGGCTGGGCACTCCACATCTCAGCTTCTCCCATCTGTCCAATCCCGTGGATAGCAATCCTCACCTCAGAGGGTGATTGAAAGAGGTTAATGAATTAACATTTGTAAAAGCTTTAGATAAAAGGCTAAGGATTATTACTGTTGTTATGCATGGAAAAAACTCCTAAGGAGCATTTCCCATCTCCTCCCTCCTGCGCGCCTGGGGGATCATCTGACACAGATCCTGCCACACAGGAGCTCCCCCAGAGATGGAATTACAGGGAGAGGGCTGCAGGCTGCCAGAAGCACTAATCAGGGGAAGACAAACTGGGGCCACTCCATCAACCAGCAACACATTGGGCTGTGGGGCCCAGAGCCTCTCCACTCACTCTCTAATGACTGGTGACAGGTCCATGCCACTCCCGCCAAAGTTCAGCAGGAAAAGGCTGCTGACTCCTGACCATAGCAAGCCCGCCCCTCCTCTTGCCCTTTCAAGGCCGTCGACTGACCCAACATAGATGCACAAGGATTTGCTTTAAGGAAAGCTTAATCCCCAAAGGAAACTTCTGGGCTGCTTGCTTGCAGCAAGATTCAGGAACAGGCCAGACAGACATTCCAATCATAGGCATAGGAAGAGACTAGCTGGGATCAGATTTCCATGTCTTAAACCTTGAGCAAAACGTTTTCTAGGCTAGGGATGAGAAGTAATTCAAAGCAGAAGTCTTAACATTATACATCTCTCCCTTACATACAAGTATAACCTCAAGGGAGAAAAGCCCTCCCTAACTTGCTTGCTATAAATACACCAAACCACTTAAAATGGCTATGTTAAAAGAGAGCTGGTAATTTGATAGTGGTCTCCACTTAATTAGATTATGCTCTTCTTGAATTCAAGGGCTGAAAGCAGCTGATCCTCCTTTCTTTTTCAGTATTATCCCGTCAGCTGCCATGCAGGAAATTATTGAAGTCACCTATGTCTTGGGCAGCTCGATCACCATTCACATCTGTGTCACGAAGTGCAGAGCTCCATGTCCTAGAAGAGAGTGGCTGCACCAGTACAGTGCCCATCTGGGCTGTTCAGCACTGCTGAAAGCAATCAGTGCTGTGCACAGCTGGGTGACAAAGTTCTTCCATCACATCTGGGGCACAAATCAGCCTCTCTGCACTGCAACGGGTGGGAATTGCACCTGAGCTAGGCAAACAGCAAACAGCACAGTTAGGCCCCCCAGGCAACAGGAGCCCAGAGGACAGCACTACCTTGGTCTTCTCAGGAGACTAGAGCATATGTTAGTAAACCATATATGCAGCCAGAATCTTCTTTAAAGTATCTTGTTTGCCTGACTCCTCACTTAGAGGGAAGTAAGTGACCTGTTTGTAGGTTACTGGAGCTAGTTGGCAGGGTCTGTACCTGATCATCATTGATTATAAGACAGAAAGTCACTTGGATGAGAGAGGTGAAGTTGTTCTGCTCTTAGGACAGTTATTTGACTTCGTCAACTCTTAAGGGATTTGCCAAGCCTCCCCAGCAATGCAGTCAGCCAGTCATTACCTTTCTCCCTGGAGTCCAATCCAGTTCTCACTTAAACTGAGAATAATTGTGGCACTGCTATTAAACTGCTGTATTGGAATGATGCCCTTCCTATCCGGGTCTTCCAACCTTTGCTCAGTGAACTTTATTCTGTCCCTGGCAGGGCTGCATCCTGCTCCCTCTACAAAACACCTCCAGAATTGGAAAATTAAAATTGCCAGACCTTTTGCTCTCCTTCAACAATGGAGGAAGCTTGTTTTAACAACACACAATTTTCTATTCAGTATGTTCTTAATTAATAATAAAATATGTGTCGGGTTGTTTGGTTGTGGGCTTTTTTTTTTATCCTCCTTTTTTTTGTTAGTTATTCAGTTTGATTTTTTATTTTACCTCGTTAATGTAGTGGTGATTTAGATGCAGTTTCCTCTCTCTTCTGCACTTAATGAGTCGTCAGCTTTATTCACTCTCACCCGCATCCTCATGGGAGCATGCTTTGATTTTCTAGTGGGTGCATGAAAACACAGATTAAAGCAATTAGACAGAAATAATCTTAGGGAAAGGGGAAAGAGATCCAGAGCACCTAATTATACCATTTTAATCAAGATACAATTATGCAGAGACTTTTATAGATTATAAATTAACCAAACTCCAAAGGCAGAAAAAATACTATTTTAAATATGGTTAATTATGCTTGTTGTTTCTGTCTTATGAGCTCTCACAAACTGGACTTCAGGGTTCACTTATAAAAAAAATCTGGACAGGGCTGTGCAGAAGTGGAGGAGAAATAGACTTAGAAGACCCTGCTTGCTAGGATCAGGGTCTGGAAATGGCCTCTGAGGGAAGGTGGGGAACCACAGCACATTTCTCACTAACGGATCTCACCAGTCTTTTTGCAGTGAGTAGGTGCACCTGCTGGTCAGCCAGGCTTGACTGAAGACCTCCAGCCACCTGCATGGCTCAGGTAAGGAAAACCCCAGGTCTGGGTCTTGCTTTACCCAAAAAGGCTGTGCCAAGCTGCCAGTGAAGGACTGTGGGTACTGTAGTCTGAGGAGCAATTTTCCAAGCTACAAACATTCCAATTAGAAACACAGTGAGTGGGCAAACAAAACACATCAGTCTGGATGTGTTTTCTTCTGAACCCTGGAGGAACTTAAGCCAGCTGCTCCAGATTTATAGCTGCTCCAGATTTATTGCAGCAAAACCACAAGGCACTCAGGCTCTCAGAGCTTGTAGGAAGGTGCTCTGCTCCTGCCATCTCTGCAGAGGAGACAGGGAGACCCCCACCCCCCCAGAACTCCAGGGAATCCCAGTTTCCCATGTAGGTGTCATGCTGACTTTATAATGGGGAAGGTGTCCAGACCTTGGGCAGAAGCAGGAGACTCGAGCACCTCTGACTGTGGCTGCAGCCCAGTGATGTCTGTGAGCATCTTGCTGTTCACTTCTGCTGTGAGCACAGCTTGAGAGATCTCTCCTGCATTGGCGTGTGGCAGTCCTCGAGCTGCTTCCAGGTGATGAGGAGACAGGAGAAGGCTCACTGCAGTGATCCTCGGCTTCCTAAGAGGTTTGCCAGCAAGTCTCCTGAAAGGTTTTGCTGACTGGGGCCTGTGAAAACACTTCTCCAGAAGAGTCTGCTGCCAGGCACCTCTCACAAGGGTATCTCAACCCATCAGGGCTTCTCTCCATGGCCATGGTCACCCTATGCCATGAGCAGCAGTGCTGAAATGGCTCCTGTCTTCTCCATTCAGGGCAATGCCCTCATGTGCCGAAGGACCAGCCTTGACCACCTCCCACCTGCGAGTCAGTCCTGCTGACACTCTGTCTGCAGGGTGAGGATGGCTAGGATGTGCCCAGAGCTGGTCTATCACAGTGACAGGGACATCACCAAGATAGGCAGCTGGGAAAGGAAGGGGACTGATGGATCCTACTATTGAGCCTGAGGCTCTAAGGAGTGAAAGACAGCTGCCCTTTCACTCAGCTGCCCTGTGCCAGAGCCATGCTGCACCCACTGCCTTGGCAGGGAAATCCCTGGGCTGTGTGTACTGTATCTCCCATCCATGTCTGTGTCCGAGTGAGCTGATGGAGACAGACGTGGGAGATTCCTAGGACATCTCTCCCTTGCATCCTCCTCGCCCATTTTCTCCTTTCCCCCCCCGCAGCGACGAAAACACGGCTTGCAAGGCTGCTGCACTTCATCCTCATCGCCTCCTTCAGTCAGGGCAAATCCCCTAAGGGCTGCAGGGTTTTGGGGGCGGCTCCGCTCCCCACCGGAGGGCTAGGTCGGGTGGGTGAGCAGTGGTATCGGAGTGCCCTCTGCTGGCCCCATTCCCGGACGGTCTGGCCCGTCCAAGCCTTGCACAACCCCCAGCAGCCCTGGACAGCTGGGTCTCGGCTTGCCCCCACCATGCCCCGACACCCTGCCATGGTGGGCACCACTCCAGCATCCACACGAGCCAGCCCAGGGGCAACATGGAGCCCTGCCAGTGCTGGGCCAGAGCCCCAGAGGAGCCAGCACGATGGGGACAGGGACAAAAATTATTCTAAGTCAGCAGTTGCTCTCCTGCTCACCGAGTACTACAGCGGAGATGTGGCAGAGACTCCCAGTGACCTTTGGGATATGTGCCCCATTCCATGGAAGGAAAAGTCTGTCCCCTCCTCCTTAGCTGCAAGAGACAAGAAAATGAGAGTTGTGTTGAAAGGGGCAGAGGAAAAGCACTCTCTCTCCCTTAGGCTTGGTGCCATTCAAATGGTTGACCCTGCGAATGAATCTGCACAGAGCTGGGGCAAAACATCCTGACCATTTACCTGTTCCAGGTGGTTGGGATCTTCCATCACACTGGGATGTGCATGCATCTTATTCTCTCATTCCTCAAGCCAAATTTTCCTGCAGAGCTCCCCTAGATAACTCCCAGTGTTTTGACTATCCCAATCTTCCATGGTGAAACTGGCAGGGAAGACTGGAATCATTCTGCCTGGATCCAAGACACCTGGATTCGGACCCACCCGTGGATTCCTGAGTTATGATAAGAAAGCTCCCAAGACTGAGTACTTGGAGTGGGGGTCCGAAGTCCCTGTGGATCAATGCTGATTTACACCAGCAGAAAACCTGCCATGCTGTCTCTGGGCTCTGGAACTGAAAAGGCGACATTCATTTGCTCTCAGGAGTGGAGAAAAGGAGAGAGCGAGATGACAATCCAAGGAACTCAGGTCTCTCTGTGGAGCTGGTCACTTGGTGCTTCAGCACGTAAGCCATTCAAGCAGGGATCACACTGATCTGACAGATATAGATGAGGTAATTAGCAGTGCTCTTCTCAGGCTCCTTCCAAGCTCAAGTGCTGCAGAAATGCTGAATACCAGGTCTCGTTACTATTCAGGGCAATTGTTAGTTGGAAAGAGGTAATGGAGACTGGTTATCCGGGAAGATGACTTGAGTTTGGGTCTGGGGGTGTGTTGAGGTATCTGGGGGCCTTTGAGGGACAGATGCAGCAAGGTGCTGAACATGCCAGTACCAGCGGGCCTGAGTAGAGAAGATTCCCAGAGGAGCCCTGGAGGAGAATCCCTGAGGAGAAATTTCCTCCCACATGTCATGGGTAGGCAGCTGAGCCCGGCAAGCACTTCCATCAGGAACTGCCCTTTATAAATATTACAAAACAGTGACAGAAAAAAAAAAAATCATATGCAGTGGAAGGAGGGTTTTCTAAAGGAGAAAAACAGGTGTCCTGCAGCCTCATCAGGGGCAACAGTGCTGTGTCCTGCACTGGAAGAAAACATTGAAATTGCTTAGATATAAATCAAAAGACTTCATCATGGACTAACACGAAATGTTGCCACCCTCACTGGGAGTGCTTGTGGTCTTGAAATGCCATGCATGGCAGCTCTCTGCCAGGAAGGGAGCTATGAGTGGATACCATTCTTTCCTGGCCTTCATTAGAGTAATGTAAAAAATAAGCTGACAGCATCCAAGGTGAAGTAAAAACTTCTCTTTCTCTCAGCTTTTCATTAAGCACTGCTGAAACCACTGCCCTCTCTCTCTGTCTGATAGTCATCTAAACGTCGAGCCACAGACAATGAGGAGCCAACCTCTGCTCCTATTAACCCAAAGTGCTGGAAGAATTGCAGGGCAGGAAAACTACTTTGCCTGGTAAAAATGTAAATGTCACTTTACAGATGACAACTACAATTTGACAGAAAATCTGTTGCCTCTTCCAAACACTTTGTGAGATCTTTTGGATGCCATGTCATGGCTTGTTGAGCAAGCAAGGTGGATTTCCAGATCTATCTACTCCATCTCCATCTGCAGTCCATTTATCTGTCACTGGATGGGCCTGACACTGCCGCAAGGGCTCCCATTTTTAAAAAGCACCAAAAAAAAGTGAAAAGACTTCCTTCCTTTCCCCTCCTCAGACAAATTCAGATCCCTAAAATACTGGCATGGATCCCATTCTCTATGGTCCCCTGGCTAAATCCCAACCAAAGTGGTGTCAGGCTGGGAGTTCCCTGGGCTCCTCTAAATGAAAATGATTTTCTGCAACTGAAATTGAGATCCCATCATCCCACACTGGATCACTTCCAAGTAGCACAGAAGCCTCCAGCCTGTTTTCTCACCCACTAGGTATCAGCTCCTACCAGGCAAGTCAACACACTTTCCTGGTGTCCTGCAGCAGTGTTGGGGAACAGCTTCAGGGACATCTCAAGGTTTGCAAAGCTCCCAGGGGGAAAGAAGCCTGTGATGATTCCTGTGCCATCAAAACTAGACTTTCAGGAGAAGAGCTGAGAGATAGAAAACCACACCGAAGTCCTGGAACAGGCCCTGACTACAAAGCTCTGCAAGCTTCTTTCCCTCAAGGTCTCTATGGCCTTCTGCCCCATTCCCAGCCTGGTTGTTCTGTGCTGGCACAGACCATGTGGGAAACAAAGACCAGAATTCTGAGATATAGGAAATGCTTTTTATCAGAGGTCTACCCAACCCACCTATCCATTAGTCAGTGACTCCCACTGTCTCCCAGACTGCTTTAATTCCTTTTCTGTGAATGCTTCCTGCCTTCACCACCCTGGAAGTTCCTCCTTAGATCAGGTGGAAGGCATAGGGCAGTGTGTGACAAATAGTTAACACCCCAGCTGACGATGCCAAGCTCCATCAGCCAAAAATACAAGAACACTCCAGGTATTTTGCACTCCAGGGCACTGAGGGCTCTCAGAGAAACTCACAGCCCTGTGGAAATAACCACAGAGAAACAACCAGGACAGCGAATGAGAAAAAGAGATATAAAAAGGAAAGCAGAAAAATGCACACATTTGAGAGCAGGGAAAGCACAAAGAGCAGTGTGGAGATGCAGAGCAGCAGAAAGTGAGAAGATAAAATGATATTCACAGAGACCTGGCAATAGGGAAAGAAAAGAGGAGGGAGCCATATAGAGGGGAGAGCACAGATGCAAGGAAAGAGAACACAGGGCATGGAAGGGAAGGGAGACAGGGAGAAAGGGAAGGATCTGGAGGGATTGCCTGATGTCAAATCTGATAGAAAAGAGGATTTATCTGCAAAAATAACCCAGATCTAAGCCACAGCTTCACAGCAGCTGTGCACACAGCCACAGCACTATTTGCTCTCAAGCAAGAGAAAAAATGTGCTGGTGCAGGTTGCAAGGCAAAGCAGGGTCGTGCCGCACCAGGAGGCTGCCCATCCCAGGCTGCCCATCAGCCTGGACCAAGACGAAGGGAAGGCAAGGCAAGGGAAAGAAAAAAAAAAAAAAGAAAGACAAGGCAAAGCAATGAAAGGCAAGGGCGAGCAGGAGCGGCAGGTCCGTCCCTGTCCAGGGTGCTGACCAGAGCCTGCCGCCTCCAGACCCGGCCCGCTCTCCTCCTCCTCCTGCC
Source organism: Rhabdornis inornatus (assembly GCA_013397075.1). Taxonomy (NCBI): domain Eukaryota; kingdom Metazoa; phylum Chordata; class Aves; order Passeriformes; family Rhabdornithidae; genus Rhabdornis; species Rhabdornis inornatus. The sequence goes on along the minus strand of VWZS01003242.1, from coordinate 582,534 downwards.
CCTTCCCGTCCCAGAGGGAACTGGGAACTTGTCTGGCTGGGGACTGCAGGCAGACAAAAGCAGTGTTCTTCCCAGAGCGAGCTGAGAAGCAGGGAAAGAAACGCACAGTCATCTACAAATAAAATATATTTTCCCCATTCCTCTCTCCTGCAGTATTTTCAGCAGTGGGGCTCGGCTTTCTCAGGGCAGGACTGGGTGACCAGCAGTAAAGTGTATGCGCATGGCTGGGGAAGTGAATGAGCATAAGGCACTTCTGGAGCTGCATTTCTGACCTGTCTGGAAAGGTCATTTTATGGATTGGACATCCCCTCCGTGAAGGACAGGCCTCACTCCTCCTTGAATTAGCCTATGCCCTCTGTCCCTATTGCTGCTGGATCCCAGGCTGTAAGAGACAGATATAGGAGAATGAATTCACAGCTATCCCACCTGCACCTGATCCGTCCAGATTATATGACCAGGAATCGGCAGTCACAAAAGTGCAGTGTGTCTTGGGCTGTGTTTGCCACTAGGGAGCTTTTGGTGGGGAGGTTTCACTCCATGGCCTTGATGCTTACAAAAGGCTTAGTCTGAAAAGAGGTCTTAAAACTTTGGTCCACCCACAGGTGGACAGCTGTTCTGTCCACACAGCAGTTTGAGCTGTGACTGTGGACTGCCAAGTCATTTTGAAAGATTAGAAGGCTGGAATGGAGCTTGGCTTCCTCTGCCCTCGGCTTTAAGATGTGTCTCTGCCTCTTCCCAAACACGTCCTGGCCTCACCAGGCCATTTTTGTTCCAGAGAATTGCAAATCAGCTGCCTCACAGAGGAGAAAGCAGTGCCCAGGACCCTGACAGAGCTGCTCAATGGGCACCTACAAATGGTGTTGGCACAGCGTTGCAGAACAAACCTGTCTTTTCAGATCAACCAGGTTATCAGTGTTTTACTATCAGAAACTGGGTTTTCAATTCCAGCACCAACAGTCTGGACCAGAACAATGTGTTTTAAGAGCCAGTTGGACAAACATCTGACGGAAGGGGTATAAGGTGGTTGGCCCTGCTGCAGGATTAGATAACCTGATAGCTGAATAACAGCACTTCTCTAACTCTGTGATTCTAATGTGTGACCAAGTCAGAGTGCAGTTTCCAGTCACACAGATCGTTGTCCTACCAGACTAATAACAACACAAATAATTTTTTTCAACACTGAAATCTTGCTTATATGTCACATGCAGCAGGAACTTGATATGGCACAAACATGATTCATGCCATGTCCATGTAATAGCAACCACTACTCTATAAGCACCTTCTGCAGGTCACCATAAGAGGTAAAATGACCTCCAGGGATGCAGATGCAGGGCATCAGCTGGGTTCCAACTCTCCTGTGAACCAAGCAAATCACAGAGCTTTTAATCAACTGGGTGCACATTACGTGAAGCTGTGCTGCCTGCCAGCAAGCCCAGCCCCACCTTTTGGGATGACTGAAGCCAGAAAAATAAACCAGGAAGAATCGGAAGAGAACAGCACAGTCCCAGGTTAGCTAGGATAAATTTACCTGCCTTGTGGCATCTCCCCCAGCTCTCTCAGCTGTCTGGTGCCCAGTAGCTTGCTGGCTGAGTAGCCATCCCGCTCTGGTGGGCCAGTGCCACACATTTAAGTTGGAACATTATTCTCCAGTTCTAGGAAATTGGATTAAGGGTCAGACAATACTGACTGTTATTTACCTTTGATTAAAACCAGCCCTCCTCCCTCCTGGGCCAGAGAAACCAATGTTGCTGTTATTTACTCTGCTGCCAAACCCGGAGTTCAATCCCTGCCCTGCGGCACTCAATAAAAGTCAGCGCAGAGGTGGGGGTGTGCAGGAGGCAGGGCTGAGTGGGTGGAAGGGATTATCCAGGCCACCATGTCCAGCTAGTTTCTTTTGCAGTCAGACTCTGGCTCAGCAAGGACAGGGGTGCTCAGAGTGCCTGCCTCTGCGGCTCATAGGGCTGAGGAATCCAGCCACGGTGATCCCAAGCAAGCCCTGTTTGCCCCATGCCTGTCTGTGGGCCTCTCCCCTCAACAAATCCCCACTTCCACACAGCTTCCCTTTTTGTTTGTCCTTTCTCTCTTCCTTCAGCGGGCCTCTCCCCTCAACAAATCCCCACTTCCACACAGCTTCCCTTTTTGTTTGTCCTTTCTCTCTTCCTTCAGCCTCCCCTCCCTGCCACGACCTCCCTGTTTCCCCTTTCTGCATTTTCCTCTCTTCTGCTCCCACTCCTTCCCACCCTCTTCCCCCCAGTCCCTTTCTCATTCCTCTCATTCTCCTCCTTCCCTCTCCCCCACTCTCCAAATCCGCTATTCCAGGACAATAGAGCAGATGGCAGGCTGTTTGTTTTATATGTCCCTTTGGAAAATCAGCTCAGCTGTTGAATCTGCGACTTTTGCTAAAAACAGACACTGTCCAATACCGCTGAATGCTAGGGAGAAAGGAGAGGGTGGGGGGGGGCCCTGCTCTCCCTACCAGCTGCACCGAGACTGTCTGCACCCCACACCATGCCTTTGGGAAACAAGCCTGACAGACAGCCCAGAGAGGAGCTTCTCCCCTGCAGAAAAAAACACCGTGGCAAGCAGAAAGCTTGGCCAGCTTCTACAGTCAGCCTCACTCCAGCCAAAGCTGATGGTGATGTGGGAAAGGTGGGGCAGTGTGGAAGGGGCAGACTCTTGCCAGTGCATCCATCCTGCTCATTGCCCCAGCCTGCTGCTACTCCCAGTGTTTGTGGAAGCTGAGTTACCTGGGGTATACTCAGGCAGAAGATGTAGCATAGAGTAGAAGCTGATGTTCTTTGCCAGCCCCACATCTCCTCCTATGCTACTGGGAGAGCCATGAGTGAGAAACCACCAGCAACAAGTGTGTGGAGAAGGGAGGACAGTCCTTGCCTTTTTCCTTCTGGCTTTCCCCTCTTTTTTGAACTCCTAAGCCCCAAGGTACTGGTCATCAGGCCACCATTCATTATTTGCCAGCACAGCCATGAAAGGGATGTAGATTTTTTCTTTCTCTTATCCAAACCACTTGCTTCATCCCTCACCTCTCCTTTCACTTGTGCTTATACCAAACATCTTTCAGATTTTCATAGTATTTGAGTGGAAACTCTGCTCCTGAACTCTGCCCCTCCATGGACCAAAAAGCATCTTCTTCTCCCTGCTTAGACATGACAATACTGTCTCATCGATCCTGTAAGCCCTCCCCTCCTTCCTCACCCTGTCTCTGCTTGTAAGTAATTCAGAGTAGGCACCCTGTCCAGCACAAAGTACAAGCTTGCCTTGGCTCAGAACCAGGGCTGCTGGATTCTCTGCCAGTGCAGTTGCTGGATATTTCATGGCATATCCTCCATCTGATACAACGTGGCCAAAGGCATCAGCTGCAGATTCTGTCTGTGCCCCACTTCTGGGGGTGGGATGGGGAAAGCAGGGTTTCAGAACAGCAGCATCTCTCCCCATCCAAATGCCCTGCTCCATCACACTTCTTTTTTGTACAGTGCTAAAATCAACACTGTCTTGTTTTCAAGCAGTGGCAGAAGGGTCAGGGCCAGCAAATCCTGTTTAATTTGTTCTTAAAGTTCACTACGGATCAGATGCAGCTCCCAACAAAACCAAGAGAGGCTTAACTGAGGCACAGTCAGCAGTAAAATCGGAAGAGGCTCCTTAGCCTTGCAAAATCCTGGAAGGCAATTTAAACACAAGAGAAAGGCAAGAAGCCCCTTCTTGAGGTCTGTAATTAATCACTTACAGTTCAAACAGGGAGAGAGGTAAGTTCCCAGCTTTCTTGGGGTCCAAGCTGGATCAAATAGGAAGGGAAAAGAACCTCAGGCTGCCAAGGATCAGCCTTAAGAGGCAATGCCATCTGAGCAACAACAGCTCAGTTCTGTGCTCCTTTAACCTCCCAGCTATTCAGGCAGAAAGTCTACAGGAAAACTTCCCGCATCAGCTGGTGAGAACAGACACAGTTGAACATTTATGATGCTGCTCTTCTTCGTGGCCTTGCTTATGTCTATGGCAACACCAGCATCCTCTTCAGTGGAGCCACATGATGAGCATTATTTGGCAGAGGAGAAAGTTCCAGTTAGTCTGAGATTCCAACTGCTAGCAGCTTCCTCAAGGAAAAATGTAAGGATGGTCCATGCCTCCCTGTGACCATGCATTTACTGAATGGAGTAGTCACCCACCCTCCTTCAGCTTTGCATCCATCCCAGAAGCGTGTAGAGCCAGCTGTCAGGTTGGGTTTTTCAGAGATTGAAGACAAAAGAAATTTAACAAATTAATTAAAAGAGCTGCTGATCCCACTCTGGACTGTCTGAAAAGCCTGCACTGTAAGCAAGGGCAGAAGAAGTAAATTACGAAGCTAAATCTGTGGTAATACTGATGAAAAGCCACTGACTTTTCTGGAGTGTTATTAAAAAAGAAGTTCAGGGCCAACCAAATTGATCTCACCTCTTCCAAGGTGCGCTCTGTCTCACAGGCTGGTGTCCTTGGTGTCATTGGTGAGCTGCAGTTACACTGATGACAAAAATCCAGAACTGGGGGGCCAGGCAACACTTCTTTTCCTACTCTTGCTGGGCAGCCCCGAACAGCACTTTCAATGCACTGCTAAAATTCCCATGCTCCTCCAAGGTCTCGCTTGGTGGTTTCTTTCCTTCCAATCTCCTTTCTTCCTGTTCCTATTTCTCATCCTTTGACTTCTGTCTGATAAACTGCTCGCCTTTTGAAGGCTGCTTCCTTAGCAAGAAGCCTGGGGAGAGAGCTGAAGGCTGCAGTCTGGGTACAAGTTGGGCAAATCCCACAGTGGCTCAGGAATCAGTTTTTCTTTGGCAGCAGAACTGTTAAGAGGAGTTGGCACCAGAGACAAAACCACTGTCTAGTGTTGCTATTCTTCTCTCTCCCCTTCAAGTCTTTAGCAACAACTGCAGTTTCCCACCTATTTCAACTAACTTCTCTTTCCCCCTAAAGAAAGGACAGTTATTAGCATTTTTTGCACTGTCAAATAGGGCTTTTCTTATAAAAATTCTTCATGCTAAGGGGAAAGTGAAGAAAAGATATTGTTAACATGAAAGCCTTACTTAATATTTTACATTTCAAATACTGTAACTGCTTTTTTTTCCCCACTCCCTCTCCTTTTTCTGAATTTTCAGTATACAGTTTAAACATCATTAATAGCGCTGGTTGCTATGGTGTTGGGCAGGCAGAGGTGTCTGTACTTGAAACCTTGAACTACACTTAATGTTGTACAACAGCAGGGTCATGCCAACACCCTTGACTTTGACCCCATTTTTCACACTAAAATATAATGACCATGCCTCCACTCCTTTTCTTTCTTGGGAGAGGGGTTTTTTTTTCCCTGCAATGAGAAAAGGAAGTGTGNAAAAAAAAAAAAAAAAATTTAATACCCCCAGCAGAACCTTTCCAAAATCTTCACATGAGATTGTTTCTCATTTTCCCAAGCAGCTAAGCATTTATTTTAATAAACTAGGAAAATGAGACTGTAAAACCACAACATCTGACAGCAAGCCCCAGGGGCAGGAACCATTCCTGAAACTAATTTTAACTCATGTTTTAATGTTGATCAGATTTCACGTGGTGAATGTCCCATTAAGCTGTCTCTCTGTTCTTAGAGAAAACCTGGTTTCTTTTGTCGAAGCTATTTTCTTTCCAGCGTATTGTCGTCACAGGCATAGCAGGACTCTGCTGTCATTCATTTCTCTGCAGCCCAAGAGATGCCCTGCCCCAGACATCTTCTCATCTGTTCTGTTTCCTTATGAGACAAGACATTTTCCACAGAAGTGCTAGTTAATTACTCCAGCAACGAAATCCAGTCTTAAACAGGTCCCCATGCAGCCACTCAAGGATTCAACCCATTAAACATCTGATCTTCACCCATGCAAAAGGCACCAGGTCAATTCAGACCAGCTGAAGCCAGGATCCAAAGCAAGTTTTCAGTTTCTCTGCTTTGCTTTTACCCCAGGGAAGTGAAGCTGCTGTACCAGTTTCCTCACATGAATCGCATTTTGCTCTGATTATCACCAGGACACCTACAGATAGGACCAGCTTTTTAACTCAAAGTTTCTATTAACATCAGCTGAAAATCTGAACGGGGAAAAATATATCCAAGTAGTGTAGGTTTCTCTAGAAGACTCATTCCTTCTCACAAAACCTTATTTCATCTTCTGTTTGTGTTCAAACCCAACCACTAGTCCTGTGGGGCAGGACTTCTTGGTGCTGCATCCCTCTTCCAATAACTGTGTCTCTGTTTTGTACCACGTGGATTCTTGGGTAGTGTAGCCGTGTGAGCCAAGGGCTTTCCACAGCTCAAGGAAGGCTCGCTGGCATCAGCTCGCTCCTGTGCCTGCTCAGGATGAACTTCTACTTCAAAGGCTGTTGTGCAACAGAAGAAAGCAAGGCTGTGTGCTGCTACACAAGCTGACTAAATGCCAGTAAGAATGGCCATGTTGGGAAACAGCTCTACAAGCTCCTGCCTTCTGTTTCTTCCAGAAATTAAAGTGCTTGTTCCTTTTTACATCCCCCTTTGCAGAGGCTGAAGGTCTTTCTGATGCCTTTCCTTTAAACTTTGTGTGCACTGTGTAGGAGATGCCGGTGCTTGGGGGTGGAAGGAGGTGACAGAGTGGCCAGTTTTCAAAACAGCAAAGCCACAGTGACAGTTGCCTTTGGCTCTCCCAGCCCACCAGCAGCAGGCTTAGTCACATCAGCAGCATCAAAGCTGAGCAGCTCTTTAGAGAAAGGGCATTTGTCCTTTCATCTGGAGATTACAGGATCTCTTACAGATCCCAGAAGTCTGTTTCTAAATGCTCTCTAAAGAAAAATACCTGTTTGTGGCACCCGCTGCCATTTGAAACAGCCTCTTTGCCTTCCAGCTTTCCTTGCAACACCCTCCCCCAGCCACTTAACTGTGTGTGCAAGGACAAAATGATGCCAAAGTTCATTCCCTAGCAAGGACCATTGCCCAGCTTTCACGCCGGGCATTGTATTGAGAAAAGGACCCTTCACAAACATGCCAGAAAGCTTGTAACCTATTTGGGTCCACTCCTTCCCCCTGCTGCGCTCAGCAGGGACAGCAGGAAGGCAGAAAGCTGCTAATAGCATCTGGGGGAAAGACTCACAGAGATAAAAAGCTCTTTGCCTTGCTGTTTCCATTCCTTCATGACTTAATTTTTTTGGTTGGGGACAGAAAAGATTATAAAGCTGTAACCTCTAATCCACTCCTGAGCAGTCCTTCTCCATCTCTTCCTTTCTCCTCTCTTTCAGCCAGTTCTAATCCTTCATGTCTCTTCCCACAGATAGGAGCTGGAGTCTAATCTCAGACGACAGGTTGGTAATTAGAGCAAGAGATTATCCTCACCCCACATCAAGAAGGTAAGAGGAGAGGAATAATGCAGCACCATACAAGATCAAACCTTCAACATTCAATGCGGGAACCATCCCCATCTCACCGAGTTCCCTCTTGACTCCCTCACCCCATGCCCTCTCTTTTGTCCCAGCAGAGCAGGGGATTCCTAATTCTTTGTAATTCCTGTCCATCTCTGCTCTGTTGAGCAAGGACTAAGCTTTTCCAGGATTCATTCAGCACAGAAATGGTCACATTTTCCATTTCCGTTGACTTTGACTATGCAGAGACTCAGCAGGTCTGTGGCTGCAAAGGGTAGGCAGTAGGGAAAGCACAGATATGGAGGAAGAGGCCCTGCTCAGAGAGTCTGGAGCCATGACACGCTGCCAGCCATGAGGAGCTGGGCACCAGGTTTACACACCCACAGGGCTCTTCTAGTCCAGCAAGATGCAGCCAGGGCACAGAGCAGCAGCAGCAGCAAGTCCTCATTTCTACCCAGATGCCCAGCAGTCACTATCTGATCCTCAATCTGCTCAGAAGGCATACTGCTCCCATCCCTTGCACATATCCCAGCACAGATGAGAAGCTCATTCATGTGTCCAGCCCATCTTTTCCATCTTTGGAGCAGACTGTCTCTTGTCCTGTGTCACCAGTATTGAGCGAGGACCAAGAAAGCCATCACAGAACTCCAAGACCACCACAGTGAAGGTGAAATTGGGAGCACCAAGCTTCTTCAGTGTCCCACTCCCTACAAGTGAACAGGTGTCACCTGGACCCACTGTAGCTGAGGCTCAGGCATCACCAGCCAACAGCCTGCAGGCACCAGGAGGTGTCAGGATAGAGGTGACAGTGGAGTGATCGAAACCTGCTGGGGAGAAAGCAAAGTAAGGTCAGAGGACAGTTTTTACACCAGCACACAGCCAGAAGATGGAAGATCTCTCCCTCATGCCCCATTCCACATCAGGTGCCCACCCTGCACCACAGAGCTCAGGACTGGTTGTTGACCCCAAGATGTCTTTTCTCAGCAAAGCCTCCCTTCAATACCCAAATCCAGCTCTAGCCCATGGAGCCCAAGGCCAGAGCTCACCCTGATCACAGGCAGGGAGATGGTCACTGCACCAGCCCCTGCTACATGGTTCTGTTGATGTTCTTTTCAACACCTAGCTGCTTCCCACCCCTGCTATCTCCAGCCAGGATCTTCCTACTCAGGCTCTGCAAATAACAACTTTAGGTTTGTTCGCTCAAAGAGGAGAAGGTAAATCAAAGAACAGTTTTGTTTGCAGTCAGCCTGAAGTGAACCTTTTTCCTTTTTCCCTTCAGTTTTCTCAGCAAAGCATAAAATGAAAAAACAAGCAGAATTTCCTTTCCTGAGTTTAAAAGAACATTTCTGTTCCTGTCCCTGAGGTAAAAGGTTAGCTTGTTCAGCCTCAAAATGGGAAATAAACAGCAATACTTTTGGCTTAGACATTGTCCAAATAAAATGTTTTGAATGCTTCATTTCTTCCCACTCACCCAAAAAGGTTTGCAAAGTTTATAAGGGTTCACAAACAGCTTAATGCTGGAGTGCCCCTCACCCAATAAAACCATGTGACTGTAAGGTTTCTGTCTCTCCCTCTAGCTCTCCTGCACCCCCCTGGGCTGCCTCCCCCTCCCAGCCTGTCATCTGAGGGCTCACACAGCAGCAGCACCCAGAGCACTCATGCCCCATACCTTGAGGGATCCTCCTGAGGCGAGAATGGGCCACTGAGCTCAATGATATTGAGTTTGTTCTCAAACACACCATAGCTGAGGGTGACCTACAAAGTGGTAAGAAAGGAGTAGAAAGAATGAGATGAGCTCAGGAGCAAGGAATTTGTTGTGGATGACAAAAACTCCCATTCTAGTTCTTTCTCTGTTGGCCTAGCCTCTGCCTTCCACACCTCTCCCATCTTCCTTCCCATGATGGTCCACCCTACAAGTCCTTTGCCCACTAGTCCTTTGCAAGACAGACACAGTGCCATGTCAAAGGCCCTTTCCGAATCAATCATCATTTCTGCTTGTCCTTGTGCCACATTCTCCCAGGGATGCCCTCAATCCTCCCATCACTCCCCATACATGTGCTCCCCACCACTGATACCAGGGCACCATGACTGGCAGCTGTGCTGCAGGCAACATCTGCTCCTTATTTCAAAGCAGCATTTGTCAGGAAATCCTCCCCAGAAGAGCAGATGATTGATTCAATGCACATCAGTGCCATCAGTGGAACAACATGCCCATAAGCTCCCCTCCACTTCTTCCTCACACACCTCCCTCTTGCTTCCTTTCCCCTCCTCACCTGCTGCATGAGGTGAGAGGTGGGGATGAGCTGCAGGTTCTCCAGGTGGGAGTGGAAGAGTGCACTGGGAATCAGCTGCCCACCGACTTTGCACTCGATGATGTAACCCACAGTGCAGTCATCCGGCAGGCGGATGAGCTCGGAAGTGCTCAGGAAGTTCCTGCCACTGGAAGAGAGTAGGGCTGCATGGGTTAGGAAAAGTGTAGGGGCAGATGTAGGCATCCACTTGGGCAGATTACTGAAAACCAGAGTAAATCCTGTAAATAGGCAAGAAATCCCTGGGTTCCACCTGCAAATACTTGGGAATGGGCTTGCTCTTTCACCATTCCCAGCCATGATACTTAATCCAGGTCCTTGGTAAGCTGATGCAGAGAGCTGACAGACTACACTCAGTCACTTCTCCACGTGTTTGGTGAAGTGCACTGAGCCCCTGGGGGGTCAGACAACCTACCACAAGAGAAACAGTGGGAGCACATGGCCAGGTCCAGGGGGAAGAAAAAACAGGACATACAGCTTGGATAACCCATCTACTGTAATGTAACACCACATACTTGGCTGCCTTTTGATGACAGGCTAAACCCAACTTTAAGGCTTCTGGAATTGGAATTATTTACAGTATGAAGCACTGTCTACTACAACAACCCCCAGCAAACTGAAATGTGTTTTAAGCATTTTTAAAACAATAGTGGCAGACTTTATGCCAGGTTAGGCACTGTCTATCTGTGCCACTTTCACTTTACCCTAGATCACAAATCATCCTCTTGACTGGTCTACCATAAAATACATATCATGGGCTTTAGCTAAAGCAACCACCTGGCATGGATTAAATCTGTCCTTCTGGGTATGCTCAGATCTGGTTAAGGCTGGCATAGCCAATGCCTACCAGTGTACATGCCTGTGGTATAACCTAGGGCATCATGGAATACATCATCTTGTTCTAAGCTGGGATAACATGACCTTGGGACCTACTTCTGTTCTCCACCCATCAAGCTGAGGAAATGACAGTGGACACCTGAGAAGTCAAAGAGGGTTTGGGGTGAGGGAACAGAAAGTTAGCTCTGGAGGGAGGTCAGAAAGCTGGAAAGAGGCAGATGAAGGGGAGATGAGATAGGCAGATGGGAAAAGAGTCAGACGAAGCTGAAAGGGATGGGAAGGAGTGTGGGGAGTAACCAAGAGCTTTAAAGAGAGGAGAGAGGAGTACATCATCTCATGACCATGTTTACTGATGTGCTTGCTCTTTCCAGCTTTCAATCAGTCGGCAGACCCACCCACTACATCCTTCCTCCAGTCTCACATCTTGCAGACATGCAGCACGTGGCACTCTGCACCTCTGCAAACATCACATGCAGAAATCCAGGTCTGACACTGCCAAGAATTAATGGGCAGCCATGTTGCTCATCCCCAAAGGCTCCCACACTCCCCAGCTCACCTCGCCCAGGGCACCATCTTCCTTGCCAGCCTGCGGCTGATGCAGAACCCAGCCCCTCCTGTGGCAAACCAGAAGCGCACGGATTTCTGGAGAGGAACATTGGAGAAAATCAATGGCAGAGGCTCAGACAATACCATACTCCCCAAGGTGGGAATGCTGGAATTCCAGCTTTGATGTAAGGACAAACACAGCCCTACTGTCATCCCAGCCCCCGACTGCTGCCCAAAAGAAGGACTTGCTAGCAGTACAGCATGGATTTTCCTCATAACTGGAACAGCCAGTTGCTCCTGCTGGCAGCAACAGGTGGGGTGCCTAGGACAGGCTTATGTCCTGTCAGACACGTACCCAAAGGCAGAGCAGCAACATGGGATTCTGCCCCTTGGATGATCAAATTTAGTCACCATCTACAGCCATGTTCAGACAAGATGGCAAGTTTTCAGCCATTGCCATTGCTCTCGGGGCCTGTCTCTCCTTGCAATATTATACTGGTTTTGGCAGGGATAGAGTTAACTTTTTCCACAGTGGCTGGTGTGGGACTGTGTTTTGGATTTGTGCTGAACATAGAGTTGATGATATAGAGATGCTTTTGTTATTGCTAGACAGGGTTTACATAGAGCCAGGGCCTTTTTTGCTTTTCTACTGCCACACTGGCGAGGAAACTGGGGTGCAGGGGAGGCTGAAAGGAGACACTGCGAGGACAGGTGACCCCAACTGACCAAAGGGATATTCCAACCCATATGACATCCTGCTTAGTATATAAAGTGTGGGGAGAAGGAGAAAACAGGGGACATTTGGAGTGATGGTGTTTGTCTTCCCAAGTCACCATAACATGTGATGGGGCCCTGCTCTCCTGGAGGTGGCTGAACACCTGCCTGCCTGTGGGAAGCAGTGATTCAATTCCTTGTTTTACTATGCTTGTGTGCATGGCTTTTGCTTTCCCTGTCTTTATCTCAACCCACAAGTTTCCTACCTTTTGTCCTTTCGATTCTCTCCCCACTCCTTCTGGTGGGAAGAGTGAGTGAGCAGCTGCATGGGGCTTGGCTTCTGGCTGGGGTCAAACCACAACAAATGTGAGCCAGAGCACCAAAACCACCCACTGCCCCCGCAGCACCACCACAGGCTGTACCGTCTGGTTGTTTGGCAGCGTTTCGGAGGCCCTGATGGGTCGGTTCAGGCTGGGTTTGCCCAGGTAAACATCCCACGTCTCCGCGTAGGAGGACAAGAGCTTCAGGAGTGCCCGAGGGTTCAGGTAGTTGTCATCGTCCAAGTGGCAAAACCAGCTGGGGCAGACGGGAAGACACAAGAAGTCTGCAGTAAGGAGGGTGCCTCTCGCTCTCAGGGGTCCCCCCATGGCAGCCCTGCCTCACCTCAGGCCACTGGCCAGGAAGGCATCGAACTCTGCAGCCATCTTGCAAGACAGGGCCTGATGGCTGTGCTCAGCAGAGCAGTTGGTGAAGATCACATGGCCACCTGCCAGAGTAGGGAAAGCTCAGAGCCAGCGCACTTTGCGCGGTCACAGGGAGGACATCTGGGCAGGAGGGAAGGGATTTGTTCGCAGACAGTCTCCTCATGGCCGCCCAAAAGGCATCCAAGCCCATGGTGACATGGGTTCCACTCCTCTTCCTACCAAGAGATGAAACCTGGACAAAGCCAAGCAACTTGGCCAAGACTAGAACACCTGCTATCCACACTTCCACCTCGCCCACTGCCAACCATGATACAGAGGTTGAGAGGCTCTGTCATGTGCTGCTTCTACCAACGGATGCTTTAAAGCAGACAGCACCCTGCCTCCAGTGGGCTGCATGCACTGGGATAAGCCAACTACACCAAATCATCACCACCACAGACACAGCAAGGGGCATGTTTCAATGGGCAGTGCTGGTGCAGGACAGCCAGCCCTCACACCAGACCCCCTCTCAAGGCCAGGGCAGTTCAGGGGCTGAAGGTGGAGTAGAAAGGTGGTGTCATAGGACAGGTCATTACCCATTCTCCTTTTCAAGGCACCATCTTCTTCATCAGTGAAGATGTAGGTCTGGGGAAACAAGGAAAAGAGATTACTCACAGGGATGGAGCTGGTGCTGTTCCTAGCTGCCTACTTCTTCCTCCCAAAGCTGGACACACTTGGAGTAACATGGTTACCCCACTTCATTCTCTGCTGCTGTACCCACTCCAAGGCAGCAGATGAACAGAAGGATGGCTGTGCTCTTCCTTCCTGCAGGGCACAACCACCAGTGCTTGTGTGGCTTCATTTCCACCGCCATCCCACTGCCTTGGGAACAGGGGACCCACGACACCGAGTGAGGGGGCGAGGTAGCCCTGGATTAGGTGCCAGTGGTAGAAAAATTAAAGCATTGTGGTTAAATGATGCTTGGGTTAAAACAACATCTGCTTTGTGTGTGAAGTGTGCACAGCCCCCTGCCACTTTCTGCCCCCTCCTCCTCCTCTTCCCCCACTCCCAGGCTTCTCTAATCCCCCTTGCTGCCATTATGTGGTACATCTCCCCCTCTTCAGAGCCAGGAGGATCAGGGCTGGTGGAGAAAAGCTTTCCTCAGGCAGAAAATGAGCTTTCATGAAATGAAAAGGGAGTTGTGAGCCGTAAACAGTCTCCCCACCAGCTGCCCACAGGCTGGTTAAACACAGCACCTGCGCAGGCACAAAGGCAACAAGGCAGGCAGACAGCAGCTCCAGGAGCCATCACTGCTCCCAAAGGGTCTGGCAGGGAGACATGAGTCTCTACATCTCCCCATATCCACCCAGCATCTGGAAGAGATATCCCTATCCAGAGGACATAGCAGGAGAAATGTTGTGTACCTGAAAATAAGGCAATGAAGGACCCTCAGAGATCACCTGGCTCAAGCAGAGACAGCAGGATGGTTTCATGAGCTCAGATGGATGAGCTACAGTGCTTGGTGAATTAACCTCCAAGAGCTGAGCTGCAGCAATGGAACATGCACACATTCCTACCCTGCCCCAACAGTAAAATCTCTTAGTTAAAACCACTTTCAAGGATCATTTGACAAGAAGCAATTAGCCAAGTCTCAGGTAAAGGAGCTGCTCTGGGTCAGGGGACCATATCACAACCTTCAGGCAAAGCAGGGATTGTCAGCAGCATGGGATTTCCCTTGCCAGCATCAGAGTTAGAAATTTCCACTATGGCAAATATTTTCATTTTAAGAAAAACAAAATCTGAAACTATCAAAACTTTCTGACATTTTCAAAAAAAAAAAACCAAAAAAACCCCAAAAAATACTGTTGCTGGAAATTACTTGCTTACAGATATAAAACCAACTAGATATCACGTGTCTAAGAAACATCACATTTGATTGACTTAAAATAGCAATCTGCATCTTTTCCAAATTTTCTGCTTGTAAAAATATTCTGAGGTTCCCAGTTTTCTCTTGATGCAAGATGGGAAATGGGGTTTTTTTTGCAGACATCCAACATGTTTCTGTGGAACCCAAGGATGAAAGTACACAGTCACCATAGGCAACACCAGACTGTCCAAAATAAAAGGGGAAAAGGGAAATATGAGCGTGAGGACTAGGCAAGTCTGATTTTTCTGGCACTTTCAAACTCTGATCTCCACGGCATGCCTGGCTGTGCTCAAGAAATGCAAAAGAAGATCACAATAGCACATGCAGCTGCCTCCATCCTCATCTCTCCATCCCTCACACCCCTGAGGGTGGGAAACCTGGAACAGCAGTTGCTGCCAGAGATGAAACACAGAAAGTATCCCTCCATTCTGAAGTGGAGAAGATGTCTTTGTAGGAAAGGATGTCTGCTGGACAGCAGTGCAAGCAGTGCTATGGAGCCACTGTGTCAAACAGCTTTTTCTGGCAGCTCTTCACGAACATAAGAGCCCTGGGAATGGATAAACACCAGACTTTGAGACCTCCTCACCCCAAACTGGGGAAATAGCCTAGCAGTAAAATCTAGGAAAAGAGAATAAAGATGTGGAACCTGACAATCCAGTGCCATGTTCATCATCTAGGCTCCCAGGGTATCTTTTCTCTATGAAGAAACCCTCTCCAAAATGCAAACACATCAGCAGGATTACTGTTGTGTCCTGCACAGAGAACAGATTCAAAATCTGTGGTGTGTTCACATCACTGAAAATCTGAAAGCCAGTTCAGGATGGGCCATTCAAAGGTTTCATTTCAATTGGCTGGGTGTGTGCGCTCCTAAAAGGAGGGGAAGTGCTAGAAATAGTTCATGTTACCAAACCACACCAGAAAGCTGGACTTACCTCCATCAAAACTACTGGGGCCAAGAGTGTAAGTCACTCAATTCTGCCCAGCTAAACAATCATCAGAACCCACATTTTTATTTAATTAAGCTTTTGCTGAGGAAAAGGCCTTACACTAAAATGACTTTCACA
The DNA here is from genome assembly GCA_013397075.1 of Rhabdornis inornatus. NCBI lineage: Eukaryota > Metazoa > Chordata > Aves > Passeriformes > Rhabdornithidae > Rhabdornis > Rhabdornis inornatus. The sequence continues at coordinate 567,065 of VWZS01003242.1, read as the reverse complement.
TCAATCTCCAGTGGGAAGTTTGTCATGGACCAGTTCTCAAGAGGCAGAGCACGGTCCAGCAGAGCGCCCATCTCGCACTTCCCGATCTCTCACCAACTGCATGTTTAATCCGTCTTCAGATGAAGCAGAGCAGTTTCAGAGACAATCTCTCTCTCTGTCACTCTTATTTTCTACCCCAACAGAGTCCAACACAGAGGATTTTTAATTCAACTCCCATACAGTCTGTCCTTGCCATCAAAACCACAGCTGTTCCTGCCTCCTGTAAGTCACCTAAGCCCGACCTAGGAGGTCTGGGTTGCTTCCCCCAGGAGGAAACCATGTAGGCACCCAGCTCTGAAGCCAGGCTTGGCATCAGCAACACAGCCAGCTGCTAAAATTTCCCTGCTGGCCACTGGTGGAGAAAGACTCACTGAATTAGTCTCCAGCCATGATTAAGGGCAAGTGAGACAGTAAGATGCTGGATCAACCCTAGGAGAAGGCAGCCTCTGCACATCCGGACTTCTGAGACCTGAATTTCTCCGGGACTGGCTCCTAAAGCCTATGTCTCTCCATAAGGACTCAATAATAGGAGGTCTGGTGCACTATTCCTGTCTCCACAACAATTAAATGTCCTTTGCAAATTTAAAGCTGTCCGTTTTTTTTTTTTTTGCTAAGCAAGGTTTTCTATATTGTCAAATTTTCAAAACTAACCCTTTCCTGTAAACATAAAAAAACCCTTAAGCAGGAATACATTATAAAAAAAAAGTTTTTGACTTTCATGTACTTTTCTTTACCTCCCTTTCTGTTCCCACTCCCCTTCCCTCAAAGCCATTTCGTAAAAAATGCAAGAAAGAAGAAGAACATAGAAAATTGAGGAGGGAGGAGGAAAATACCAAGCTTGCAACAAAAATTGATAACACTGAAAAAAAAAGTCTTTAAAAATGAGTGACACTCCCATTCTACCCCTTCCTTCCTATTTTCCTGCTCAGTCTGTGTAGCTTTCCAGAGGCTGGCAGCAGCATGGAAAATTCAACACCTTTTCCAAGGTTTGGACATCACTTATGTGCCAGAGGGGATCAGATTAATCTAGAGAGCATGTATCTAATTCCTGTCACCAGCAGAATGGCCAGGCACTGATTTGTCAAACAAAGAAGGGCCAGGTGAATTGCTCCTTAAAACCCCACTGTGAAGGCCCCACGAGCAATATCCTATTGCCAGTGCAGCCATGTGGCTGGGTTTGGTTTCTCCAAGGAGCTGCTGGGCTGGAGCTGGCCAGAGAGAAGAAGTGCATCTGGAGGAGGAAGCAGGGCATCTCAGATGCTGAGAGGGACACAGCCAGGAGAGGAAGCGTGCTCGAAATAGGACATGGCTTCCTGTGACGACCGCAGCACACCAGACAGTTGCAGCACCATGAAGTTGAAAACCACTCTTACCCAGAAAACCCTGCATTGCTTCAGGCACTCTCCTACCTAGTACCTCCACCCCCATCCCCCTTCCTCACTGGGGCCTGAATTTGCCTTATAGGCACCCATCACACACAGGCAGAAGCAAAAAAAAACACCCTTCAGGGCAGCCACATGATTTCTTGTTTCTTGAGGAGCAGCTCTGCGAGGGAGGGAGAAAAGAACCAGAGCTCTGGGGAGTACTCCTGCCCACCAGTAAGCCAGTCTGCACAGCACCACTAATGTGATGCCCCACATCAGTTTCTCTGGAAGGAAACTCTCCAGACTGTTTTAGCAAAGGATGGAAACATCGGGCCCCCAGTTAAAAAAAAAAATTAAAAATCAAAAATACACCCGCATCACTTCAAGATCATGCCCACGAAAGCATCAGTACAAGAAAGGGAAGTACGGATTGTGCTGATGTGCTGTGGGGTGAACAGGGCTAACTACAGGAGGTCCTCCAGGAGCCTGCCTGCCTTGTTCTCTTGCCCACTGCACTGCACCTTTCCAGGGCAATGGGTGCCCAGGCACACTGTAGACATCCTGACAAAGGGCCAGGGGAGCCTATCAGCTCCAAAACCCAACAAACTCATGGCACTAGGAGATAGAAAGCCACCATTTCATACAGACACAGGATAGTCTGTGCATTCAGTCTGATATAGCATCTACACCAGCCTTTCCCATGAAGCAGCTACTGGTGAAACATTTTGGTGGGTAATTCCAGCATTTCCCTTTGAATGTGAAGTGAGAAATAGAGAACAGTACTGAGGAGCACTACAGTGACCAGCTTCCCCTTCCTCTGGCTTTTACCCCCTTGCCCTGAGACCCCATCCCTGCCCATTACTAACACCTTCTCTCTAGTCAGAATCCACATACTCACCTGTTCGCTGGCCTGGGATATCCACGTGTCCAGGAGCAGCTCCACCCTGCTCTGGTGAAACCTCTTGGTCGTCTTCACAGCTATGAAAATGTCCCCAAGCGCCAGGCTCCCCTCAGTGCTGTGTGCCTCCGGAGGATGGAGTTTGAGGTCCTTCTGCCCCCTGCCACCAGCTCCCTCTGGGCTCCCTTCGCTCTTCTGTTCTGGCTTCTCCAACATCCCCTCCCCGATTCCCGGGTACTGAGCTGCTTCCCGAGCCGCACGGTGCCGCATGGAGAGGAGAGCCACACTGGCAAGGAAGACTGCGGCTCCAGAGACACCATGGACGAGCCGACGGCCCATGGCTGCCACACCGACCCCGCCGCAGCCTGTATCCTATCGAACAAGGACAAACTCTGCCAGTACCTCCACGCGACGCTGTCTGCTCTTCTCGAAGCCTCCGAAGGGGCAGGATTAGTCAAGAGCAAGGTCTTGAACAGGATGTGGTCAAGGAACAGGGTGGGCAAAGACCAGGAAGCCCGAGAGTCAGCAAACGTGAAGGATCCCGGTGAAGCAGGGGGGATTTTCACAGACTACGGAGGGCTCAGTGACCCAGCGAGGCAGGGACACACGACTGGAAAATACTCCGAGGAGACCGCACAGCCTGCCAGGAGGAAAGCGAGCATCCCTGCTCCCCACGGAGAGGCTGAGTGTCCCGGGCTGGGTGCTGAGGGGACGGCAGAGGAGATCAGAGCCATGAGGGGGAAGCCTGGGCCGAAGGCATCAGCTGCCCAGAGGACACCAGCACGCAGAGGCGAGCCAGCGGCTCCGGCGGCAGGGAAAAGGACGGGGCCGGACCGCCTCTCCACCTGCTCCCTGCCGCAGCTCCCGGCGCTGCCAGCCCCGGTCCCGCCTCCACGGGGGCACGGGGCGGGGCACAGCCCGGGGGAGGAAGGATGGGCAAGGGGGAGGCCACAGTCTGACCGGGGGTTTGCCTCAGCAGGGCACTCTCGCTCTGGGACGCCTCCGGGGTGACAAACTGCCCATCTGGGACGACAAACCTGTTGCTTGACTGATTCCCCCGCTTTTCCGTGGCAGCTCAACCCGATCTCTGCAGCGCTGCTCATCCCCGTGCTCTTGAAAGAGGAAGGGACAGTGACACTGATGAAGTTAAGGTGCGGGGTCCTCTGTTGTTCTTGCGAAGAATGATTTTTCCCCAGGAATTGTCTCAGCCCCAAACTTTTCCTATGGACACAGGTCTGAATTGCTACCCCGCACTGCCTTTTAGTCCCAGCTTTTGATCCCAAAGCAGGATCGTATGTTCCCTGCTGTCCCTCCTGCCACCACACCCCAGAGTCTCAAGCTGGGTGTGACCCCCACTTCTGACACCCATCTCCTTAAACCATGACTCTGCTCCAGAAGATCCCTTTTCCTCTGCCTCCAGCCCTGCAATCCCTGCCCTCTGCCCCATCTCCCATCCTCACCAGAATGTTCAAGGATATTCTGCTGCCCAGGTGGCTGCAGAACCAGTGACACTTCCAGGAAGAGGTACACCAGGAAGAGGTACGCCAGCAACCAAAAGCATGAGAAAGGGCCTACTGCCTCCCTTTCAGCTGTAGAATCACAGAATCACTTGAGTTGCAAGGAACTTTAAAGATCATCCAGTTCCAAGCCCACTGCCACACGCAAAAACACATTTCACTAGACCAGGCTGCTCACAGCCCCATCAAACCTGGCCTTGAACATTTCTGGGGGAGCACAGGGGATGGGTGCAGTGTCACTGCTGAGTTTATATCCCACCCAGGTCCTTGCCCCCTGCAGCAGGGGCTTGTCCTTGTGGCTTTCATGCTGTCCAAGATGTAGCTTCCCTTTCCCTGGCCAAGGAAAGGCGATGTCCTCTCTCTTTAGAAAACCTCAGAGACCTGCAGGCACAGCAGCAAAGTGGCACCCCCATCTCTTTCCTCACCCCCTGCCTTTACCTGCAGGCCACTTTACAGAATAGCCAGAGGGATAGAGAGAGACAACCAGGCCAGGAGGGGGAATGATATCCACATCCCCATCTCAGCTTCCTTGCGCAGTAAGCGTGGGGACAGCAGGATGGTAGTGCTCTACATAAGCTGCTGAAATCAGAGCGCCTCCTCAGGGAGCTACAAGCTGTGGGCATCCAATCTCAGCATATCAAAAAAATAAAAATAAAAAGTAATAAGTTGGGGCCCAGGAGAATTGGTGGGGGTGTGGAATGGCTCCATGTGGAAAAGGACATCCCAGCCCATACACATGTCATATCATGGGGCCTTAGAAAAGAGGGGCAGGGCAGTGTGCCAGGGTCCCTCTGTTGCATACTCCTACCATGTGTTCAGCCAGAGACACTTTTCTGGCACAGAGGGAAGACCTCCCTGCAGGGCTGAACCCCTGTGCTCAGTTTCTCCACATCTCAGACACACTTTCACTCTGCCCCTGTCCCTGGCTACAACTTTTTACTTTGTAAGGAAGAAACCACTGAATCCACTTCTCTTCCCTTCTCCCGTGGAGATTTGGATTTCTCCAAATCTCAAATACCCTTGCCTTCCCCTGAAGTAAGAACATCTCCAGAGCATCTTCCATATACCTTTGTAGAGTCCCTGCAGGTTTTATTTTTGGATCCCTTTGAATACTGATGCTTTCTTACACTGATTTGGGGCATGGGGAGAGTAATTCTTCTTCAGGCCTGACATTATTGCAGGGATGTGAACCTGGTATGACTGGAATTGCTCACACGGCTGGCCAATGCTCCTGAACCAGAAATTAACCTCCCTGAGTGCTCCAGCCACATGCCAGCAGCCTCAGGCACCTGTAAAGGAAGCTTCTATAGCTCCAAGGCATCCTGCAGCACCTCCCAGCTCTGGCTTTGGAGATCATTTAGGAGGCACAGGTGGGGCACAGGCACAGCTCCTTAATGATGGCCCCAGAAGACATTACAAACACAATTCAAAGCTACCTCGTACAGAGCATGGTGCCAGGAAATTCTGCTGGGGCAGGGGGCCACTGTGGACAGGGCTGTTGATTTCCCAGGGTGACACGTGTACCACCCCGACAATCCCCTGCCTGGAGGGAGAAATCTTGTTCTCAGTGACTCTTTACAGGGGTTTGCACAAGGCTGTTACAGCTGGTAATTGGTGCCCAGGGCTGCTAATTGCATTGTGCCTGTTACCTAACCCGTGACTCATTCCTCCAAGCAGGCAGCCACCCCCACCCCAGGAGGTAAGAAGAAGGTGAGCTGGGGTGTGCAGGGCAGAGAGGGCCATTTATGTTTGCCTTGGAGCCCTCTGCTCCACTTCTCACCCATGTCCAGAACAAGTTATGGTTGGATTTTGAAAGCCTCAAGAGAGAGAAGCTGGATAAAGGGAGAGCCTGGAAGAAGCCTGGGAGCAAGAGAGGCAGTGCTGCTGCTGCTTGGCTAGCTGGGCAGTGCCGGCCTGCTTCCCAGCAACCTCCATTTGCCTCCCTTTCACTGTGGTTGAGAGCACCAATGGCCCAGGGAAGTGCTGGGGGACATGATTCTTTGGCGGGGAAGCAAGGGCTAAGCTGGGAGCACAGCCTGACTAACCCAAGGTGGAGGGGCTGCTTTTAACCCCCTTCAGCCTACGCCATAGGGCTAGGGCTGGTTCCCAGTGCCAGCAGGTACACAAGGAAGTTTCAAGCCCTGAGTCACAGTGCCTCGAACACAGTGTTTTCCCTGAATACTCAAGCGCTATTTTCCCCAGCAAAGATGCAAATTCCAATCTCCAAATCCATGACAGGGTGAATGGGAACTTGTTTTGGGAACTTGTCTTCTCATCAGCTCAACAAGAGTCCTGCTTTGTTTGCCTGCAGGGCAAGCACCCTCCCAGGGGACGGGCTGTGCCAGGATGCTCAGGCTGCATCCCCTGGAGTGGATGCCACTTGGGAGCTTTCATCTGGAGCCCTGTGTATTCGAGTTCCCCCTTCCCTGAGTGAAGAGTTGCATGGCTCCAGGGCAGAGCGAGGACTTTGCTCTACATTTTAGTGACTGCAAGTTAAAATCTTCATTTTCTTTCCTCCCCCCTTCACTCTTGTCCTCGTAAAAGACAGGCAACTGGTTTAGAGCTTGAAATAACACCTCACAGGGGACTCATGAAGATCAGCAAGTTAATCTTTGCTCAGAGCTTCACAACTGCCACCAGCAGTGCCAAACCACAGGGGCAAGGAGGACACAGAGAGGACCTGACTCCGGTGCTGGTTGCCCATCTTCTCCCACTGACCCCAGAATCAGTGGACTCTGCCTGACCTCATGCCCCAAGGTAGCCCCAAGTCTCCCAGAGCCACAGACTTCATCTTCCTCTGGCATACCTCAAGAAAGACCACCTACCACCACAACCACCACCTCTCCACAGCGTGGGTATCCTGGCACCCTATCAGATCCTATGGCATTTGATAATCGTGGCTGCATAACAGGATTCAGGACCACACAGCCTAAGTGAGCACTGCTGTAGCTACCCAAAGCCTTCATCTTCCGCCTGCCAGAGTCAGGATGAGAACCCCACCTTGAAGGGCACTGTCCCCCTTTCTCCTAGCAGCATGGCTGGGCTCAGTCTCTTTGTTGTCCCCCAGGAGGGTGAGGTAGCTGGCTTGTCACTTCACGCTAACCAGGACATGGAGGGATGCAAAGCTCTAGGGACCCCAGCCAGACACAATTCAAAACTCAAGTGAGTTTTTCCCTGACCTTCCTAAAGTGCCCTGACCAACCTCAGAGCTAGGGAGAGGCAAGGAACTGAAAACCAGGGGCCAAGTAGAAAAGGGAGGAAACTTATTCTGTGGTACACTTAGCCTGTCCTCTCCCCCCGCTTCTTGCTGCTCTACAACAGCAATGGCAGTGCTCCCTCCTTCCCCTGGAGGGCTGGGCAGTTGGGTCTCACCTAAAGGAGGAGAAAAATATCACGTTGTGCATGACCCATACCTTCCCAGTAAAACACAAGCCCACATCCTGCCACCCATTCCCATTATGAATGGTATTTAATTCTCTTTTACAGGCGGTTTGCCAATGAAAGGCTCCATTAATAATTTACAAGCAATAAAGAGCACAGTTCCTATAAAATGAGGGTTTGTTGCAACCTTAGTGTCACTCCAGCTGCCGTGGGTCACAGCTGTATGAGCCATGCTCCTTGTGCCTCGGGGCCAGAGGCGAGGTAGATGGGAAGAGAGGACCCAGAGCACACAGTGCCACCGGGCAGGGGAGATGGTGGTGATGGGAGAAGAGCTTCAAATGTGTTTGAGAGATGTTCCTAGGCAGCCTGATCCCACGCAGTTCCCCTACATTCCCTGTCTGTCAGTCTGACCATGTACAAGGGCAGCCCAAGGTGACATGGAGCAGCCCACAGGGGTGGTTTCCACCATGATGGTGGAAAATGTCTTTCCAATGAAATACAGAAAGCTCAGACAAGGGAGGCACTACCTGTTACTTCCTGGATCTTGGTGGCCCTCAAGGGGATGAGAAAGGCCACCCTGGGGGGCCCTTAGCTACCAGCATCCCCTCAGGGAGGAAGAACACACTGCCTGGAGGGGCTTGGGAAGGCAGGGACCTCTGAGAGCAGCTCTTGGGGACAGGAGGTGCCAGTAGCCACTCTGCTACTCTCCCGCTCAGTCATCGCCCTCCTCAATCCACAGTGGGCGGGTTTGCTCCTGGAAGATGCATCCACGAACCACCTTGGGCAGCTCCTCAGCGTGGCTCCAAGCGTGGGGCTCCACTCGGGCCCAGGAGCAGGGCAGGGTGTGGAGAGCCCGCTCCACACCACGGCACACCTTCAGCACCTCCGAGTCCCTCTGGCCCACCTTCCCCAGCAAGCTCCTACAGAAAACACAGGGACCAATGTTACACTCAGCATAAAGAGGTGGGGTGGCAAAACCATCCAGGAATGTCCTTGCATGTACAGAAAGCCAATTATTCCCCTTACAACACCAACCCCAGCACACACATCCAGTGCTCTTGCCTGACCCTTGTTCTGTCTCTGAACAGAGACAAGGGCTTCTCTCTCCTCCCGTGATACCCTCCGTGCATGCCACACCGTCTTTCCTCACCTGAGTCCTCTAACGTTCTTCTCAGTGACCTCAACATGGATAACGATGGGGTATATTTCACTTTTAATTAGATCCCTCACACCTTCAACTCCCAGCTCTAGCAGGCAGTGTTTATTCTGGAAAGGAAATTGAATAGATTTACTGATTTAAATGGAGAAAAAATAACCCCAGCCCCTGACAGTTACATTAAATCAAACCCCATACTGTGCAATATCATTGCTTTTCCAATACTAATTCCATTAAAAGTAAGATTTATGGACAATGCCAATAGAAAAGGGGAGAATTAAAGAGCAGGGTCACCTACTCCATCACTGCCAATCCAACCCAAGAGCTCACTGGACCCCTCTCTCAACCACAGCTCATCTTCACATCCCCTTTGTCATCGCTGTCACCCACAGCTTCACATTTCTGCCCTGAGCAGAGCTGTTGCCACTCTGGTGAACATGAGGAATGTGAGAGCAGGGAGGTCACTTCTGAGTATCGCATGTCCCACTGCCTCCTCCACAAATCCCCATTTGCCATTTATTTTATCTGAGCTCATCAGAGACTCAGGGAAATGTCCACATCTGCTGCTCCACAATTCCACAGCACCTTGACCTGAAACACTCTCCAAATTACACAGCCCCCAAGCAAGCAGCTCCTTCTCTATCACCACACCGCTCTTCCCCCATTCAGCTGCCCCCTCCTCTCCCCTCCAGTCTGAATGAGGTGCCCCATCCTGGCCCTTTCTCCCCACACCAAAAGCCTCAGCACCTTCTCCATTGCCTCTCGGATCATGTGGATTCGTCCACTCTCCCTCTGGTCCTGGGGGGCAGTTCTCGGCACAGGGTGCTCCTGAGCGTGGGTTGTGCTGGGATCCCCCCCTGCCAGCTTCTCTGCAAGCCAAGAGGAAATAGGGAGAGAGAGATGTCAGCCCGTTCTCCCTCTTGCATGGACTTTCTACCTCAGATCCCACACATTCGCTGCTGCACTGGTGCTTATCAAGTACAGTATTTATGGATTCTGGACAGCAAGTCTAATTATACAGTATCACACTCTGGCATGGATCTCCTGCAGCTTTCTGGTAGGGAACAAGCAAGATATCACAGCTGAAGACACCCTGCATGGCAAGAGCAGCACCTTGTGTTGTACCACAGCAGCCTAAGCTGACTCACAGTCATTATCCACCCACTGCCACACTGTCCAAACCCCTCCCTAACAGAGTATGGCAGAAAAATAACCACTTTATCCTGCCAGATAGGTTTTCTGCAGGGTTTGAGTGCTACACAGGCTTATAGACAGCTCCTGTAAGTGAGCACCACAGGAGGAGGAAGTAAGAGGAGTGGGTGTATGCTGGGAGAGTGGGAGGAAAATGAGGATGAGCTGAACCTCCTTTTGCTGGTGGCAGCCTGCTCAGAGGCAGGACAGCATGCAGCAGCCAGCACCAGGAAAGCAGCAGAGAGGTGATGCTGGGACAGAGAACTGGGGGCAGAGCTGGCTGTACAGAGCTGCAGCATGGTCACAGCAAGGACAGCCAGGTGCCCCTGGTACCTCCCAACAGAGGCTGACACAACACACACACTCAGAGCTGGCTTGGGAGCCACAGGCCCTGCATCCCAGCGTGGCTGAGGCAGGTTCCAGGCTTTACCTGCCCATCATGCTGCCCTAGACAGCTGCCCACACTGCCACAGAAACATGAGGAGGCAACATAAAAAGGCTTTTAGGAGCTGCTTGTCCCTAAGATGTAAATAAAGCAATATTTTTAGCAGAAGGCATGTTTGGAACTGGGTCCGGAGCATGTTCCAGTTATGCCAGGTTCCAGGCTGGCTGGGCATCCTCTGCCCAGCAGTGGCACAGTACTTCCCAGGTAGACCTGGATCCTGCAAAGCCATGTTTCTTTTGCAGGCAGCAGTCTCTCCCAGAAGATCTAAAGAAAATACAGGCAGCAAACAAAAGAGAAATGGCTCGAGGGTCATGGATTATTTTCCTTCCCTCACAGCAGGCAAAACTGGCAAGGGACAATAAGAGTTTTTGCCCTCAGTGTAAATTCCCAATCATAGTAAAAGCTTGGAAGCAGGTCTCCCATGCAGTGTGAGGGGGACCCTGCAGAGGGCTCAGCAGGACAGGATATATGGCCAAGTCACCCAGCTGAGAAGTCTAGCAGCCAAAATTTTCAGAGCCATCCTTCAGCAAACCAGAGATTTTTCATTACCTCCGTCATTACCCCACAAACAAATAAACCAACTCATTTTTCAGTCCTGCAGTTGGCAAAGGGAGAACTCTGAACACTGGGAAAAGAGAGCACTGGAGAAGTGGGAAGGAAGGAGGAAAGAGGGAGTTGTCCTCTCTGAACATTCCCTATGGGAGAAATACCCTTTTCCCTAACAGCCTCTTCAGCCATGTGTCAGCCTCACATCTACTGGCAGAAGGAAGAGGATAACAGCACTAAGGTTGGATCCTCCCATTCCTGGGCAGGAAGAGCTGGCATTAAGTCAACCTGCAGATCCCACATCCAGCCAGGGTTTTCATCTCTGGGAAGAGCCGCCCAGAGCAGCAAGGCAATGCTACACCACCACCCGCTCAAGGGAAGACAGAACATCCCCATGCCTCAGGCAACCAGAAGGGAGGGCTGGTTTCCCTGTGAGCCAAAGAGATAGGACACAGTTCAAAATAGCAGGGAATATCTTGCAGACACTCAGCCCAAAAAAGTGACCTGTCAACAGGTATTACAAGAGAAGACTGAGAGATTCCCACACTTACCTACCCTCTGAAGGGAGATCTCATGGGCTTTCCAAGACTCCCGTGAGACCATAACTCAACCTTCCAAGAAAAGAGCAGCTCTTCACTGGAATGGACTGAGCAACCACATATTGCTGCCTACCTGCTGGGCACACATGGAAGTCCAGGCGAGAGGTGGGCAGGTCCAGCAGGTTCCTGATGAGCCGTGGTGCAATGCAGCTTGGGGACAGCACCACAGGACGGGGTGTCTTCACCACCACAGGGCACACCAGGCTGTAAGGCTTCAGGCTCGTCTCCGGGTCTGGAAGACAGCATTGGGGAAGAGAAAGCCAAAGGTGAGAACACAGGAGACCAGGCCAGCCTACAAACGATCCCACTGTTCTGTACCACCTTCTCATCCTGAATCATGGAGGCACCTACCAAAACATCTTATGTCCCAGGAGAGGCCCTACCCTAATTACAACACTCACTCATGGGCAGATACTCTGGATGTAGACTCCCTGCCTGTTTTCTGGGACTTCCTTGAGTTACACAGCAGTTTATTCTCCACAAAAAGTTGGATGACCAGAGGACAACTGGGTCTCCAAGGGTGACAGGGCAGGCACAGGGCTAACAGCTCACCTGAGCAGGGGTCCAGCCACAGCTGCTGGGGAGGCTGTTCTGGGCTCCTCTGTGGTTTGGATTTCACCAAGCGCAGTTGGCCCAAGGCTCGTTTCTTTAGCTGAGGAGAAAGTGAGGGCAATTAGGCTGAGAGCACTGCCCTTTTCACACACCTGCACAACTGGCTGCAGAACACCCTCTGGCAAAAAGGATGGAGCACACTTACAAAAAGCAAGGGATTAGGTCTGCCACCCATTAGGTTCAGTCTAGGAAGTGGGGAAGTGGTAGAAAAGCAGCCACAGAGCAGTAACACTGCCTGGCCTAAAAGCTTTGCTTGCTACCCCATCTGCCACCTCTATACAAGTTGGTTTACCAACAGAGTGGGGCAGATTGTCTCTGGGGTGGTGAGATGGCCATGGGCACTTCTTTGGCTTACTTTATTTCTGTGGCCTCTCTGCTGCCCAGGCGTCTGGTGCTTCTCCTGGATCTTCAAAAGCTGATGAGCCCTGAAAAGACAAAGAGCTTGCCCTCAAGCACTCTAGAAGCTCCAGGGACCTTAGCTGCTGGGATCCTCTTCACCAATCCTACAGACCTGCTGAAACATACCAAAGCCCTCACTCAACCTCCCAGTCCCTCAAGGGCTCCCAAACACTACCATACTGGTGCCCATATAAGACTTGGTCATCCTACACCATTGAGAGGCCAGTCTACAGCCCCAGGGCCACTAGGGGATGGCCAACACAGACAAACATGGCAGGTACCCCTGCCTTCCTCCCTCCCTCCCTCCTCAGGCTGGTTACCTGCTGTAGTTGGGCACAGTGCCCTTGTCCAGGTCGCGCACGGTCAAGGGATCAACGCGAGAGCAGTACCACTCCAGCCGGCCCTTGTGCATGGTGTCCGTGACGTGCAGGATCTCCCGGCACTTCACGCACAGCGCGTAAGGGTCTGATGGCTCCATGAGGGACACGTTGCTGCGGATGTAGAATGAGTCTCCTGAAAGTTTCTTCCCTTCCTCCAGGGCTGCCCGCAGAGGCTGGTATCCTGGGTCATAAAACACAGGTCACCACAGGTGGGGATGCAGTAGACAACAGTCACCAGTAAGAAAGTCCCCAGCACGGTTGTGATGCTCTGGATTGGGGTTGGGGTACAGAGGCAAACAGACAGAAGGTCTGTACCTCTGTCCCGTAATTCAGAGGATGCACAAGTCACACCAAAGAGGGAAAGTTACTGAAGCTACAGCCAACCCCTGTGTCTGACATGGTGGCCTAGGACCAAACAGGAGAGGAGAGAGAATAGCTGAGATTAATCTCCAGGTTTGAGCGAAGGGTCTAGAAAGGGAAACAGAGCGCTCAGGTTCAAAGGTGACCCAGCTGCCAGCACCTTACCTTCCAGGTCAAGCTGAAAGATAAGACTAGATGGCTCATCCCAGTGCAGCAGGCTCAGGTAGGCCACCTCCCGTGTGCAGTTCTCCAAGGAAAGCACTTCTTCCTTCAGCGATGGCACCCTCAGCTAGCAAGGACCCAATGCCTTAGTTAGACCTAAAGGCTGGAAGAGCACGCACCCCCCAGGCTCCCTCACCCATCAGGATCACACAAAAGGTGCTACAAAGTGAGGCAGGTCTAGGAAAAACTATACCTGAGGACAAAGCGTCCTCAGTCTGCCTCTGGCTCCCTCTTCTGCCTCTGAAATACCTGCTGCTAGCCATCACCCAGTCTGGATGGTGGGCCATCATGAAAAGAAATGTGTGTGTGCATGAACGTGTGTGGGAACAGCAGTACTGCCTTGTTTTCAGTTACAGGTGGGATATTAATTCAAGTAGTGCAGCTGTATTTCAAGTGGTGTCATTCTTGACAAGACAAATGCCCTTCCCTCCTTCCAGGAGCTTTCTTCAGAGCAATTATTCTCTCTAACTCAGAAGGGTCACAAAGGCCTGAGAAAACTTGCTCCAGAATTGATTGGTTTGCAATGGGCACGTGCAGGATACAAACTGCTCTGAAAAACTACTAGGTGACAGACAACTTGAGGGACACAAAGCCATACTGGCATCTTAATTGTGTGACTTCTTTTTGTTCCTCCCTTCCCACAGCTCAAGAAAAGGTTTCAGAAGGTCTCGGCATTTTTACATGCACAGGTACACTCAAGTGCCATGAGACCTGGGTGGGTGTTTGTGCTGTGTAAAGCTCTAGACAGGGAGCAGTCCTGGAAAATAAGAGAAATGGAGGTGAACTTCAAGCTGGGTAGAGGTCATCTTGCACAGGGGATCGCTCCTCACTCCTCACATCATCTCAGGTGCTTTGCAAACCCACAAAAGGAACCCATTCCCAGACTTACCTCAATAAGCCGGCACCCTTCCCTGAGTCCTGCTTTTTCAACCTGTGAGCCTGGCTTGACCCACTGGACATAAATTCCTGTCATGTTCCCTCCAAGGATGGAGATGTCTGCTCCAAGCCTCTTCTCCTGGGGTGAGGGGTTGCTGGGATGACCCACACTAGGGAGCTGTACCATCAGTGACCTGGCAAGAAGAAACGCCAAGTCTGGCAACTGAAGCTCCCTGCCTTTTCTAAGACCCAGTCCCCCATGCCTTGTGTCCAGCTACAGGGTGTTTACTGCAGCACAGAGCTCATGACTCACAGTATGCCCATCACCAGGGCACACAGAGCTTACAAAGCCCCACACAGCCCCTTCTATCCCGCCAGCCACATCACCAAAGCCAAGCTGGGCTCCCACAGTCCTTCCCTACCTGGACAGATGCATGTCCAGTCCAGAGCAATATCTCCACCCCTGCCATAACCAATACAACAGTGCAAAAAACAGAAGTCCTGCTAGGAAGCAAGGACTATAGGATTTTCATTTCTCTCCTCTCCCACTAGCGAGAAAGAGCCTGCAACAGGAGGGGCAGAAAGGAAGGGTCTCCCAAGTATGGCTCCTGGCACCACAAAACCCCTCAAGCACCACCACAGAGTGCCCAGCTCAGAGAGCAGCAGTCACCTCCTGGGGACCTCCCTGCGGCTGGAAAGCGTGGACAAGCAGATCTCCGACTTCACCCTGGTGTAGGTGCTGCTGGAAGAAGAGGAGAAGGCCCCCAGCAAGGTGCCAGGAAAACTGCTGCCTAGGAAAGAGCAAAAGGGAGAGGGAGCACTTTACCTGTACTAATGCTGCAGGGAGCTCATGTTTTGGAGGTGGCAAGGCTCTGCCATCCTCTCCTGACCATTTTCTAGCATCTGACTGGGAAACTGAGGCTGCAGGGAGGCTTTGAATGGTCACCCTCAAGAAAATGGTTTCCCATGTTTCCTGAGAACAAGCAAATCTTCGTTCCCTTCATAAGCATTTTGGTCAGGAGGCGGCAGCAGCCAGGGCCACCTGAATGTGCTCAGAGATCAGCCACCAGCACCCACCATAGGACCTGCCAGCACCAGGAGCTTCACTCCAGGAGACTTACAACCCATCATAAAGGTAGTAGCAGGTGAAGGGAGGGTCCAGTAACACCCCAGGGCAAAGGCATTTCCCTCTTCTATTACCTACTCCCCTCAACAGCTCTCCATGAATCCAACAGAGCTGATGCAAATAGCTACCTGCTCTGCAGAGGAAAAGCCAGCTTTTCCAGCTGCTCTGCCTGACAAGGCACGGGGGGATAAGAGGGCCTACGCTACCATGCTGCAGGTTCAGAGCCTTTGCAATGAGCTGCACAAACTAGAGGTGTGAGAGAGGGTAGTTGCCCAACCTCTCTCCCCACCACTTCTTTTTAGCTAAGCCCATTGAGGAAAGCCTTGTACCTGTTCCATCTTCAAGGCTGCTAAAGGAGCCACAGGACAAGCTACAAAGGAGACACAAAATGGATCTGTAAGGTAGCAGTTTTTCCAAAGCCTGTTTGCATCCCAATCTTAATCTCAGCTCCACAGACTTCCCCACCACCCCCAAGCACCCCTGGAGCCACCACACAGCTCCCAGCCAGCCTTTCCACTCAGTTCCCATTCCAAGTTCTCTCCTAACCCTGCCAGGCAGCTCTCCCTGGACCCCACAAACCCCACAGAGGAGACAAGAAGCCCCCAGCAATCACCTTTTGTAGGGCATGCACCTCTCTTCCCGCTGCCGACGGAGGATGGAGCCGATGCAGGGAGGGAAGGGGAAGGTGGAAAGGCGGTTGATATCCTTCTCACTGTCGGGGGTCCCATCCTTGTGCAGAGTGAGAGACATGCTTGCTAAGACCTACACCCAGCACCACTTCTCCCCTCCCTTCAGGTCAGGAGAGCAAACAGCTCCTCAGCTACCACAACACTCTCTAGGATAATCCACATCCCTCCAAACTCCCTGGGGCACCTTGTTTTCCCAAGCAGATAGCTCAGCTAGAGATCCACGACACTGCATCCCCATCTTTTTGCAAAGCACAAGCTCTGGGAGCAGTAGCAGATGAATAGACTATCCAACCCTTGTCCTTATATTTCTATTTTAGTCACCACACACCCAGAGGTCTGAGTAACCTGTGGGACTGCCAATTTTAGGGTGCTTTGGGATGACAGTTCAAGGAGTCAAAGGAAAGAACCTGAGTCCCTTAAAAACAACACAGTGCTGCTACAGGGTTCAAAAGAGTCTGGATTTCTCCTCCAGCATGCGTAGATTAAGCAGCATTTTAGTGAGGATAGCATCTTACATGAGACTGTTGGTTTCTACAGTGTCATATGGGATGAAGAGTTTTCACACACTTTAGGGC
The DNA here is from genome assembly GCA_013397075.1 of Rhabdornis inornatus. NCBI lineage: Eukaryota > Metazoa > Chordata > Aves > Passeriformes > Rhabdornithidae > Rhabdornis > Rhabdornis inornatus. Next base: position 550,690 of record VWZS01003242.1, on the reverse strand, counting down.
AGCATTGGTCAGTTTGCTAGAGACTGAGAGCTTTGCATCTGAGATCTGCTCACACCTTACACACCACCCCATGCCCAGTCTTCTACCAAATCACAACCCCATGATGAAGCCACTCCAATGCCTGTGTGCCCTTCCTGAGCAGTGTCTCCACTGGCCTCAACTGAGGGCCAGCCTCACACGGTCAAGCACTCACCATGCTCTGAATGGCTGAATCCCCTGGGAATGGTGTCACAGAAGTCCCCAGAGTATCAGTGAGTGCATTCGTAGGGTTGTCTATGAGGCTCCAGGTGCTGCTGAGGTTGGAGCAGAGGGAGTAGGAAGAGCTGCACATCTGGGAGAGAAGGGACTCCATCATCCCAGTTGCACCCCACAGAATTCAGTCCTGACCCCTTTGCCTTCCCTCTTTCCCCTTCCTTCTAGCCACCCTCACCTTGCTGAGGCTGCGGCCACCTTGGCACCGCTGCAGCTGTGCCTCCAGCGTGCTGTTCAGCCCTTCTGCCTGGCTCAGCTTGCTGAGGAGCTCATCCCTCTCCTCCTCCAGGGCCCGCACACGTTTGCGGTACTGGTCCTTCTCGATCAGGCTCTGGGAGTATTGCAGCTGCACCCCATCACGGCTCTGGATGGCCTGCAAGGAGCCAGACTGAGAGTGAGAAGAGACACAGAACTTCACTGCTGATCCACAGCTCTCACCCTGGCATGGCTGGACAGGATCCACTGGGGAAGGAGAGGGCATCCAGAGCCTCCTTATTGCTGCATGGTGAAAAGCAATTTACCTGGTCCCGCTCTTTTTCGATCTCCTCCAGCTGCAGCAGCACTGTGTTCATACGATGCTTGTAGAGATCGCAGTCCTTCTGCAGTGTCCGGTATTTCAGCTGCAGATCTTCCACCTCCTGGAGGTACTGGTAACAGCAAGCAACGAGCATTAGCTTCCCTGAAAGGAACTGCTTTACAGTGTCCCTTCGCTCTCTTCCAGGCCCTGCTTGGTGTGCAGAGACAGAGGCAGTGATGAATGCTCTACCTTATCCCTCAGCTCTTCAGCCCACTGCAGCTCGTTCTGCAGGGAGTTGAGTTTCTGACAGAGGTCCTGCCGGTCATCTTGGGCTTCCTTCCAGTCATGTTCCAGAATGTCCAGAAGGATCTGCTCACAGCCTGACACTGGGCCCTCACTGGGTTTCTAAGAGGCAAGAGGGTACTGTCACTGTATCACAGGCACCAAGGGAGCAACAGACCAGGACAGTGACTGGCAGATTGGCGGACCGCCATCATCATCCAGCATCGATCTGCTGCGCACTCCAAGGCACAAGGTCACACTTGTGAGCACAACCAAGAATTAAAGAGCTGGAAAAAAGCACCAGTCACTACCCATATGTAATGGCAGCCACCACAGCCAGGCAGTATGCTCAGAGGAGGGACAGGCCAGCCCAAATCAGCAATTTCCTCATCTTTCCAGTGGCTATGTAAACAGCACTGGGGGCGGCCCAGGAAAGGAGATGACCTGGAGCCTGCACCACCCTGGCAGGTACCTGCAACATGCCCTGCAGCTCCTGCAGCGATGCTGTGAGCCGCTGGTTCTCAGCCCACAGCTCAGACACAGTGTCAGGGTGGCCCCGCTCCTCTGCCTCTCGCTGGGGCACTGCCGACGCCTGTTTCCGCAGCAGGCTGCACTCCTCCTCCAGGCTGGAGACTTTGCATTTCAGCTGATCCACCTGCAACCCAGGGGAGAAACAGTCTGACACTCGTGGCCCTGCACCTCTGCCTTATTACAAGAGTGAAGCAGAGAAGGTGCAGAGAAGAAAACAGGTCTGGAGGCAAGTAAGGCACAGGAGGCAACCATGTGAAGGAGTATCCTACTGCTGGGCCAAGGTTAGCAGCACAGTTGCACACAAAAGCTTCTCCCTCAGGGAAAGGAGGAAGATGCACTTGCATAAGCACATTCAGGATCATCTCTTGGTGCAACAACTTTCTTGCTACCCTTGGGCATCCACAGTGCAGCTGGCCTTGACTGTGGGTGGATGTGGGACCTCTGGTACGCTGCCAAGGCCAGCAGCTGTGAGTATCTCCTAGACAGACTCCTAGAGCAGCTGAGAAACAAATTCACAGCAGAAAAATCCGCTGGAGGCTACTCCGTGTGGGACACTACCTCTAGCCTGGGAGGTGTTTGAGGTTCAAGCTGCTGGAGACTGCAGCATTCTATAGGGCATCATCATTGCCTGGCCTGGTCCCACATTACTCCACCAACATGTCACAGGAGACTGGAGGTCATTGACTTTTAAGAACAAGAAAGGTCCTCCCAGACCTATAATGACTGATTAGATTGATCAGAGAACCAATCTCACAGGTAAGTAAGGCTTTGAGAGGAAATGGGACAGGAAAAGCCTATCAAAGCCATCAAGAAGCACTGCCAAAATTGCCAAGGAGGGATTCAGGAACTGAATTACTTCTGTGAATCTGCCCAAAAGACCTAGAATGACTTTTGCGGATCAGAAACTTCTGGACCTAAGAGTCAGGAGGGGAAGGCAAGCTGAGACGCTGCTTCCAGGGGAATTTCTTCAGCCCACAGTTACCTACAAGTGATTCACCTCCCTGTTCCAAAGAGGCCCAGAGGAGCTGGCATTGGCAGGAATACCGGAAAAAAGGTAGGGGAGGATCCCGCCACTGGCAGAACAGAATGAAGTATGAAAGGTAATCACAAGGCTGTGTGAGAGGTCCAGGCCCAGACTGGTAGGGGGAATGCCAGGAGGCAGCAGAGCACTTAAAAATATGGGTTATTAATAGGTTCAAGGTAGGGCTGTCCTTCCCCAGGCAGGAAATGGGAGCATGTTTGCAGGAGGTGAGAGCTTGGCAGCTGGAGTGCAGTGTCACGAATTCCTTCAGCTATGCAGGGCATGAGTCTTACAAACGTCATGAGAGCCATGAGGAGGCGGTGGGGAGTGGCAGGGGGAATGAAGTCTGGGCCAAAAGGCTCCTAAACTCAGCAAGGCAGGCTGGGCAGCTCCAGGCAGCACACGCGCACCCAGTGTGGGTGGCTGTACAGCCACTGGGCTCACTAGGGAGAGGAAAACACAAACCCTTGAAGGGGAAAAAGTAAATACACACAGCTTGACAGGGTGAGCTGCCTGCTGCCTGCCTGTGCTTCCCAGAGAGCAGAGCAGGCAGCACAGGGCAGCAAGCACAGGCAGGAGCACACAGAGCACCTTGTGGTGCATCAGGGGATGCCAGGGAAGGCATCAGCCCTGCTTCTGGCTCTAGTGATGTAGCTCCAACCACATCAGTTGGCAGGAGCTGGTGATGTATCTCCAGCTGCTCCCAGGCAGTGGTGAGCCTCTGGCACTGTGCCCACGACTCAGCCTCTCTGCAGGGCACATTTCCACCAAGAGCAGGGCAGAATCCCCAAAACACTTCCTGTGTGCCATCAGCTCCTTCATGTGTGCCATCATGCTCACAAGCCACCATGTGGGGACATCCGTGTGCATCCTCCTGGGCTGTCAGACCCCCACCACATCCTGCTGCCCACTCCTGTGCTCCCCAGGATCCTACCAGCAGCTGCAGGTCCCTGCTCCGCAGCACGGCCATGTTCTTCTCCTCACAGAGCTGCGCGTAGCGCATGGCCATCATGTAGTTCTCGTCCTTCAGCCTCAGCAGCTCCACACTGTTGGAGTCCCACTCCTCTCTCAGCCGCTGGCAACGCTCCTGCACCTTCAGGAGCTCCTTCAGCTGCTGCTCCAGCCGGATCTGCTCTTGTTCCAACGTCTGGTTTTTCACCTGGAGCTGGTGCTCCTTCAGCAGGTGCTCTTTCCGTTGAGCCCTCACCTTCTTCACCTCCATCATCAGGAACTGAGTTAGGCCCTCAGGGCCTTCCTCATCTGGGGAGAGACAAAGGAGAACCTGTTCCTGGCTGCTGAAACAGGGGTAACCCCAAAAAACACATTTGCCCAATGCTCTGTTTTCCAACAAGAGGTGACAAGTTCTCCAAAGGGTTTGCAGCCCTTATTGTCCCAGGCTTATGGGAACACAGCCTGTCACACCTGTATACATGGCCCCCTCCCTGCCAGTTCCAGAGTACAGAACTGTCAGGATTCCTCACACACCACCAGCATGAACCCAGTTTTCATGCAGGCACATGAACTTGCACAAAATTTTCTGGCCCTTCCCATGCAAGCAGCAGCTGAAGGGAGAACAGAGCACCTGCTCCTACCCAGGATCATAGAGCAGCGCTGGGCTGGTTCCCTCCCCGTGAGCCGTGTGTAGTGCTCTGGGTAGTAAAACTCCAAAGATTCCAGGAAGGCTTCATAGCCTCGCTTTCCACGGCGCCGAAGGATGTCCATCAGGTAACCTGGAAGAACAGATAAAAAGCTAGGATGAATTCCCTGCAAAACAGAGAGAACGCTGTGTAGCCCCACTTCATGATATGAAAATAGCATCTCCACCAGTTCTGCTTCCATCCACAAAAATGGGAACGGCTAGAGGAAAGAGAATGAGGTGAGAGCACTGCCCTCCTCTGTGTGCATGCAGGGGGAGGCCGTGGGTGCAGAGCACCTCAGAGAACAACGAAACTGAGGGAGCAGTGCAGTCTGTGCATCCACTCTGTGTCAAAACCAGGTTATCTCCCCTAAACCAGGCCCATCCAAGTCCAAGTTTGTGTCTTCTCCCACCTGTCTGGTTGCTCTTGCAAGGGAATCGGCATGAGTTCAGCACCTCCTCCTCATCCTGCTCGTCTATGACGCGGCACTGGCGCAGGTACGGGGTGAGCTTGGCTGGGTTCAGGGAGCGGGTCAGCTGGTGTCGTGCACTCTCAATCTTCTCCCAGATGCTGTCTTCTTCCTCCTCCTGCTCTGAGAGGCTGCTGGCTTGGAGAGATGCATTCTCCACGGCTGGAAGGATAAAAGGAAAGGATAATATGATGAGGAATGATGGAGGAGCACAGATAGAAGGCATGAGTCAGCATGGCAGAACATGAGTCGAGGTATGATCCTGCAAATGGTCCATTAGTCTTGCAAATGGGACTCAGATACATTAGAAAACATTTTACATACAAATGGGTTCAGCAGGATCTCGAGTGTCCACCTAGAGCCTCAGATAATGCAGAAGGGAAGTGGTACATAAGGGAGTTAAAAACATACACAGTAGGAAGTCTAGAGAAGATATCATCCTTATCTCTCAAACGTTCTTAAATCCCCCCAGCCATCACACACCTTCCCTTTTGTCCCACCCCTGAGAATGGGAAACTCTCAGGACCAAGAGTTTTCACAGCCTGGGACATGCATTCTCATACTGGGGCTGGAAAAGTATCCAGCAAATGAATCCCTGGCAATGTGCACCAAGCGTTGGTGACCAAACAAGTTCTCAAGGGCACCATGCCACAGAGAAGCTTGGCTACAGGTACTGAAATCAGCAGGGAATCACATGAGCATATCTTTCCTGTATCTTCTATACAGCTGTACAGAGCCCTGAAAACACATAGCAACAAGGCAAGCACTCTGCCAACCAAATAAAGCAAGAGAGAGCCCCTCAAGTGAATGGGCCAAAACCTCTGAGAGCCATGGTGAACCTGCTCCTTTAAGTCCTACAAGCTGTGATGGAGCAGGTATGCACAATGTACTCTCTCTCCAGCTATGGATCCACTCAAACAGATTTATCTATTTGCACTCAAGAAATGAAGTTTGCTTCACTGGCCAGCACAAATTCTTTCAGCTGTCAAGGCAAAGCACAGCAAAGATCTCCTGAGACTCAGAAGCCATTTCTCCTCCAACATGTGCATGGTCACCTGCTGCTCTGGCACTGGCATTAAGTTCAGCTTTGGTAGCCCAGGCATACAAACATCCCCAGGGGCAGGGCAGAGGTTCACATTCCATGGGGGAAGGAAACGTCTTAGTCTTTTTCCTTTTCTCTGGAAATTTGGGCGTGGAGTTCTGTTGGTGGTTTGTTTTTTTTTTCTTTCTTGTGGTACAAATGATATCATGCTATTGCAGACTGACAGCCAGCACAACACGGAGGATGGCTAAGAGAGCTGTGCAGAAGTTAATCCTCCAAATACAAACTGGGGGTCTGATGGATGAAAGACAGTAGGAACAGAGAACTGTTGACACCACAAAAGATTCCCAAGTGTCTCACTTCCTGCACCAAAGAGTTTAGGAGCCTAAATACAAATACAGATATGGATTGTTCTAGGTGGAATAAAAATAGTGTTTCTTGCAGAAATTAAACTCTCATTTGGGACTCTCGCCACATAGACACGACTATGCCGGAGGAGGACGCAGCAGCAGGTCACAGAAGTTGAGCTGTTTCAAACTCCACAGCAGATTTATCCCTTTAAGTCAAACTCTTTCTCCAAGAAACTTAAGCCGGCTGTGCAAGCTGCGACCAGCTTCTGGGCAGGCAGGCTCGGCACAGAGGGAAAGGGAGAGGGAAGAAGAGAAAGAGAGGGGAGGGCTGGGCAGAAGGTTCCAGAGCCGATAGCCCCGCTCCCGCCCGGAGCACCCCCTTCCCTCCCGGGGTACCCCCCCTCCCGCCCGGGCGGGGGGAGCGCTTCCCTTTCGGCGGCCTGAAGGCGCTCTTGGAGAAGTGCCGAGCCGGAGGCCATTCCTGAGGAGGTGGCTGTGGAAGAGGATAAGAAGCGCAGACATTCCCCACCACCGCCACCACCACTCCCGAGCCAGTGCGAAACTCACGTCCCGGGGCGATGCCGACGAGCAGCCGCCGCCTCCGCGGCAGAGGGGGCCCAGGGGGCTCTGCCGGCCCCGGGACCCCATTCCCGGACGGGGGCTCGCCCCTTACCTGCCATGCCCACTCCGGGCAGCTGCTCCCCGCTCCGCTCCGCTCCGCTCCGCGCCGCCGCCCCGCAGGTGTGTCTGAAGCGCCCTCCCCACCCCGCTGCACTTTCCCACCCTCTTTCCCTGCCTGCCTCCCTCCCTCTCTCTCTCTCATTCCCTCCTTCGTCCAGCTGGCTGGAAAAAGCCGGCAACCCCCCGGGCTATGGAGAGCTTAGCTCTGCCCACCTCCGGGGGTCGCGGGGCACTCACCGACGGGGCGAGGGCGGATCCCCCTCGGCCACTCCCGGTTTCTGAGAGTCTCCGGCTGCTCCGCACCTGGGCGAGCCAGGGAAGGGTTTTTCTCTGCGTGTGTCCTGTCCTTCTAACCCGCCTCGGTCCCCGGCCCCGGGACAGAGCTGGTCCCCGGAAGGATGTGGCTCGTTAGCCACTTCTCTTCCGAAACGCACCCGACAGACCGGCGGGGGAAGGGGGAAGGGGGGTGCCCGCCTTGTCCAGGACAGGATCGGGGTCTCCTCGGCAAGGCACAGCCCCCCCCCCAGCTCTGCTGTAAAGAAGAGATTCATGAGGAGAGGCTTCCTTTGGTTCCAGGGCTGCAGAAATTGTAGCCAGGCCACCCAAGTTGGGGGCCTGGTTCTGGATGGAGGGAGAATCCAAGCAAGGGGAAGAAATTGAGAGTGCTGGAAAGATGCCTGATCCAGGCCAAGAAGAGATTCCACAGGCTAGATTTTAGCCCCAGTCCTCAGCTGTGCCCGTGGGTGGAACTAGGTGTGGAGACACCCCAGGGCAGTGTGATGGGGATGTACTCCAGGGCATGCAGGGGCTTGCAACCTGGGCTTGACCCAGTCCTGAGTTGCCCAGGCCAGGAATGGATGCTGGGAAGCCTCCCTCTGGTCCAAGTGGCCACAGCAGTCCCAGGAATGGACCTGTGTGTCCGCACAGCATCCCAAACAGTTTGCCCAGAGTACTCTCCACACCTGCCACATACTCAGTTGTCCAAATCTGCATAATACTGGACAAAGAGGCTTCTGGGACAGATGGAACTGGACACCAACATCAAGCCTCCCCCTTCAAGGCTAAGATGTTTTTCTCTAGCAACCCTCTTTCACCCTCATTTCACCACTCTCAGCTGTGTCAGACCTCAATAGCCAGGCTATGCAGCGCAGGCTCTGTACAAGAAATTCCCGATGCATTCTCAAGCTCGTAAGAAGTGAGAGTTCCCTGATTCCCCCCAGCCTTGGAGATAGCCCTCAGGGTAGCACAGAGTACTGCTGTGCATCCCTCCAGGGCTCTGAACACAACATGAAGGAGCCCTGCATTGCTCCTACCCCTGCCAACACACTAGAAAAAGGGAAGCACCTTTAGCACCCCACCACTGCAGCTTCTAGACCCCACCTCTGCACGAAAATCTTCCTCTCCTCATCCACATAAGTGAAGAAGCAGATGTACGAACTGGGCCACCCTTTCCTAAAGAATTTCTGCTGCACTCAAACTGAACATCTTCATTTGTTTCTCCTCCAGGGCCAATGGCAGGGCTCCTGCACCAGTTTCAGTAAGGTGATTTGAAGGAAGGGAGACTTTCACAAGACCCTTTCCCCATGCTGCTATGTTCTTTTCAAGATCAAGCAGAACCACCACCTGGGAACTGAGTGTGCATCTCTGTGATTGATGCACAAAGCACACAGCATTTTTTTATTGCAAAGTATATACAGATATCGAGCAAACGCCAGGCACGTGCACGCACACAGGGCTTTCAGCAAACTGCCCTTGGATGGCATCCATCCCAACAGGCACTCGTTGACACTCTGAGCACATGAATTTGTTGTCGACTCACCCTCCCTGAGAGGGGTCCCAACAGCCCCCTCCACTCCCTTGTAAGCCCAGCACTGCACAGCTCCCACACAGAGGGTGTACGGTGACCCAGGACCACCAGCAGCAGGGCACAGCTCTGTATCCAGCCCTTACCTCCAGCCAGAGGCATCCAGCTGAGTGATGAAAAGCAAGTACAAGCAACGCTGCCTGCTGGGAACCCATTCTGACTCAGGCCATGTCAATTTTTGTCTGCTAGTTGTTCTCTCGAAAACAACTCAGATCTCTCTCTCTCTAGTGAAAAGATTTCCTGAGCTGGATATTATGTGGTGATAGAAGACAAGATCTTCACAATCCTGATAAAAGTCCCAAAGCAAGAGTTGGTTTCTGTCATTCACACCGAGACCAACTCAAGGCTGATGACAAATAAATCCTCTTCCTCCACCCACCCTGACCCCACGGGCAGTGGCTGCACTGTTTTGTGACTCAGAGCACTCAGACATCAGACAGAACAGGTCCCACATCAAGAACAGCTCAAGAAATATCTTCACCCTAGATTGCCCACGGAAGAGTCTCAGACATCCAAGTCCAGGGAAAAATAAATAATTCAATAATTGACTGGTACTGCAGTAAGGGCAGGTCCTTAGACTAAGTGACTAATTTCCTTAATTTTTTTACAAGCTCCATTACCTGTTCTCCTTCATGGAGAGTCTCTGAGCTTGGCAGGTACTCCACAAGCAAGAAGACCACCCCTGGCTCTGGGCTGGGTAACTGATCCCAGCAGCTCCTGAGAGGAACAATATGTTCCATGCTTGTTTTTTGGCCAGGGTGTGAAGGCACAGCGATGCAAAGCTCATGCTGTGAAGGGAAGCTGCAGTTGTATGAGGCAGCCCCAGTTTGCTGGAGATACACGGTCCCACCAGACTGTGCATGCTCACAGCCAGATATTACATTTCCAAAATAGCTTTACCAGTAGCACTTGCTTTTGTGCTGGCACACTTGAGTTCACACCAGGAATGACACTGGGGTGTTTGGGTAGGTTGATTTTTTTTTTGTTTTTTTGGAATTTTTTAGTTTTGGTTTTGGTTTTGGATGGGGTTTTTTTGTTGTTGTTTTTGGTTTTTGGGGTTTTTTTTGTTCTTGTATTGTTGGTTTGGTTTGTTGGTTTGGTTTTTTTCAAATCCTAACCAAAATAGTCACACTGGTAAAACTTTCCAAGCCACAGGGGCTCACGCAGGAAATCTATAAGAAGCTAGCACCCATGGCCCACAGAGCGTGGCAGGCTGCTGGATTTTCTGCAGAACCTTGTGGTGTGGGGTGACCGATGGCACTAAGAGATCAGAGGGATCCCACTGAGGTGAGTCAGCCCATGCTGTGGAGAGCTGGGCTGGATATGCTTCAGCACTGCATTGTTTGCCCCTGCCTGGAAATAGCTTTAGGAAGGTCTGAGGTGGGGCAGGAATTCAATAAATTCCTGATCGTGTGGCTAAAATGCCATTGGTACAAAGCTCAAGATGTGGTTACAGATGGTGGAGCTGGGTGCTCTGTAAAGTCTTGCCCTGTGTTTTGAGAAGCACAGTAAATTTACAAAGCTGAAACTGCCTACCCACACAGTGTCCAGAATGTGAGCCAGTGAAAACATCTTCAGCAATATATTTCTTGCTTGGTTTTTTTGTTTTTTGTTATTGGGGGTTTTTTTGGTTGTTTTTTTTTTCTTTCCCAATCAAAATAAGCTATTCTTCTTGCAGCCTGGTGATTTGCAGAGACCTACAGCTTCCACTGACGTTTTAGGGGGGAGGTTTGCTAAGGTCTCCAGGGTGATCTCCCAAGTCAGGTTGAGGAAGCGAGTTTGAAATATTTCCCCTGATAATAAAAACTTCCACCCTGCAATAGCTGTCCCAACACGATCTGGAGTCATGAAAATACTCTCTGCAGTTTCTGTTCCTGTGTGGAAAAAAACAAATGCCAAAAACACAAAAGACCTTGTGAAACAGAATTGTCTATTCCAAACTGATCAAATTGGCTCATACACTGCTTCATGCCAAATTAGTTAACACACACAGAAAAAAGCTTTTCTTAATGACACTCATCAAACTCAGTGTTTATATAAACAGCCTTTGCAAGGACTTTGACTATCTGCTTTTTTGCTGACACTTGTAATAGCAGATGTAAGACTGCTGCAGCACACTGAGAGTGGTTTATTCCCTTCACAGTAGTGGCTGCAAAAGGGAGGAGGAATGACGTTCCCCCTCAAAAACCGAGTGGCCTTTCTAGCAGGAAGGAAATGCGTGTATCTGTGTGGAGATAGCAAAACAAGCAAATATTTCCTTCAGCATTCCACCCCCTCACCACAGGCACACGCCCATCGCCTGGAGCTACAGGAGGCAAAAGCATTTGGGAGCCTTTTGGTAAGGTATTGGCAAGAAATCTGTATCCTCCTTAGGGCACCAGAGGTGTGCAGGGTCACAAGGAAGACCTGAATTAGAGCAGAATGACAGGATTAGAGTCACTGGGATGAACTTTCTCACTCCAAGGCTGCCCCAGCTGCCCGTGGCAAAGGGGGTCCAACTCAGCAGTCGATTTATTCTTAAACCATTATCCCAGTGGGGTTAGTCCCAGCTTTTTTCCCCTCTCTCTCTCTCCAGAATATAAGCCAATCAAGAGTCATTTCACTGGTCATTGTGAATCCAGTCTGGTTGGTCACCCTTTGCAAGAGGACCATTAAAGTCTGCTCTTGGCTGCATGAGAAGGGTCTGAACCTCTGACAGCACAGAGGTTACCGTGAATAGAGGGGAGCAGCCTGCTCTCTCCAGATATGACCCACTCTGTCTAGAAACTGGGAGTGAATTCAGCTATCCAACAAAGGACCCACCTTTGTTTTTTACTAGTGTTTGTGCAAGCAGAATTTGTTTCTCAGGGAGAAGAACCACATGGACTGAGGGTGTATCCACAAAGAGCGGGCACCTGCTTCGAGAAGAAAACAAATGACTGTCTGAGAGGAGACGTGGTGGGGAATGGAGCCTAGAGAAGGAACAAACCGCACGGCATTTCAACTGCAGCAAGCAGCAGCTTACCAAACCCAGCCCGTTTGCATCAGTGCCTCCTTGCACGCCAAGGCTGCAGCCACCAGAGGTCAATGTGACCACATGAACCTCACCCAGCTGCTGGGTGCTGCACCCCTTTGAAACTGGGACGTCAAATACAAGTATGAAGTAGTGTTTTCCACCTCTTAGGACATAACTTTGGGACAGATTTGCATGTAAACCAACATTCAAAGCATTAATCACAATAGGACCTCAGCATTATCCTGGGGAAAAAAAAGAGCTTGAGAATGACAATGTGTCCAGTTAGCATCCTGCAAGCCCACTAAATTGAGACTCTTACTTGGCTGTGGACCCCCAAATGCTCCTGACACTCCAGGCATGTCTCAATCTTGCTGGTTTCAGTGTCACTCAGGATTCTCACCAATACCAGCCTTAGTAGCAGAAAAGGGGTAGAAATAGGCAATCTATCCTTCTGTGAGTTCCACTTCTGCTTTCTGGGATATAGGTCTGTCATAGTGAATGAGGTCTGCCCCAGATCCATACTGGCTGGATAAAACAAGTAGCTGACCTGCAGCCAGAGAAAGGCAAATGGGTTAAATGAGGCAGGGTCATCAGTCTGGGTTAGAAGTCAGAGAGAGATGATGAGACTGCAGAACAGAAATCAATATGTCTAGATAGCTTTGTAACAGCCAGCCATTCCTCTGCACTCCCACGTGTACCAGTTCTCCTACGTCCTCCCCTAGACCTCCTCAAACACTCACAGAGAAGCCCTTTCATCCTGGCCTCCCAACCCCTCCATCACATATGTGGACACCCACCTAGTCAGAGCAAACAAAACACTCCTATTCCACCTCCAGCAGAGCTCCAGCCTTGTGGGATGCAGTTCCCCAGACAGTACACATCATCTTCTCCAGGAAGACTCCACTGCATGGTGGGATCATCAGTGAGCCCCTCCACAAGGCCAGCTGCTCAGACCAAGTGTGTTTCCACCATCTCCAGGAACATTAGCTTAGGATGGGAGCAAAGAAGGACCAAGAGGCAAACACTGGCTTGTCTTTGAAGGGCAGATGAAGGCAAAGACACTTAGACAGTGAGAAGAACCAGCTCAGATGTCATCACAGAGATGAACAAACTGTCTGTAAGCAGTTTGAATTCAGAACAACAAATTGTCCCCAAGACATCAGCTGCTTAGCTGGGAGCTCTGCTCACCCCACCTCAGAAATATTCAGTATGCTTCAAAAGGAGGAAAGGAAGAAGCATGGATAGAAAACACCACTTCCATCTTCCCTTCCTCTTCTCTGAGATGATCCAAGTCCTGTATGTCTCCTGTCCTGAGCTGGTTATAAACACACCCAGGGTGTTCAGCTGCCAGAGTCCCTGAGTCACTGTCAGGCTGAGGAGGAGAGGCAGGAGAGGTGATACCATCCCACAACACTCATACTAAACATGTGCCGTATCAGGGAAAGGGACAGGTCAGGACTATATCAGGACCTTTGCTCTTGGCTGGAGAGCAGATCTGTCCAGGACACGAACAGGGAAAAGAGCTGAGTACATGCTAAGAGTACAGAGTCTCTGTATAGAGGGCAGAGAACAGCCAAGTGCTACCATCGCTTGTAACACTGCTCCAGAGCCATAGGGTGTCACCACCCCACCAGCCAACCCCTTGGGGAAGGAGCTGGTTGGGCAAAGCCCAAATGCTTTGGGTCGGAGTGGCCTTAAACTGGAGCCCTTGCAAAGGGAAGAATATGGGGAGCCAAGGGCTGTGCCTGTTCCTGCCCCACAGATCCACCAGGGCTACTTGCTTCTGACTGTGGGGCCCTTCCCAAGACCTTTCATGGAATGGGTTTAAAATGACAGAGAGCACGTTTAGATTAGATATAGGAAGACATTCTTAACTGTAAGGGTGGTGAGGCACTGGAGCAGGCTGCCCAGAGAAACAGCAGATGCTCCATCCCTGGAAGTGTTCAAGGGCAGGTTGAATGGGGCTCTGAGCAACCTGGTCAAGTGGAAGGTGTCCCTGCCCTTGGCAAGGGGGTTGGAACTGGATGAACTTTAATGTCCCTTCCAACCCAAACACTTTTATTGTTCAGTGATTCTATGACTTACACTGCACCCAGCTATTCTTACCCTACGGCTGCTGCACTGAGCCAGGCCTGGGCTTTCTTGTGGGACTGCAAAGGGGCTGTAACTCCCATCTGCTCCTGTTAATGCTGCCTAATGGTGTGTCCTCCAGGGCATCCACCAGAGGTGGCACAAAGCACCCCTCCAACCACGCTCAGCATGAGCCAAGGACTACAAACCAAAGCTGAGATATGACAAATTCGGTACAGATGTGACCTAAGCCAGAGCAGTATAGTACCAGAGGTGAAGAAAAGAGCATGGCATCTTGGACCTCATTTCCTCCTCCGCACACCACCACGGACACACCAGATGCCCTGCAGGATGTGACCCTAGATAACATGGGAGGTCTCCAGCCAGAGACAACCATGGAAGGAATCAAAGCCTGGCATGTAGCAGGAGCTGTCCCTCACTTCCAAGGAAGCTAACCACAGTCTCTCCTTTAGAACAGAGCTTCACAAGGCCCCAGAATGCAATCCTAGCCCTCCCTGGAGCTGGATGTCCATTTTCCCTGCATAGAAGTTACACCCCGCCACACAGATGCAATCCCTGGGCTAAGAGTCACAGTCAGTCGCTTGCTGGAGCCTGCCCAAGAGCAATGAGCTTTCCAAGCCCTTTCCCTTTCTTGGGGGTCTGGTAGTCACATAAACAGGAAGAGCCTGGCCTCTCCCTCCCCCTTCCAGGGCTCTGCCTCCCTCCCCTGCTCTGCGGCGGGCGCCGGCATGATGCAAGCTGCAGCGCTGGGCTGCTTGGCCCCCTCTGGAGGAGCTGCTGGCTGGCCCCTGACCTCCAGGCTCCGCACTTCCTGTGGCAGCTGAGGAGGGAGACGAGGCCCCTTCTTCCAGGCGCTGTGGCTGGGTGTAAGGGGGCCTCTATGGGCCAGCCTGCGGGGGAAAAGGAAAGGTCATGGCGGTCCTTTGCCTGCAGCAGCCCGAGGTCGGAGGAGGCAAAGATGCCAGCAGCCCCGGTGGAGGTGGGAGCACCGCTGGGACAGAGGCGTCCAGCCCAAATGACAGGGCGAGGGCCATGCTCCCACCCCCGCCCTGCAGCCAGCTCTCCAAACCCTTCTTTATCTCCTGGCATTTATTTTTAAAAGCTTTGTGGCCTTCTCTCCCAAAACCAAAGGCAGCCACACCAGGTCTGGGCTGCTGCCCAGGAGGGAGCAGAGCCACAGCCTGCAGGAGAAGGGTGCAGCTGCAGAGCCCAGCACTGTTAACTCTCAGTAAGCTAAACTCAGCTGCAGGAATAGGTGTCCATCCTAAAATTAAAAAGCCGGATTGTTGCCTAGGAGGGTGTTACCACTTTCCCCAGGTCCTTCTAGGGAGGACTAAGCTGAGACAGGCATCCCACACTCCTCAACACATCTCCCATGGGTCATGACAGGGAACAGGACTGAGATCTGCAGAGGGAACCAGGAAGAAGGACAGAATGCTGAAGGCATTCCGTTTAAGAGGCATATCCATGTCTCTGTGGTCCCCATCCATGCTTGGGCTCTGTGCAAGCCCTAGCTTCTAAAGGCCTAGGATGCTGACCACATGTGATGCCTGCTCTTCACGACCTGGCAAGAGGTGCCGGATGCCTGGGGAGAACAGGGAGGAGGGATGGCATCCCGGATGGAAACCTCTGGTATGCCTCTGCACTGATCTCCACTCTGCCCTGGAATGTGCCGGCCAGCAGCATGTGGGAAAGTGGAGGCAGCAGAGACCTTGGATGTGTCAGCTCCCCGGCTGAGTAAACAAGAGGAGCCCTGGCAAGCATTCAGCCCCAAGTATCCAAGACCTTGAAAAAAGGGGGCTGGAAACAGGGAGGTTCTTCTGTCCCCTTCTTGCTTAATCTTTGCAAAATATGTTGTAACCTCTTCCCTACCTCAGGTGCTAACACCACCTCCTTGTACCCCTAGTAAGTCTGGAGAAGAAGTGTGGGGAGAGACTCTCCCTGTGGAGTTTCCAGCACCATGCTGTTAGATCTAACATCCGGGAGAGACACTGCCTCAAAAGGAGGGTCTGGAGAAGAAAGAGGTAGGATAAAAGGATTTATCACCCCCTACCATGCACACATATCCATGCCCCTTGGCAGTCTCCCAGACAGCAGGGAGCACAGAGCATGGAGGGAGCTTCCATCAATACTGGCACTGCCTCCGGAGCAGAGTGACAGCCGGGACAGAGGCATATTTATCCCAGATAAATACCTTCCCAACCCCACCTGGGGACATTCCCACTGTGGGGTGCAAGCTCCATCCACACTCCAGGCTTCAGAGGCTCAAGAGAGGCTGACAGTGCATTCCCCAGTGCTGGCTGGAAACGTGTTCCCACCACTCTTTAGATTGGCAGCATTGCCTCTCTGGTCTCCTCTATAAAGTGCACCCACTGTGAGTCAGCCCCTCATCTCTTCTGGCATCTCATCTGCACCCTGGCACAGGAACCTGGGGAAGAGGGGTAGGTTGGGGAAGGTCCCCCTGCATCCCACCAGTGGAGTCCATCATCTCTTGGGGGCTGAACTCCTGGCGCTAGGAGGTTGTGCCTTCTGGCCACCGTCCCGTGTCCCCTATCGCTCCTCGGCAGGCGCAGACTCCCGGAGAATGAGCCATTGTTCCCCAGCCCTGCAGCCTCTTCCTGTCCCTGTAGGGCTGTGAGACAAACAAAAGCAGAGCCAGACGCCATGGGGAGGAGGCTGAATCTGCTCCCCTCCTTCAGATCCTGCAGCAACCCCACAGGCAGACGGACGGATGCCCGCCTTGGGGGAATGGGCAGGGACACCCCTATTTTTAGCTGCTTCTGCATCCCCACCCCCTTCCTTCCGTGGGCCAAAAATACATGGACTGGATGGACAGGCAAAATCATTAGGATAAAAGATTTGTCCAGGCCTTATGTCCAACCACTCCCCTGGCTTTCACCTCTTCCCTTTGACCAGAATGGGTTCCCCAAGCATGGTCTCCCACTCCCAGCGTGGATGACTTATCTCTTCATCCCCATTCCCTATATCCTCTCTCTGTACACTGTACCCTTCCTCACCCCCACATGACACTCCCCCTCTGCTCTATGGATGCATCTCCCATTCCTTAATGGTCCCCTCTCCTATGCCACACCAGCCCAGGGGACCTACTCCCTTCCCTTGAAATCCCCCAGCTCCTCCTTTCCCCAAAGCACCTTTCTGCACCTCCTCATGCAATTCATTTCCAAAAGGCTCTTTACTCCCAAAGGCCCAGAGTTTTCCACTTACCCCCATCCCCTCCTTCCCCTCTGCATCCCTCCTACCCTGACCATACCCTCCTTTCTCTCCCCACCCCAACAACCTCCATCCCAGCTCCCTCCAGCCTGCACAGGATTTAAACTCTCGTAGATGTGCTTCCCCTCCTTGTCCTGCCAAGGGAACATGTTTGAGGGAGGGCAAAGAGTCTCACCGATCGCCCTGCACACAGAGAACTGCTTCTCCAAGCACCAAATTTATATCTAAGCCCTCCCCCCAGTCTCTCCTGCACTGACTTTTACAAGGTCTGTGAAAAAGAACCGGAGAATCAAGTGTGGGGTTGTTCTGGGAAGATGTAGTCTACATACATAAATATATATCTTTATATTTACATCTCCTTTCCTAGTACATGGAATCACAGAAGTGTTTCCAGGCCACAGGCAGCTGTTCCTGGATTACTTCTGGTTTATGCAACATCCTCCCTCCCCCTCCCAGCTATGTCCCAAACCTCCCTTCCCTCTCCTCTGTGCCCATGTAAAACTCAGAGGGAAAGCACAGCTCAGGGTCTGTCCCTCCATCCTCACACCCAACTCACCCCACAACACCCACAGCTGCCCTACAGCACCCCACATCCCTGGCCAGCAGACAGGACTAGCATACCAGGAGGAAGCTGGGAAGTGTGGGGGGAGGAGGAAAGATGAAAATATTTGGGATAGGAGGAGATGGGCAGAGGGAGGGAGGCAGACCGCCAACAAGCCTGGGAACTCATCTGTACCTCCTCCTGGGCTTTGGCAAACCCCGAGGCTTTGAGTTCCCAGCCCTGCTCCCAGGGGAAAAGCACACACTCCCCCCTTTGCAAATCCCACAAGCAGGACGAAGTCAGTCCCATTCCTTCAGCCTCACACTGCTCCAGGGGAGGGGAGGAGTTGGTGGGGGAAGTTAGAAATGTGTGTTTACAGGGTTATCCACCCCACTTCTAACATGAGGGGTCTAACCCAATACTGCTGCCTGCCTGCTGGTGCTCACCACAATCCCCCCTACCTTCCTTTCCCCGTGCAACACAAGGATTCTGGGAATCAGACTGCTCCGGTCCCTTTCCCTGGTTATCTCAAAGGCAACAGGCACAGTGTGGGGGACTGGCAGCACAGGCACAAAAATGGGTTGAGCCTGGCCAAGCACATCTGGGGATTCAGCCAGAAGACAAATCACCCCAGTGGAGAAACTATAGGGCATGAGGGATCCAGTGCCTACAAAGCCAGAGCTGGCATCAGACCAGGGATGCTCTTGGCAAGACGCTGGGTGCTTACACCTATCCCTTGCCCCAGGGTGTCACCTCCTGCCACCACTCTGGCTGGCTCACCCTAAAACCGGCTTTGCCTTCAGCTCATCCCCAGGGCAGCGAGACTTGGACTGCAGGCAGCACCGATGGCTGTGGGCTGGGAGCAGGGAGGAGGGATCTGACAGCACCAGGGTGAGGGGGAGCTGGATGAGACCATGCCAGATGGGGCAAGGAAGCTCTCTGCACCCCCATCCCCATCGTGGCAGGGGTCTGTCCCCCACCCCACTGCTGGCAGTAATCCCCATACCCATGTGGTATGTGCCCTCACGGCCCCAAGAGAAGAATGGAAACATCTGGAAGTCACCTGCAAACGAGCAGCACTTTCAGTTAATGAGGAAATATGAGCCGAGGACCCTGGGCAGCAACAGGATATCTGCTTCTTGTGCACTGAGCAAGGCACCCCCTTCCACTGAGCCCCCTGCCTGCCCTCCTTCTTCAGGAAGTTTCCAGCACTGCCGTGCTCTTGGAGCTCCATCCCTGGAAATTCCCCAGGGAAGGAGGGAAGGTGGGAAGGCAGCAAACTGAAATGGCAGGGAATAGAAATGCAGGGGTGAGCACCCTATCACAAGGGGGGATGCCCTCATCCCTTGCCTTCTCCCAGGCACTAGGGAAAGGGAGTAGGAGGATTTTTCTTTACTGAAGTGGAGTCCTGTATCAGCCTCCTCCAGGCATTGAGTTTGCAAGCGGAAGGCACTGCAAAGTGGGATAGGATGAAAGATTGAGCACCAGGAAGTGTGGGGCAGAGACCTCAGACCCCCCACACCTGTCCATTCCTCTCCCCCTCCCCATCACACTCAGTCAGTCACCCATAAGACCTCAACCCCGTGTTGGAGGGATGAGTGCTGGGGAGATGAGGATATGCAATTTGCACAGCCCTGTCTTTGATGTTGTTGTAGTCAAAGCAAATCCTCATCTAGGAAAGCTGCTGGACCACTTGTCTGCTCCATGATAAGCCCAGTGGCCAGTCTCTCTGTAGGGGTGAGACTGGTACTGCTGCCTGAGGCTCAGGGTTACAGATGGGATGAAAGGTTGGGGTGACTGAAGGTAAATGAGGTAGCTGGGCTGGGAGGGGTCCAGCATAAGCTCCTGCCCAGGGCACCCATGGGTAGTACAGTGACTCTGCAGCACTGTCCAGCCTCACAGCCACATCTCATTTGTCAGCCAAGGTGGATAAATAGGCTGAGAAGCAGGATTGTATGGATTGACTTTCCAGGTTGTTGAATATGAAAGAAGGAGGTGTAACCAAGCAGCCAGAAGCCAGGATGACTACTGAGACCCAGAGCTGCCACATACCTGGGGGTCTCCAAAACACTTTGGTGCTAGACCTAGAAGTACAAAAGCCAGAGCTTGGCTGGCTGGCATGGCCACAAGATGACAGGTTTGGGGAAGAAGGCTGAAGAGAAGGCATTTCCAGATGCTTTCCTGGAAATGAAGCCCATCCTGGCCTGGAGCACGGAGATGCGTGGAGTAGGAGTGAGGAGAAGGAGGCCATGGAGAGCCAGCCGCCCTGCAAGACGCAGAACGTGGCCCCTATCCCATCTGGAAAAGATTTGTTCTGCATTCCCCAGTGGAGGTGGCTGCTGTCGCCCAGGCTCTGCTTCCTGATGCAGCCTCTGCTGCAGGGCAGAGGGATGGGGGTGAGGGGGAGCACTCAGGCAGGGTGGGGGGAAATGCCCTGGCAGGCCATGCAGAAGGAGGAGACCCAAAGAAAGGGTCTTTTCCTGCCTCTCTCACCACCTCCATTAGCTTCCACTGAGCAGGACCGGGAAGGAATGCCTACCATACATCTGGAAAGCTGGAAGGATGCATGTCATGATTTCTCCTCCTTTCCTCGCTGATGGCAGAGCTTATCTCCCATCAGAGCTAAGCTTCCATCTTCCTCCAAGACACAGACCCACTTAAAGTACCACCAACATGCACATATGGTCTTAATTCCTAATGGAGAAAACTTCCACAGAAGGCAGAAACTCCAACTTCCCTTTTGCAGAAGGGAAGCCAAAGAACAGTGCCAAACCCTACTACTACTGCTTAGCAAACCTCTGAGCAAAAAGGTGCCGCTGCCTGGGCACCCCAGCACAAGCCACCCAGTGAACGGCCAGGCTCCATTTTGACATCTCCTCTGCAGACATCTTGTCATCCCTTCAGCCAAGCCCTACTTAACCCCAACAAGTCTTGTCTCGCCTTCACCAGCAGAGACACCTCCCTTCTCCTCAACAAGGCCCTGAATAGGTGTTTGTGCCTGGCCAAGTGGTCCCCAGCAGAGGCACCAAGCCAAGCCTGAAGGCCGTGAGGGTCACCAATGGCACTGATAAGGCTACACCCACCAACAGGTTGCCCCCTCATTGGCACTGATAGGGTCTTCTGCCTTGTGACCATCAAGGGATAACACACAATGCCAGAGGGATGTGTTATCCCATGTGTGGGCAGAAATTCTCCCTGGTGCCACCAAAGAGCACCTCCTTGCATTTATCCACTGCCACCCCCTCACCCTGGTCTGACACATTCTTGCTGGTATGATGCTTGTCCTGATGCCATTAACACTTGTCCTGACTCTATAACAAATACCAGCCTGGCCCACGTGGCCTTCAGGGAGGCTGTCATCCTGCTATGCCCGAACCAGTGCTACCCACAGGTCCTGGTATGAGCAACCCACAGACCCCCGTCCTGACTGGAAGTGCTACACCACTGGGAACTTCCTATCCAACATGGGATCAGGGGATCCTATGTGATACCCGAGGGGTCACACACACACACACACGGTTCAAAGCCCTTTCCTTTGCCCTGCAGCCAGGCTCTTCTCTCCAGGTTAGGCAGCAACCTGGCCTTTCCCCTTCCCCCCAAACCCATGGAAGCAGGCACCCGGGAGCGGGAGGCGGCCAACGCCGGCAGACGGGAAATGGCACTGGGGAAGCGGGGAGGAGGAGGGGAGCGGCAGAGAAGTTCCTGAAGTTTTCTGTCCTGGATAGTTGGAATAAATCTCATTTTCTCTGGTCTCCTTGCCGAGTCGAGGATTGGCTCAGCAGTGCTGCAGCCCGCCCTCCTCCTTCCCACGTCCCCTCCCCGCCAGCTTCGCTCCCTCTCTCCCGTGGCATCAGGGCGTCAGCCTGGGAGAGCCTGCCTTGGGGGGACAGCCGTGGGAAAAGGAGGGGACAATGCCTCCCCTTTCTGCCCCACTCCATTCCGGAACACAGCACCAGTAACCCTTGGAACAACTTACAGGGCCCTGCGGAAAGTGTCTCGCAACTTTTCGTCTGAAGGACGGGGAAAAGAGAATAAGCCTGGTTCGAAAAAGGTAAATCCTGAAAGTTTTGATTCGTCAGTTTCTAGAGGTGGGGGCAGGGGGGTGTTGGGACCAGAAGGGAAAGGGGGGAGAGGGTGTTTGGAGAGGGGAGAAGCGGGAGGGGTGGCAAGGCGATAGAGACGGGAAGGATGGTAAAAAAGAAAGGGAGCTGAAGGCAGGAATGCAACAGGAAACTGGGAGTGAGGAGAGGGGACACAGGACAGGGGGAGAGGCGGGAAGGGAAGGGAAGGAAAGGGAGTGAGGAGAGGGCTCTACGGATGGGGGAAGGCAGGAGGACGCTTCTCTCCCAAACCTTCTCTGAATACCCCTCAAAGCCCCACAGACTCTCGGCGCCTCAATTTTGGAGGTATGGAGGAAGAAAGGGAGCAGTTTTTCACAAGTGGACAGGGAAGGGATGGCTGGAAACTGCCCACCTCCGTAGCTCCGGCCTCCCTCTATGTCCCAGCACGTCTGCTTGGAAAAATACCCTTGTTATACAGAGATATCACTTTGTATATATATAGCAGCCAGAAGCACAGGAGTCAGATTTAGGCGTCTGCCTACTGCCCGGCACTGCTCCAGGAAAGCTGAAAGAGGCCCAACCCAGCCAGCCAAGCCCCTTTCCCCAAAAGCCTCTCCCTGCTGGCTTTCCTCATCCCAAAGCAGTCACCCAGTAGGGGAACTTTGCCTCCCTTCCTTCGGGGAAAGGGAGGTTTTTCATCACTCAGGAAGGCTGGGAAAACCTTCTTGGCCACCCACATCCATTTCCACCCGCTCTTCCTGCTGTTGAGACCACCCCAAATTTCTCACCCTCTTTTGCAGTATGTCCCCTTTGGGGGAGGGAAGAGGCTGACTTCAGCAGCTCTATCCAACTAGACATCTGGATTATTTTCCCCCCCTTTCTGGTTTCCGCTCTTCCCAGCAAGCAGAACAGCTCTAGCCATTCCCAGCTAGTGGAAAACCAGTGGTAACCAGCTGAACTCTGGGGGAAACAGGAGGGGCCAGGCTGAGAGGAGGAGGTGGCAGTGGGTCTCTCAAGGCAGGGGACTTCCCAGAGGAGGCAAGAAGGGAGCCGGAGAGAGTATGCCAGGGAAGGGGAGTTCGTGGTGGGCTGTGGGCTTGCTGTGCCAGGAACTGGTGAACACAGATCGCTGCCAGATGGAAGCTGTGACACCCGGACAGAGAGATGGCCAGGCAGAGGGGTACCTTTGCCCAGTGGAGGAAAGGACAGCACACAGGTCACCCTTTGCCCACAGAATCACGAGTTTCCCTGGCGTGGAGGAGTCAGTTTGGGTGGAGGGGAGGGCTCAAAGGGGCAGGGAGCCGCATCAGGGGCAAAAGGAAAGAAGAGAAAAGAGGAGATTGGAAGGAGGAAAAGCCCAACAGGGCTGCCAGAAACCTGCCATCCAGGTAGGGTTGGGCAGCAGCTGCTTCACTCCCTCCCTCCCTTCTCTTCCCAGTGCTTGCTGCCTGCCAGCAGGCAAGGATGGAGCCAGGGGCCAGGAGTTGCTGTCTTGCTTCCCTGTGGTGACCAAAAGACAAGGAAGGAGACACACTTTCCTCCACCCCGCTCCCTCACTCAGGGATTGTACAGATATGGAACAAGGGGATGTTCTCCTTCCACATCCCCCCTTTTCCTTGCCTCCCCATCCCATCCCTAGGTGTGATGTCCTCCATAGGGTTGTGTAGGGCAGCTGTGTTGTGTGGGGGACTTGGGGTGGGGTAGGAGGGTCCCCACTCAGAATAGCCCTGGCTGGTGCAGCACATGCTAAAGGGGACAGTCCCCACCTTGGGTTTCTCATGGGCTCCAATGTGCAGAGGAAAGGGAAAACTTGAGTACTGTAGCTCACCTAGTCCCCTCTCCCGGGGTCACTTGCTTTCCCGGGAGATCCTGGGGACAGCTCAGAAATATGGCTGCATCTCTCTCCCTGTGGTCCCAAGACCCCAGTTGTGCTGCAGGGACCACCATGGTAGTTTCCTTTGCACTCCAGCAGAGCCCTGACCCAATGGCTATGGGTGGGCTTCTGCCAGAGAAAGAAAATAGCTCCCCAGTTGTCACCTCACCCCAAATCTGCCACATGCCTGGTTTGTCCTGGCAGCAAGGCAGCACTGCATGGCCTCTGTGGGCCGGAGGAAGACATGAACTGTGTGAGCCGGGGAGCTGGGGGCCACCAGGAACCCAACCTGCCACCATTCTGTCCCTGCTGCCACCAGCCACTGCCACCCTAGGAGGCCGCTGCCACCCTGGGGAGGCAGCCAATGGTGCTGGGCGCTGCAGGGGGAGGTTTGTTTTCTCTTCCCCAGTCATTAACCCCTGGCAGATAAGAGGGGCCCCGGGTGAGCAAACAAGGCCAGGGCAAAGCAAAAATGCATCTAGCCAGCCAGGAAACCAATTTCATGTCCAGGACTCCCCTTAACCATAGCCTTTGCCATCCTAGCACTGCCTGGCTGCTCCAAGGAAGTGCATGGACAAGCAGGAGAGGCAGGGAACATGGTAGGGAAAGCCCTGCAGCAGTGGGGGTCCCAGCACATGGAGATCAAGAGATGTGAGGCTCCTTCGTCACCTCTTGGCATGCTGTCCTCTACAGCCAACCCTGCTGGAGGGACTTGGCTCTGTCCTGACGTCCCAGCCACAGAACTGAGCCCAGGGAAGGATACATCCCCAGCTGGCTACCCAGGCTACTGACACTCTGAGATGCCCCGCAACTGAATCCTCTCCTTTCCCCAACCCACCCTCTCCCACTTGCTATGCACACCAACAGGGGATCTGCTGATCTGAGAGTCCTCCCCACTGACTGGGGAGGTCATCACCCTGCCCTGCATCCAGCTGCTACTTCCTGCCTGCCTCTCAGCGCCTCTGGGACTTGCCTGAGTGCAGGGACCCACCCCACTTTCCCTTCTCCTCCAGTCTCAGGCAATCTCCTCCCTTGCCGTGCCTCAGTTTCCCCTGTCTGCAAAGCAGCTACCCCCCTGCACGGCTGACTCCCTGCTTCTCCGACATGTCTTCCCAGCACCCAGTGAAGGACAAACAAAGCAATATACAAATATTGCATTTTTGCTTCCCACCACTCCTCCCCAAGAAGCACATGGGCCCCAGGCCTCACCCTCTCCCCAAGGGTTCATCTGAATAGCAAAAAGGAGCTGGGGCAGCCAAGCAGGGCACTGCTCTGGGAGGAGGTTCTGCCTCGGAGGGAAATCCTCAGCCTGTGTTGTGGTGTGGGTCTGGCAAAGCTGCTTTGCAGACGGGAAACTAAGGCATACTGAGGTAGGTCAGCACAGGGAGGGAGAGCACATGTTTTTGGAGGAAAGCCTTTTTCTTCTTCCCCAAGAGAAGGGCCAGGTAAGGGGACAGGCAGTAGGAACCTTGCCACTGGTTAAAGGCCTTATGCACTGCCTTTAACCTCCTCAGGCAGTTCTGTGGATACTGCCAAAGGGATTGGGAAAATCCTATCCAAGGGCTTCACTGTTCCTCTTGCCTTGTTTAGGTGGCCAACAAGGGGACCAACGCTCTTGCCCTGCCAGTCCACCCGAAGCTCTCTTCCTTACCTGCTGCCCCATCCATGACTCACTCCCAGTCACCCAGTGGCAATAGAAGACAGTGGATTAACCTCTAAGTCCACGATCAGACACAGCTTCCAGTGAGCTCCACAGAACAGAGGGGTGACCCAGACACCGCCTGGGGACATCTCTGTGTCACCACTGTCCTCACCACTGAGGACATATCCTGTGAGGGTGATTTCATGAGCACGACGTAGTGCAGGGAAGCAGGAAACCTGCCAAAAGCCAAAGTGACACAAACTGTTACCTCAAGAGCATTGGAGCAGAAGCAATGGGGAGGCTAGGGATGTGACAGACCACCCCAGTGCTGGAAGCCTGGTGAGGGCTGATTTTTGGAGCTTTTTCAAAGGCAGGGTGAAGGGTGCAACATGAGCCTGGGGAAGCTGCCGGTGCTCAGCTGGGTGTCAGGCTCCCATGGCAAGCGGCGGCTGAAGTCAGAGCTGACACCAGACATGATCAGCCCGCCATTGGGCGACTTCCGGCACACCATGCATGTGGGCCGCGGCGGGGACGTCTTCGGGGACACCTCCTTCCTTAGCAACCACGGCGGGGCTGACACGGCCAAACCCAACAACTTCTTCGCCCGGACGCTGCGGCACGTCCGTCGGACGCCGCTGAGGAGACGGGGCAGTGGGGACCAGGCGGGGGCCTCGCCCGCGCCTCCAGCCATCTCGCCCATCATCAAGAACGCCGTCTCGCTGCCGCAGCTCAATGAGGGCATCTACGATGGAGGCAGCGGTGGACGGGGCCTGACCAGCAAGTTCTCCTTCAAAAGTGCCTCCAACAGTTTCTCCAAAACACATCAGGCCTACGGTGAGTGAAGCACGAGTACTGGTGCCCAGTACTGAGCATCCTCTGCAGGCCTTCTCCATTGCTCCATGCCTCAGTTTCCTCCCCAGTGAGGGACTTAAGGTTTTAAGGAGAGATGGGATATTTAAGACTGCCTGGTCTTGACAATCCCTCCAAGCAGATAATCCTAACGTTGCTCTGAACCATGGTCCTTCCTCCCGCCCTTGGAGGGTCTCCTCCCAGGGTGTCCCTCAAAGCAGCAAAAGGATGGTTTCTCTGTTTTTCCCCTTCTCCTGTAGCCCCATACATCTGGCAGCCTGTATGGAGTAGTTGTAAGGGAACGCCCCCTATCTACCCTCAGCCCTACACCTTTCACTTGAGCAGCCTCCCTGAGGAAGTCAAAAAGGTGCTGGGACTGTGGAGCAATTCCCACCCCAAGGTTGTGAGGTCAAGGGGACCCACAGCATTGCCATCCCCACCTCCACACAGATGTTCTAACCCTGTCCCTAGCTATGCCAACCTTTGCATCTCCATGTGCTGCTCCTTAGGGGTTCCATCCACCCTTCTCCATCGCATCCACATCCCTCCCTGTGAGCCAGGATGCCCTTTGGGGAAGGGTTGTGGAAAGGATAGGACAGGACATCTGTGTGGCGTCTGTCCAGCCTCACAGCACTGGGCTGTGCTCAGCTTTTCCCCAGGGAGGGAGGTCTGGAGCAGAAGGTTTCAGGGCGGGGGTTGGATCCGGGGTGCCTGCAGCAGCTGGGGGAGGTGGCCGGGCTCAGAGGGAAAGGCAGACTGAGGCAATGCTGCCATCTCCTGGTCTCACCTGCCTGGCTCATCCCCCACTGCCATCTTACCAAGCCCAGAGCCCACCTGGAGACCCTCTGCTGTAACTCTGGTCTTTGGAGATGTCCACAGAGACACTGACCTGTCCTTTAGAGGCCAGTGCCACTGACAGGAGCGTGATCTGAGCCGGAAGGTCAGCAGTGTTCCTTATTTCCTTATCCCCTGCAGATGTAAGTCAGGCTTCCTCCCTTGCCTCACCAGCCATACTTTCTGCCTCACAGGGCTGGAGTCCGGATTTTGTACCATCCCTCGTGTCCCTCGCTTGGAAAAGGCCCAGGAGAGCACCTGTCCTGGGGAAGATGAGCTGGATCGCTCTGACTCCTTGCTGTCCTTCCGCCTGGACCTGGGGCCCTCCCTGATGAGTGAGCTCCTCCAGGTGATGAGCTTCTCTGAAACCAATGGGAATGAGGTGGGGGAGGATGGCCCACACCTCCTGTGTGAAGAGGGGACCAAGGACAGGGTCCCTCCAGCAGTCTGTGCATCCCACGAAGAGAACAAGGCAGCATCCAGCTTCTGGGACCACTCCAGGCAGAGCAACCTGTCAGGGGCCAGCTCACTGCCAGGTCTGTCGGTCCATGCCAACGGAGAGGCACATGCCATTGAAGGTGCTGGAGCGAACTCTGCCTGGGCTTCGGGGCCAGGGGCGATGCCCAGAGGGTCCCCGTGGCAGGGCCACTGGAACGACTGCACCATTGAGGCTGGAGAATTTGACCGAGCAACCCAGGTCCTGGCCCGCCACTACGGCGGGACCAGCACCCCACGGAGCTCAGAGAAGGGTGAGGGTCCCCGGCAGGCCCGGACACAGACCCTGTGGGAGAGCCCCAGCAGCACCTTGTGGGGATCACAAGTGACCAGGGAGAGCCAGTCCCCCGAGGCCAGCTGGAACCAAGGAGAGGAGGAGGAGACCAAGCTCTCCAGCCTGCAGGAAAGCTACAGTGGTGCCCCAGGGGGCCACAGCAATTCCTTCGAGTATGCCGATGAGGAGGAAGAAGAGGACGATGAAGTCAAGGTGTGAACAGTCATGCCTCCCATCACAGGCCCCACCAGAGACACTGGTGCCAGGGTCTTTGCCCTCCTCCCTGTGTCCCACCCGCTGGTGCCAGTGTCACCGGCAGACCCAGTGGGTGACCTCTTTGCCAAGTGGGGGCACTGGGCAGGCTGGGGAGGGCAGGGGGAGAGCCTATCCCCTGGGGCACTCTCTGGGGCTGGGCCAGGCTGCTGAAGAGGGCCAGTGGGCACCACAGAGCCAGGCATAGCATCCTTTCTCCAGCCTCACGGTCATTAAACGTCAAAGGAACATTCCCATGTGCCAAAGGAACCCCAAATCCTTCCTACCCTATCCCATTCTCCCCAGCACTCTCTCTCTCAACGCTCAGCCTGGCTCCACCAGCATGTCTGGGACATACTCCATCCTTCCACTGACATCCCCAATCATCCTCTGCAATGGCATGCATGCCTCCCCAGAGGTATTCCCACTGATAGCTCTGGCACGTAGGGGATGGGGTCTCCCTAGCTCCAGCTGGTGCAAGACCCTTCAGTATAGCACATCTATCAACAGGGGAAGGTCAGCTGGGGTCCCAAGGGGCAGGCAAACCCCACAGAGCTGAGTTTTCTCTTTTCCCCTGCCCCCCCAAAAAGCTGTGTGCTCAGTGTTCAGGAGGTGAGAGCATGCACAGAAAGAAACAGGAATTTTTCCACTTGCCTCCTGCTGCTGGGCATCACTTAGGACAGCTTCCTTCCTGACCCCAGCTCCTCTCAGCAATTGAGAGGGGAGAAACCTCTTGGCTGACTGGTGGCAGAGGCAGGTTGCCAGGTCACCAAATCCTGCAGTTCAGGCCCTAGAAATACCTTCTTTTCCCCCTGTCTCAGAACAAGGGAGACTCCTCTTGAGCCCCTCGGTTTGTGCCACCATCCTCATGGTGGTGGCACAGTTTGTGTCTCCATCCTTGTGCCCCTCCCCATTCCCCACACACACGCCCCTCTGCAGCACACCCCTTCCCAAGGGTAATGTGGACCGTGGCTAATGTCCCTTGTCGAGTGGCCCTGGGTGACACAGCCACCCTGGAATGAGCTGCCCCCCACGCTGGCCCGTGTGCAAATGGGCCCTCACAGAAGTGCCTTTGTGCCATGGTGTGGAGCCAACATGCTCGGGGGCTGAGGTCACCAGAGGGACCCTCACAGGACCCCCTTGTTCTCTGGGACAGGAGGGGGTGTGCAGTGGGAGGAAATGTTGGGCCGTGGCTGCAGGACTCTGCTCTCACCCGCCACCCGGCTGATTCTGCCAGGAAGCTCTTCAGAGCAGGATAAAGAGCTCCAGGGTGCGCACATACTGCACATGGAAGTGCCACTTGCAGCCAGGCCACCAAGGTTAAGGGCAAGCCCGTGTTCCCCAGCCTCCCCAAGGGACTGCCTCATGCTAGCCACCAGCAGCAAACCAGGGCAGGCACTGGCTTCAAGAAGTCCCCAGGTCTGACCACTGGCACCCAGCAGGATCAGCCTTATTCTCCCTTGCACCTTCCAGGGTGGGGACCTGGGCTCTCAGGATGAGCTCCCCTCTGCCCTCTGTTTCCCAGACCATAACACAAGACCAAAGACCCATATCTGTGGAATTATCCTTTCTGCCTCCCCTCTGTATCCCATGCACTTATTGTCCTTATTAAAACAGTTTTGATACTAACTTCTCTGGTGCGTTCCCTTGGCTGCTGTGACCTTATTGTCTTCCTTGGTATGTCTGCTGGAGCCCCAGCCACCAATCCCTCCATCTTGGGCAGTGAGGAAGTGGAGAGAGAGGGCAGGGGCACTGCCACCTTGCCTTGGACCAGGCTCTCTGTAAGATGCTCTTGTATTCTGCTCTCCTCCCACCCACCCTGATGTGTCCCAATGTTTGCTGTCACACATCAGTCTCGCTTTTGGGCTGACAAGATACTTTTCAATTAGAGCAGCAGCATGTAATAATTGGGACTATTTGCCTGAAGTTCTGTGCAAGGAGGTACTGAGCCACATAACTCAGCCCAAATCCCACTGCCTCCCCTGCCTTGTTTTGGATGAGTAGGATCCGCTGTGGAAATGCCACAGTAATGGCTAACCTGACTGGAACGTGCCAGCAGATAAGTGAGGTGAAGTAAAAGGGAAAGTTGGAGACAATCCTTTATCTATGGCAGAAATGCTGGCTGGGGACCTGTGCTGTCTTCCCCATGCCACCTTATAATTATGCACTTTTGTAGCACCAAAAGCCACATCAAATAACACTTCATTTACATTTATGCCTTCCTTCCCATTTCACCATCCCCCCTCCCAAAAGCTTGGCTGCAGGAAGAAATGGAGCATTGTGAAGAGATTACACAACCGTTTCCCAAGCAATCATATAGTGTCCTCATCCTGAACCCCACCTACAGCCTGCTTTGGCCTACCTACTATCCCTTCAACCCCACAGCCTTTTCTGACCTGGAAGGTACCTGGCGTTATCCGACAATGGCTTCTTTCCTTTTGGTGGGAGAACCTTGGGCTTTGTCAGTGGCTTGCACAGAGCCACAGAGCTCTCACAGAAGACAAAGCAGCTGGAACAAGCAGTCTTCCACTGGCTTGTTTTTTTATTAGATCTAGGAAGTGGTACCCATCAGCTCAGCTTGA
Organism: Rhabdornis inornatus; assembly: GCA_013397075.1. Taxonomy (NCBI): domain Eukaryota; kingdom Metazoa; phylum Chordata; class Aves; order Passeriformes; family Rhabdornithidae; genus Rhabdornis; species Rhabdornis inornatus. The sequence goes on along the minus strand of VWZS01003242.1, from coordinate 520,324 downwards.
AGGAGACCATCTTTAAGCCTCCACGGATGCTTACGTAGTTGATCTTGCGGTAGCCATGCCGGTTGGGGAAGTACACTTCATGACCATCCGGCAGTTTCACACGGAATTTGTCTGACAGCATTTCAATGAAAAACTGGGAGAAAAAAGAGAAGAAGGGGCAGGAATGGGGGTCAAGGAGGGTATTCAGAGGTCAGCATTTAGGCAGGTCTGACTGTTACATAAGAGGGTCAAACCTGTCCACCATAACTTTAAGCAAGGTGCTGGTGGTTGAGTTGAGGGCAATTCAGGACATGAGCAGCTGATATCAAGGGTCTAAGCAGGAGTATGGACTATGACTGGGGACAGGATCTCTCCCAAGGCTGTTTCAGTTACTCAGACTGTAAATTCAGAGCAGCTACATCCAGGTATGTGTTTACATGTCTTCATAGAGCATATGGAATGTGTACACCACCGTTCTGCCCTGAACTGGGCAGAATAAACCTGACGCCCCAGTGCCCTCAGCAGCTCACTAGGACTCAGAAAAAGGAGTTTTGCTGATGAACACACACAAGCAGACAGGACGAGTACACATCACTGGTCATTGCAAACTAAAGGCAATGTTCCCCAAAGCCATCACCTTATTACCCCTTCCCCAAGAGCCAGTTCTGTCTGAGGAAACAAGCTTTCTCTCCACAGCTATAGGAGCTGGACTACTAAATGCAGCCCTGTTAATGGTTTGGGACATCAGATAAGGTGAGGCAGCAACTAGGACAGCATCCATGGAAGGAAGAGAGAAAGGACAGATTGGAAGTGTGGATCCAGGGGTAATGAGAACAGAAGAGTTGAGGGAGAGGCTTTTGGACATTGCTCCAAACTCTGCATTGCCTTAAAGCCTGTGTTTACACAGGAGGGAGGGAGAGAAATAAGGTACACAGCGGGAAGATCCTGCTTCTTGGAGACTCTCTTTACTTTCATACATGCCCCAGGAACACTCACCTGCTGGGCAGATGGAGAGGCCAGGAAGCACTTAAAAGCATGAGACAGACAGGACTTGCATAAAATTCACAGAAACACCATTGCAGTTTTAAACGAGGAGTGGAAATGGCAATCAGGACCAAAATCCCAGAAGATGAGGGGCCATTGTGAGGGAGCAGGAGATGTTGGGTTGGACCAGGAAAACTACGGTATAGGAATCTGCTAACCAGGGGTTTCCTCTCACCATACATCCCCCACATTCCCCATGCCCCCCCCCACACCACATATACCCCATAACCCCATGCTGGTGCAGACCCCTCACCTTGACAGTGGAGCCCCTGTAGAAAGAGAGGTGGCGGTCACGATGTTCCGTCTGCCAGCAATCAGAGCACTTGGAGTTACAGACAATGACAGACTCGTTGAAGCGGGGATTGAAGTGAAATGCCAGGTCTCTTGAGTTGCAGCCAAGGTTGATGCTGAAGCTGTAAATGAGCATGAGGAAAGTCATATGCATGGACAGAAGAGAGTTTTGGAAGACTTGAGATCCAACACACATCTCTGGACCCAGTTCCTCCATCAGTGTTGCAGGTGGCACAACAATGTGCTATTTTGTATCTGGCAACCTTGGAAAACCACCTTCCTCTACAACCCACCTTCAACCCTGGTGTGCCAAAGTGGTTTCTTTGTACTTACCCAAGAGTATCAGCAGGTATTTTGCCCTTCACCTTCAGGGTGTTCCCAGGCTTCATATCCAGGTTTAAGATTTCAATATTTCCCTAAGACAGAGAAAAATAGTCTGTGGGACTCCTTCAGCCATTCCTCCTGACTTGCCACTGCAACTGAGAGGGTGCTGCTTGGAGGCATCCCAGCCAGGATATTGCTCTCAGCTGATGCTCCTCTCATGACCAAAACCCTCATGCTGCAGGTCTTGCATGAACTTCTCATTCAGTGTGAAAAGGGTGGGCTGAGTGAAGCCCACAAGAGAGAAGAGACATCAGAGAGAGAGGAAGTGAACACTGGCTTGATGTCAGCAGAAGGAAAAGAAAGCAGGACAGCAGAGATACAAAGGTTAAAGCAGAGTGGCACTGTGCAGGGTTTGGTGGGAAGCCAATGCTGCCCAAGAAATAAAAATGATGAGAGTGGCTATGACTTGGCAGTCTCACTCAGCTTTGCCCTGGGTGACAGAGGACAGGAGCAGCAGCCCTTACAGGCATCTTCCTCAGAGGGTAGAGTAACCAGGCAGGGAGACACCAGCAGTTTAGCCCAGAAATGCTTTGCACGTAGGATGTTACAGCCTTAAACTTCCCTGTGGCTTACACATTAACATGACCCTTGCCTCTGTAAGCTCCAATGGCTGCTATTAAGCCAGAAGACTTTGATCCAAGGAAAAAGCTTCCATATGTATATGTCTCACTAGGGATTCTGGGAAATATAAGCAAATCCCAGCCTCCTTGGTGGGCTCCCAGTGGAAAGACATACAGCCCTTAGAGGTGCTGCTTTAGACATGACATAGGACAAACACCTTCTAGCTGACCAAGGAGGTGTGACTATGTTCACTTCTTTCCTATGTGTAACAGCTCACCTAAAGGAATATTCCAGCTCCTTCCTTTTGTGGCAATGGGCAGCTCCAAAATTCATACTAGCGCACAAAAATGGTCTCCATCATCCTTTCCCACAGTGCTGTGAGGAAGGGCTCAAAGGGCCTTGGAGGAGAGGACAACCAACACATCCCCTCTAGATGGCATGAGTTACAGAGTGTCATTAGCAGGAGTGACATACTGCTATCCAAGCTCCTTCCCTTCTTGTGGCTCTAGATTCAGCTGTGTGGATTGCAGCACCCATATGTAGGAGCTCCCTGCAACCTCCCATCCAAGCCCCATCTAGATCCAAACCTGTTAGCTTGAGGAGCCGCACACAAGGCCACATCAGGTTCAATAGTCCTATCCTCCCTAACCCTTAGATATGGGAATGTTGGCCTCACAGGGGAGTATCACCCCTGCTGTCTTCTTCGATGTAAGTCAGTAGACAATGTCTCTGATTTGTAAGACTCCAAAAGTCAAGTGGAAAAGGGAGACAGAGGAGGAGGCCAAGGCTCAGGAGACCAGTAGTCCCACAGTGCCCCTCCCCAGCCTTACAGAGAGCACCTGAATGCAGTCACCCTGCTGCTGCACAGACAGCTGGGAGACAGCTTCTACCCTTCCCTAAAATATCCTGAAGAAAGAAGTAAGTACTGGTAAGTACTCCTTCCCTGGAGGTGTTTCCCACAAGCAAGGGGTTGTAAAGTCCAGCAGGCTTGGGAAATTTGTTTGCTGTGGAGGATGCTGAAACCATTGGTGAAGCCTCCATGGGCTGAGCATGGAACCAGCAGGAAACAGTGCTGGGGATGGTGTTATCTGGCATTGGGTCTCTCCCACCACACTGCTGTGTCCATTGCACACCTGTACACACCTTCACATCACACTGCTCCCCTGCAGCCATCACAGGGATAATACAGAGCTCAGGGTCCCCTTCTCAAATATTGGAGCAAAATTGAGTGGCTGGCTAAATTGCACAGTAACTCGCTTTTTATCCGGGGAGTAAGGATCTGCTGTTTGGAGGGTATCCTGGGTATTCCAGTCTTAGTAAATATATCCATGAGAAGGGAGTCTTCTACAGATTTAGGCAAAAGCAAACAAGCAGTAATTGCTTATTTTCATTAAGTATAAAAATATTAAACCAAGGCATCTCTTTCCAACACAGTTTGTAAATGCCATACTTGTTAACCTTCATTATTTGGTTAATTTGTAAACAAAATTTACAGACACAAACACAATTTAAAACTCCCAAAACATAGTACGCACAAAAGCTAAAAATCCCTGTGGATGCTCAAAGTTGGAATAGGAGAACCCTCAGTTCTAGGTGCAGTTTCTAATATGCAGGGTGCCCATAACCTGGAAAAAACTATAAAACCAAATTGCTCAGTTTCTGCCTAACCAGTGCACAGTGGGTTAACAGGAGGGCATTATCCATCTGACAATAATTTGATGGATTTTTCCAGAAATACCTTTCACTTCCCAAGAGTAGCACAGAAAACTTTAGTTCTGTCACCACACTACCAATACCTGCAGCAGCGGGCATTGTTAATCTAATCAAGTCTCTGTTTAGATTTTGGCTTTGCTGTGCTGGTATAAATTTGACAGACTCACCAGGGGAGTTCAGAAGGCTTCCCAGATGTTGCTCCAACTCATCCCGTATGGTACCCATAATTCCCTATTTCCTGGGCAAACTCATACCAGGTAGGTAGGTGAATTTGGTCTATAAGTGGTTGTGCTGCTGCTGCAGTAATACTAATGGTGCCATCCATTTGTATGTGATCTTTGGCTTTTGATACAAACATTTTCAGCCTACCTGGAAGGCCATGAAGGGGAGAAGTTAATCTGGCTGGACTGACAGGAATCGCCTTAATTGATGTCTTTCATAATTGCTTAAATACACGCTGCCTTTTGCGCAGAGGCTGCCAGACCTGAGAATCCTGGAGTTTTAAACAGCAGTAGGCTTTCCTGTGTTCTGTGGGTCTCTGTCCCCCAGCCAAGTACGCAGCTCAGGTAGTCAATGAGTAGTTATTGTTACATGGGGTAGTAGTTAAAAATACTCTATGCTACCAGAATCTTTCTGCCTCTTCCTCACTCAGCAAGATCTGATCTCTGCCCATAAGGGAAACTTGTATTCAGTTTTGTATTTCCCTGAACATCTAGACTGCTCTTCCAGCAATGCATCTTACTCTGTGGGGAACAGTAGTGTGGGTTTCTCCACCCCCCTCACCTGCAGTTTCAGTTACAATTAAAGGCTGAACTTTTACTGCTTTTGGAGTAGGGTCAGAGTCTGCCTCTAAATCATCATCATTGTACCAAATGTCCCCATCCCATGTTTCAGGATCCTCACAATATACAACCCTATAGATGTGCTGGACTGAATTAGAGGATGATTCATGTGGGATTTTATCAAGTAATTTACCTAGATTTTTCTGCATCTGTTTTTCTCATCTTTCAGCTGAAGACAGAAGTTTTTCTAATTGCTCGTTTTTATTTAAAAATATATCTACTAGTTTTTACAATTTCTCCTGTGCCTCTTTCTCAAAAGCCAATGCTGTTCTAAGAACCTCATTTTCTGACTTCAAAGTCATAAATTTTACACCTGCAACCCTCTTCAGGTGTCAGGAAGCTTTAGATTTCCTTTTGCACACAAGATAAACTTCCAAAACTGCACAAATAATTTACCTTCTTACCTTTAATGGGCAACTTACCTTTTCCTCATCCCATTTTTCATTTGACCTGCAAGCCAGTATTGTGATCAGCTATTGCCTGTACATTATCACAATTAGTTTACACCCATTCCGACCCTGGAGGAAAGAGGCAACGACCAAACTTCTCCAGTAGAGAGTAAAACTTGAGCTTTACACTGGCCACCCTTGGTGATTATTTTTCCTCTGGTCTCCCTCAGAGGGAGATGACCTGGACACACCAGGCAGGAGAAAGCTGTCACCCACAGAGGGACAGAAAAAATAACAGTAAAAATCTGGTCAATCTCCCTTAAAGGGTCAATCTCCCATCAAGCGGGAAGAACTGTAAAAGTTTGTAACTGTTAAATGCACATTGGGTCAGAAAATGGTGATGCCAATTAAAATGTTATGATTAGCTGTTGAAGTCTTCTGCCCAAATCAAGGTGCAAAGGAGACTAAATGCCAGTTCAGCAATGCCGACTTCATTTTACAAAATTAATCTTATATGGAAAAGAGAAAGGGAGAGGGAGAGAAGGGAGAAGAAGGAATAGGTCAAGTAGAAGGTAGTCACCTCCATGGATCCAGCAGCAGCCTGCTGGTTCTTCTGTGTCTTGGGCTTCTTGATGGTGGGGTCTCACCCAGTTCATTTTATTTCCTGAATAATTCTTATGCAGTCCCTTATTTGGGTAAAAAGCAGAGGCAGAAGTGAGTTTCACTTCCTCATTTGCACATGAGGCAAGAGTAGGCATGGTTCTGCCATTGCTCATACTTAGATCTTAATTTGATGGGCACCAGGGGTCTGTTCTGGGGGTTGTGCAAGAAAAGTACCTCAAAACCTAAGTGTCCTATTTGTGACCCCACTTCTTGCACTTGCACAGTAGCACAGTAGTTCACTTCTTATCTAGCACACCACAGTTGAACGTTGACCTGAACTGCAAAACCAAAACCGAAACCTTGCTTCCTTCATGGGTTGTGCATATGTACTCATGACTTTTTCCCTGCACCAAGTTCACCACCAAGCCCTTGTTTAAGGCATATACTGCAAATTACTAACTTTTTCCTTACAGCTGCCTGAGAGGGAGAGCAGCATGTGTCTCTTAACTGTCTCCAGTTCTGGGCTCCTCAGTAGTACAAGGGAGACATGGAGTTCCTGGAGCAGGTCCAGCAGAAGGCTACAGAGGTGATGAAGGGACTGGAGAATCTCTCTTAAGAGGAAAGGCTAAAGGAGTTGGGCCTGCTCAGCCTTGAAAAGAGACAACTGAGGAGGGACCTCACAAAAGTCTATCAGTATCTGAAGGGAGGGTGTCAGAAGGATGGAGCCAGGACCTTCTCAGTGCTGCCAAGCAATAGGACAAGAGGCAATGGGTAGAAACTGATACACAGGAAGTTTCACCAGAATGTGAGGAAGTGCAGCTGATCACACAGTGGAACAGATTGCCCAGAGAGGTTGTGGAGTCTCCCTCACAGGAGATATTCCAGAACCATCAGTATACAATCCTGTGCCATGTGCTCTGGGACGATCCTGCTAGAGCAGGGAGGTTGGGCCAGATAACCCCGTGTGGGCCCTTCCAATCTGACCCATTCTGCAATTCTGTCAGAGGGATGAGTAAAACAACCCATGGAGAGAGTTGAGTGCAGAGCCACAACTACCACGGATGTGAGAATATGCAGAGGGAGACAAGCAGGAAAGAGGCATGAGCTGCTCAGAGAGGGGACATGAGATTTTATCAAGATAACATTTACCCCGTCCTACAATGCTCAGCAGGGGCGTTCACCCCCCTTTTATTTGCCAGTGGGAACAATACTGGGAAGCCAGGCAGCAATTCTGCCAGCACTGGCGACTTCCTTCGTCTGCAGAGCTGAGCCTCCATATGGTCAGACACCAGCCCTGTGCAGATGCTCTCCCTCGTGCAGGGATATGTGCTCCCCACATCAGAAGGAGATGACACTTTAGGGACCCCAGAAGAGCCAAAATTCTCCACTGCAGTTGAAGAATTTTGGAGGTGGCGACTGAGATGATGAAAGGAGGATGACAGGGGCAGGTTGATACTTCCCTGCTGACACTGCAAAGCAGAAGGCCTGGGGAAACAATGATAGCATGGGAATGTAAATCCCAAAGAAAGAGGAAATCCGGCTAAAGAGCATCTGCAAAAGAGGTGGAAGATCTGTGCAGCAAGGAAAACATAAACAATAGCTGTGGAAGCTGGCAGCCACGGGTGCAAAGGATCCAGGAACCCTGCACTCCCCAGAGAGATGATCCTATAATAGGATACCTAATTGGGAGTACCCCTCCAGGGCCCCCAAGATTTTTACCCAGGCCAGAGGGCAAGTTGGCTTGTACTGGTATGGGACACCCATGTCCACACCACTGTGACCAGAGGGGCATTTGCTGCATTCCCAGAGGGACAGCAAAGACCCAAAAAGGAATCACTTGGTGTGAGGGTGGGGGCCACATGCGACCCAAGGGCAGGGCGAGCTTCCAACAGGGAGCAGGCAGACGTACAATTTCGCATGGAGAAAACAAAATAACCCCAAACGTATTTTAAGAAGGGAAGAGCCTAATGCTAGCATGTTGGCTTTCAGCCAGAAGGATGGCAGGGAAGGTCCCCTGCAAAGTGCTTTCACCGCACAGGATGCAGCAGCTCTATTTGCAGAAGTCCCACATGGTAGATTTTGGGGTCAACAATCTTTCCCAGCCTTCCTGCTACTCCTGAGGTGATCTCAAGCCATCAGGAGCACCAATGGGATCTCAGGACCCTTGGGGTGCCTCCAGACAGCAGCACCTGATGTACCATAGCCTAGAGCTGCCACCTCTACCATAGGGCACCCACAGAGCTGTTGAGAACAGACTGAATGCCACCCTCCCCAGCAGGCTGCCAAGATCCTCAGCACCATTGTTGCTGGCAGCAGTCTTTATTTTGTTTTCTTATTTGGGCAGGAGATAAGCCAGCTAGGTGTGAAGCCCTGAGGAAAACCACAGACTTCTCCACTTCCCAGCCAAGGTAGACTCAGTGGTTAGAGGATTCTCAGGGCCTTTTGTGGCAGAGACAGCCCCAAGAATCCACACCAGCACACCAAAATCACCCCCACCATCTCTCTCGGTACTCTGAGGAAGGGCTGCAAGGGGCCCAGAGGAGAGGGTAGCCAACACATCCTCTCTAGACAATGTGAACTATGAACAGTCCCCTGCAGGACTGACACAGGTCACCACCAGATTGAGATAATTGAGATAATGCTCAATCCAGAAGGCACGAGGAAGATAGAGGAAGGCCAAGCAGCCATGCTGGGTGCATGGATGCATGTGCCACTGTCTCCACATCAACCCAAGCTCTGAAAGAAGAGGGGAGAAATCCCTTTAGCACCTTCATGGAAGGCTTGGTGCTAACTAGGCACCGAAGAAGTGGCACTGGAGAATGACACTGCAGCATGGATAAAGTGTTTGTCCCATATTGCACTCCAGGCACCAAGAGAGCCGGTGCCTTGGACCAGGCATCAGTGTCTGCTCAAGGCAAAGGGAGCTGGAAAGACCAACCATGCATTCTTTCTCGGAGTAGCAGCTGCTTACTCTGCTATTATTTCCTACTGCTTCATATAATTTGTACTCCACAGCAAGCTATTGTCCGTTTCCACTGGCTATTTATTTCCTTGAATAGCCTCTGGGGAAAGATTTCAGTGTGAGAGTAAAGAAAAAAGAAACACCCCACACAATAAATCTCAAACAGTGACCTTATTTAAACTGTGTTCTCTGACCTCATCTGGGCCCTGGTTGTGGTTCGTCATGGCAGTTGTGATCAAGCCCTGTTTCTGCTTTCATTTCCTCCCTTCATTAAGTCTAGGGGGGAATGGCCCCTGCCTTAGAGGGCTGTGGGGTGGATTTTCAGAGGCCATGGCTCAGAATATGACTGAGAAGAAGCTTCCATCACCTCCTAATGGAGATGCTCAGTCCTCCACCTGCCAGTACAGAAATTCCTGAATAGGACTGGCTTCCCCCTTTAGTCAAGAGGTGTTGGTTGGCCTCTCAGCAGAGTGCTGCAACCTACACCCAACTGATCCCTGAGCTCTGAAAGCCAGCCAGCTTCCTAACAGGGGAGGACTGAAAGAACAAAGTGTACTTACCTCAGCCAAACACTGAGGTAAGCAAGAAACTGGGCAAGCAGGTCTGTGGATCCAAAGGGTGTGTACAGGACAGAATTGTCCAGGAGATGCAGGAGAAGCCAAAGCAAGGATGAGCACAAGGAAAAAGTGCCCAGGAGCACTAAGCTCCTGCCTAAGATGTTACCCAGAGTGGGATGGCTCCTCTAGAGAAAGCACTGAAGGCTCCACATTCAGATCAAGTAAAATGGGAAGGAACAAAGGACTGGAGGTTAATGTCCTGTCACCCCTCCTGCCTTAACTCCCTCACAGTGCATCATCCAGAGCACCTATGGGAAGTACAGAAGTAGCATTCATGATCTAAACCAGAGGGCAAGACATTAGAGGCCATCAACATCCAGTAGGCTCTCCACAAACATCACCCGTCTTCAGCTGTAGGGTGCAATTTTTCTTCCTTAGGATGTGGGGGGAAAGGAGGAGGAAGGACAAAGATGGTTGAAGAACTAAAATGTGGGGGGAAATCCCAACCTTTCTTCAGGGCTAGAGGCAGCTGTGAGAGAGGAAATCTGCATCAAGCAGCTGAGCAGATCAAGAGCACAGGGAACAAGCCCAGCCTCAGACTCCATCTCTTTCCGTCCTTTATCAGAAGGGCAGTGGTGCCACAGTGGCTGGCATCTCCCATCTCCATGGGGGAGATCAAATGTGCTCTGATGGATGGTTTCCAAGGTTATGTCCTCGTACCTTTGCAGGGGATGTCTCTCTCAGGCAGCTCTGAAGTCTTTGGAAACATTTTTGTGTGGTCCAAGTTGTGCACAGGGAAGGGGAAAAAGGTGCTTCATTTGCAAGGAAGTTGGTTCGTAAGGGGTTGTTTTTATCAACCCAAGCAAACAGACAATTCATGTCTTCTGGGTCCCCAGCTTGGCTGAGGGGCAGGAGAATGGACACAACTGGCAGTGGGTGGAGAACAGAGCTCAGAAGACTGATGACATGCCACCCAGTTCCATTTCCAGATTTCATTTCTCTAATTCTTTCACTCATAGATGCATGCCAGGAATGTGGGTTGTGGGAAAGGCTTTCAAAAACATGCCTGGAGATAAAAATTCACTTGTGTTGAAAGCTTCCCTACTGGAAAAGAGAAGACGTATAGAAAGCTCACAGCTTCCCTTTCTCTGGGACTTTTGGGATCACCCAGCTTTAACCACATCTTCTGGATGAGATATTACTAGCTTAATGGGAAAAAGGTCTTCCAAAGAGCCCTGCACAAAGAATCAGTTTCATGAGATCTTATGGTCCACTTGCATCTTCCACCAAAAGATTAACATCTACAACAGTTTTATCTCCTGAGCAAGGAAGATCGCAGCTCCCTCACAGGAAATTGAGGAACAGACACCCAAGTTCACATCCAAAATCAACTCCTCCTGTTTGGATTCTCATCTTAAAGTTTCCACAGCCACAAAATCAAATCAAATCAAATCAAATCACTGCAAACCTGTGAAAAAAGCTAAAAGGAAGCTGTGCTCCCTTAGCTGATATAGCTGGAGTATCAAAGATGTTGGTCTCTCATCACACCATCTACTATTAGCATGACGTACTGAGGCATTCAGTGCCTCTGGAAAAAATCAGCCCTTGGGTGGGTCCAATTAAGTCTGAAAACCAGAGGTATTCAAAGAACAGAAGCCTTCCTGGAGTGGAAGCCATGGCACTTCCAAGATGCCCCAAGCCCAACTTCACTGACTTCGAGGGGACCATTTCCCACCACACAGCATGAGACCAGCTGGCTGGAACTAGAACAAGCAAAAAAGAAATGCAGCATTGCACCATTATACAAAAGGTCCTTGGGGATCTCTCTCCACAGAGCAGCCATCCTGGATTCAACCCCACAGCACAGCAAGGGCAAGAAGTGAGAGTGACTCCCTAGTCCCCATCCCGCACAGGGATATCAAGGCTGTAGGACTCGCTTTCAGTGTGTTTCTCATGGCTTCCATCACTGATGCCAGGCAGGTTGGACAACTCTGAGGACTTGCAGGAATCTTTCAGGCAAGCAGAATCCATCTGAGTCACATGCACGAGGCACAATGCCAAGGGTGGCTCATCCACTGGAAAAAAAAAGAGAAAGAAATGCTAAGAGAGAAATAGCAAGTTTTGAAAAGCCACAAGAATTAACAGCTCAAGGCTGGAAAGAAGGGGAGGAAAAAAAAAAGCCTGTTCTTCCATGCTCACATCACTAAAGCCAAATATCCTTCATACCCACTGGGAAGCAGCAAGCCATCTTACCACACATCAGCTTTGAGAGCATCTGAAGAAGCAACCCACCCTGGATCTAAGGTCATCACTGAGGTCTGCAGAGGAAGGGGTTGTCAAGTCAAAACTATCTGTTGCTGCAACATCAGCTTGAACAAACTCCCTTTGATGGCACTGCAAAATGAAACAGTAAAAACCAAACCAGAAGAACATGAGAAAGAAAAGCTGCCAAAAAATGGGAGTCCAAATCCCCAAATGACTGACTCAGTGCAGGAAATGGGCATCTAAAGAGAGAACTGCAGGCATCTGGAGATCTAAGAAAAGATCAGTCCCACACAAATGACTCTCCATATTCCTCTTCTCCCACTTTCCAGAGGGAAGGGCATCAGAAACACCTGAATTCATGGACCTTCAGAGTGGGACATGGGGAAAGAGCTGGGCCACAGCACTGCCCTGAGATATTTTATCTCCACAAGATACTCCAGGGAGTAGGACAGTGACTGCTTTGAACTGATGGGACACCTGGTCTCCCTTTCCATCACTACACTGGGCACTAAGGGACACCCTGTCCCATAAAAGCATCCTGACCCTTCTCTGGACTGTGCCCATAAGCCTCTACTCTTGTTTCTGACCCATGTAGCCAGTTGTACATAAGCCCCCACTTGAGCACAGTGGATGTTTATTTTGCATTCCCAGCAGTCATGCCAAGCTCTTTGTTCTCTCTGGCTCTCTTTCCCTTCCTTCCAGTTTGTGCCTTTTCCCGCTGTCCTTTTTTTCCTCACCACTGGCAACATGCAGCGGCCAGAACCTGGCTGTCTCTCTAGCTGTCCCCAAGTTTCTTTGTGCTGCTCCCCTCCTGGAGAGCCCCCAGCAGCAAAACAAACATTAGGCTTTAATTGCAGTCAGATTCCTGGACCGAGGATGCTTGCTCCAGAGAGGGGGAAAGAGTACTCGAAACTAAATGCCTTCAGTGCAACTCATCCCACACTAATTTTATCATATCCCAGGCTGAATAGCCTCAAACAGTTGCCAACAAACAGACTTCCCAAGCTAGGAGATCTGATAAGCACAATGTGAGGACAAGTGGCTGCGACTGCCAGGCAAGTTTCCATCTGCACACAGATAGCTTATCTCTTCTGTCAAGATGGGACACACATCCACTGCACAACAGCAGGGAAAAGCTAGTGGCGACCTGCTTTCTGGTCCTGAACATGCACATAGCACTGCTTACACCATCCCTGAGGAACATCTCTATTATTCACTCAGCCTCATTAGGAAAGGGGTGGGAATCTTTCCTGAACAGCTCTGTCAGGCACAGCTTCCCCGAGAGCTGGCTCAGGATGAGCTAAAGAGTGCCTCGCACTAGCTCTGGACACCAGCAGGAGAAGCACAGCAGTCAGAAGGAAGAAGTCTCAAAGCCCACTCTTGAACCACACTGTGACACCACAGCTATTAGCACTATCAAATCCCAGCACACACCCTCCTCCTGAAATTCAGCTGGAGCACCGCTGCTGGGAACCAGGCTACTCTAGATGCAAAGCTGCTCTGTTTGAGGAGGAGCAGCCTCTGTGGAAACAGGAACAGCCTCTGCTAGGAGTATCTCCCCCCCTTCCAAGATGAGGGGACTTGGGCTGTACATCAGGGACAGCAAAAGTGCAATATGGTAGCAGCAAGATCCAGAATGTGGACACTGCCTCTGAAAAGCCTGCAGGGCTGAGTGGAACAGTTGAGTTGCTTAAACAGAGCCCCTCCAAGTGGAGACAAGGCAGAGGCTGGTCAAATGTACCTGCTCCTTCTTCTGGCTGGGGGACACGTCTGTCAGCAGCATATTAAACGGGGGATACATGAGCTCTGCCCTGTTCTGCTCCCTGGCTCAGTTCCCAAACCTGATGTAGCATGGGGAGGCAGGGGAACTAGGACACAGGTGTGTGTGCATGGGAAGTTCTTGCAGAAGCATGTGCTCCACAGGCTCCTTGTTCTGCTGGCCTCAGGCAGGAGAGCCAGAGGGGAAAATTCAACGTGTTTATGTGCCCAGGCCTGTCTGATTCCTGCATCCAGGAGCAGGCCCCCACACTGCCCTCATTTGCTTGGGCAACATTTTCTCCTAGTACCTCACCCACCCCACATGACAGAAGGTCAAATGCAGCCAATGATGCATAGCATGGAGTATTGGACACTGAGTCACAACCCACAGCTCAGCTGTACCCAGCAGACAGAGCATTTCCCAGTTTCAGTCTGGCACACACACTCCCATCCCACACACTCACCCATGACCTGTTGCATGACATTCCCCAGTCTTCGAGGAGGGAAATGCTGGAAAAATTAGGGGATAAATATACAGGCTGCAGGTGACTGCACTTCAAAAACCTGCCTTCTGAAGGACCTGGGCTTACAGGGCATAGCTGTTTCACCCTTGGTGCCGAAAGCCAAGGAGCAGAACACAGCTCCTATCTGTGGGGTTAAAAGTATGGCAACAAGGCTCTGTTGGGAAAAGTCCCCAGCCATGCCTGGGTGCTGTGGCACTGCTCAAAACCAAGAAAAAGGGGTTGCTCACAACTGCACAGCATGAGCCATCATCCTGAGGCAATGTCCATGCCCAGCCCTACTCCTGTTGCAGGACAGGATGATGTCTTACTAAGACAGATGAAGCCAGAGGGACTAGAAAGGAGCCTATGAAAAGCCAGGTCCACCCTTGGGAAATCTGTGTAAGTAGACTCAGCGCCTCCCTCCCCCTCCTCTTGGGTCACAGTTTTCTTTTTATCCCTAGCTCCACGTCCACCATGCCCCAGCACTGGGATCACTCTGCCCTGCTGCTCCTCAACATCACCAGCGGCGGGGCAGAAGCTGGCTGTAGTGCCAAGTGGCAGAGACTGAGCAGCCAGGCTGGAGAGAGGGCGCCGCAGGACTGCCTCCTCCTGCTGTTTCACAGCCCAGTCTTAAGCCAGCACTGGAGTTTCCTAGGGAACGTGAGGCAGCTGCAGCCAAAATGGGATTGCTGGCAATGGGAGATTTTCAAGCCTGGGCCAAAACCCATCTATTCAAGCTCATCATGCCACACTTGAGCCAGCTGCACAGCCGAGTACACGTGCATTCAGCACTGGAGCACTCCGCAGCAGGAATGCTTCCTCCCTGAGCCACGTTGGAAAAGAGAGGCTGCACACGACTGCATCTCTGAGCTCCGCAGGCAGCTGCTACATTAAAGATCCCCAGCAAACGCTTCACTAAGTCACACTTCGTTGTCGCCGCAATGCGGGGATGTGCTCATCATCCAGGCTTGGGGATTTGCTGCAGCTGGGCTCCCCGATTTGCTTCAGGACACCTAGCTCCATGTTGCCAATTTCTGCTCAGATCACGCTTGGATGCCCGTGAAAAATGCCTTTGCAACAGGGTTTTACTCCTCCCTCCTGCTGTTCTTTAGAGCCAAACTGTATCTCAGCAAAATCCAGGCTCTTGAACTACTTTTTTCCCTCCAATACTTGTGCTCTCTAATCATGCCCCTTCCATCTGCCAGCTGCAACACTGCAAGCAAGGGGTAAAGCAAGAATGGGTGAATCTGTTCACATTTTCCAGTGCCTCTGCCGACTCCTCAGCACCGAGTGCGCAGTGCTGGTCATGGATCTGTTCCAGTCTGGAGCCGATCTCACCAGCAGTGCTGTGAATGACTCCATCGAGGCTCCCCCTTGCGGGCTCAGAGCACTCAGTGCTCACTTCAGCCCCATAAATTCAAGCAGCTCTCTTTAACCTGGTAGGTCTTCCTCTCCCTGTTTAGCTTCCAGCTACAAAACCTACCAGCCCCCAAGTCACAGCTACAACGAGGGCTTCCATCCCATCAGTTTTATTTCATCTTTGCCTGATGCAGATATAGTTCCTCAGCAGCAAGAGCATTCCCATATTCTCAGAGCACGCCCCAAATGCCCCGGACTTTGTTGAAAAGAAGCTATCAGCATCAGCAAACCCATTTGAGCCTTCCCCAGGGTGTAAGCAAACACTTTTCACTCCTCACACTATCCAGAAGGGCATTTCTGCCTGCTCAGTCAAGGGATCAAGACACCCCTTGAGCTGGGAAGCAAGGCTTGAACACAAGGAAACAGGGAGCTGCACAGCCCACCTCTAACTCTGGTATTTGCTTCTCTCACTCGTCTCACTGAGCCAGTTGCTCTAATGACAGAACCAATGCGAAAAGGAAAATTGGTATAACAGAGGTCAAGGCAATTCCCCAAAGGAAGAAAGTGAAATTATACCCCCATGCTAACCACCAGGGAAACTGAGGCAGCAAGCATAGCTGAGTATTTCCCCGAGTCTTGCTTCAAGACATGCTCAATTGCAGAGATCTAGCCAGCAGGTTTTCTGATCCCTTATCCAGCATCCTGTTTCCTCATTCTGCTCCTGTAGCTGCAGAAGGATGCCTTTGATCACCGGGGACAGGTCTTCCTGCATCTGAAAGGGAAACTACTGAAAAAAATGGAAGGGAGCAATCCTGGTCGATGATTGCATACAACAAGAAAGTGCTGCATATGAAAGGGAAGGAGACATTTCCTATTAGATTAAAGGAGCTCAAACCTGCTCTCCCTCTAGAGAAGTATGCAACTCCATACTTGCCTCTCTAATTGCAACCCTCTGCTGGGAAAGGTGCTTAAAAGTATTGCAAAAGGAAGGAGATTAGCCAAGGTCAGAGAATGGCAGGGCTGCAAACCCAGAGGATTGCGTAAAGAGGTGCATGGTCCGAGGTGATGCCAGGAGAGGTGCTGCCAGCTTGCTCCAAGAGAAAGTAGCAGAGTGAAAACTCAGCTAACCCCCCAGGAACTGGCTGCTGGAGTCAGCCAGGACAGGAAAACAAAAACAAAAAAGCAAAAAAATGAACAAAAGGCCACAGTACCAAGCTTCAGGAAAGTGAAAGGTCTCTGGCAGAACACCTTGCCAAAGAAAGAGCAAAGTGATGGGGAAAGGGAAGCTCACGGCCTGGGCCAGAGCTGATGACCCAGGAGGAAGCACACACAAGCACATCTGAAAAACATTGCAGGGTTCACATAAACACACATGGCAGAGAAACCAAACAAACATTGGGACAGAGAGGGGGTGCAGTGGTTCTGGCCAGCAGAAGACGACCTGGTGGGTGGAAAACCCTTCTTCCAGGGGGACCAGCCTCTCCTGCGAGGCCTTTCCTTCCCAATGGAGAGGGACTTGGCCTGTTTGGGATTCACCTCGAGTACACAAGCAGCAGGAGTGTTTGCTGAGCCTGGGCTGCTCAGGCAGGGACTCCCCTGCCTGCTGGTGCCCTCTGTGGGCGACTGCTATGGGGCCTGACAGCCACAGACTGCATCCCTGTGCCAAACCTGGGACCTGCATCCCTCTACCGAACCACGGACTGCACCCCTGTGCCAAACCTGGGCCTGCATCCCTGTGCCGAACACAGAGCCATACTCTGACCCCATGGGTTGTGCTTATCCAGGCCTCTGGCTTGCACACCATCATTTTCCTCCACAACTGGCTACGAGCTAATTTTAGCTCTAGTACTTTCTCTCTGGAGCGGTGTTAATTACAACTTGGAGCGCCTCGCTCCGTCCAAGCCTAGCTTAAAATTCCAGCTGTCGGTAAAAATAAATCGGGGGGAGAAAGGTTGTTCCTCACACATCATCTAGTCACTCTTACAGGGAGCAAAGGTTCAGATTCCGATCTCTTTTTCCATTGGCTGCACTTTGGGTCCCTGTTATATGGAAAGCAGATGTACCAAAGGGGAAAGAGGCTCCTAAATTTGTGAGAAATAAAAACAAGATCGCCGCTGACAGGACTGTTGTGCACGAGTGCACTTGCCATTGTTCGCAACCAGCCGAAAAGAGGTGCAGCCTTCCATTCATTCAGGACTTAGTAACCACTGGGTGTTGCCAAAGAAAGGAAAACAAACAAGTTTGAGACTCAGACAGACCGAAACCTGAGCAAAAGGGGGCTGTGTAAAACACCAGCCTGCAAAACCTCTCATTCAGAGGCATTGCTGTGGGGGATGGAGCGATCTTCTATGCAGATCGTACATGACCTGGAGGGCTCCTAGAGATGACTTTAGGGTTCTCAGGAAAATCAAAGGAATAGTGACAGGCAGGGCTGACTCATAAGATTAAAATAACCTGTGTAAAACGTGCCTGAACACAGCAAAGCGAAGGATGTTGCAATATTCTATGAAAGGCACTTTAAAAGGGCTTTGTGATGCAAGACAGTAACAGTTAAAAAAAGAGCTACATTCAGGCGCCAAAAAGTGCTTTTTAATGACCAGAAAGCCTTTACCAAAACAATGGCTATCCATCAGGAAAAGCCATTAGGTGTGACAACAGGGCAGTTCCCTCGTCAGCAGTGGGATTAGCACTGTAAATGAGTAACCCAGCACGGGAGCGCGGGGCTCAGACTGCCTCCAAATCACAGCCCGGAACGCCAAACGGGCTGCATTGTGCTCTTATCACCGGGACTCCGGCCAGCCCCTGCCCCAATCCCCGCCGCTGGCACCCTCATCGGGCACCCTCACACAGGCGCTCCCCAGAGTCGCTCGGGGTCTGAAAAGCAGGAAAGCAAGCTGCAAAAGCAGCGAATCAGGGAGAAGCCGTGCTGCTCCTGCCAGGACCCCTGGAGTACAGAGAAAACAGGCACCTGTGTTAGGTGCCACAGTTGCGCAGACCACAGTTGTGGTCTAGATCACCAGAGCCACAAGGAAAGCGGGGACAAACGGAGTTTGTTTTCCTGGAACGCTCCAGCGATTTCTGGAGCATCACCGACCACCTCCCCCGCCCGCCCCACACGCTGCTCGGCCAGGCCAAGCACTGTCAGAAAATCAGCTGCTATTTAAAGTACAGTAGAGGGGACCGCACTTGCTGCCATTTATATTTATATTTATTACTGGTCGCCACCTGACCCCAGCTGGCTGCCTCGGCCTCAGCGGGAGCGCAAGGCGCATGCGCCGCACCCGGCGGGCCCGTGTCCTTTCAAAGGACAAGCCGCTCACCGCCCGCCGGAAGTGCCCGTTCTCCATACCGGAAGTGGCTTCACCTGCCAGTAACACCGGTTCTTCCGGGAGGGGCCGGCTTGCCCGGTTCCCGCGCGGCCGCTGCTTTCCGGCGCTCTCTCCCACCCCGCCCTCGCTTGCCCTCTGTGTCCTTCTCCGGGAGGCCCTTCCGCTTCCTTCCGCATCCCGCGCCTTTCCTTGCCCCTGCGCGGTGAGCTCATGGTGGACCGGAGGTGCGAGCCAGCAGGGGGCGCGCTGGCCGCGGCGCGGCGCTCTGGACAGCCAACTTCCGGGTCTCTGTGTCCAGAGGGATCGGGACTCTTCATGGCGCGGCCGCGCCGGGCCCGGCAGGAGGGCGGCGGTGGGAGAGCGCCGCTGCCCTGGTGAGGAGCCGCGGGCCGCCGACATGGAGCCCGACACGCTGGAGGCGCGCATCAGTGAGTGCGGCTGCGACCACCGCTCCCCTCCCAATGGGGCGGGGAGGGCGCGGGCGTGGGGGGGCGAAGGGGTGTGCGGGAGAGGGGCTGGGGGTCGCATGTGGTGGCCGTGGCTGCAGGCGAGACCCCAGGGCCGAGCCGGAGACAAGGGTACCGTGGGTCAGCAGGGAGGAGGGGGCGAGAGTTTGTGCACAGAGCTGCCATGGGACGGGGCGAGTGGATGCGAGTACGTTTCTCCTTCCACGCCATCCCCTGCTGGTGCACCCGCTGGAGTTGGCAGGGAGGGAGTGGGATCAATGATGTCCCTCCAGAGGGTGGGAGCCTGCTGGGGTTTTTTTTTCTCACCGTCCCTTCCTCCTGCCCGCAGACAAAGCCACAAACCCCCTGAACAAGGACCTGGACTGGGATGGTATTAATGCGTTCTGTGAGCAGCTCAATAAGGAGCTAGAGGGGTAAGTGCTTTGTCCTTTCCTCAGGCTTCTCCAGGTCGCAGGCCTGGTTATGATTTCCCACCCTGCAAAATCCAGTGGGATTGTCCCAAGAGCTGAATAGGCATGAAGGCCCTCAAGGTGGGAGTAGGTGGGGTGTCCTAGTCAACTAATGGAAGGTTTCCTCCGGATTTTGAGATGTCTCAGTGCCTTATCAGCATCTTCAGCTTGCAACATGCTTTTCAACTCTGGATTCCCAGACAGAAATGCAGGTACCAGGTTTTTTGTCAATAACCAGCAAGCTGTTCTTTTCCCCTCACTCCTTCCAGTCCTCCACTTGCCACCCGGCTTCTTGCCCACAAGATCCAGTCTCCACAGGAATGGGAAGCTATCCAGGCCCTCACGGTAAGGGCATCTACAGGCTGGTAGAACTAGATGGAGGGGCAGGGCGTGGAGATGCTCCAGCTTGACTGGAGAAGCACGGGAAGCTTTGAATTCCCTCTGAGAAAGCCCTGGAGCACCTGGGCCCTTGGGTGGGAGAGGGACTGAAGGTGGTTCCACAAGTCAGGAGAGGTTACTTGGAAAGGTTTTGTTCCTAGAAGGCTCATAGCCTGTTGAAGTTGGATAGGAAGCTTTTTGGCTTTTGTTGTGGTGGCCTTGGCAGTGCTGTGTTAATGGTTGGACTGCATGATCTTGATGGTATTTTCCAGCCTAAAGGATTCAATTATTCTTAATCATGTTGTAGATCCACACTTTGAAACCCTGGTGTTTGTGACCTCTCTAAGGGTATCCCTTTGGATAGGCTGTTGAGCCATCTCTGCAAAAACTAGCCCCAAAGACAAGAATCTTGCTTCCCTGTGGGAGGGTGCTTGACCACCTGGGAGGGAACAGGGAATGTCCCTTTGTGTTATTTTTGTGACAGTAGCCACAGGCTCTGTACTTGGTGAGGGGGAAGCAGGAAGGAACTGGCTCCTGATCCTGCTGCTGATCCCATGCTGGGACTCACCTGGCCCCTCTCCCCAGGTGCTGGAGTCCTGCATGAAGAGCTGTGGCAAACGCTTCCACGATGAGGTGGGCAAGTTCCGCTTCCTCAATGAGCTCATCAAGGTGGTGTCCCCTAAGGTGGGTCTCACGGCATTGTGCTGGAAGGGACTGGTCCCCGGTGGCAGGAGGGCTTTGGGAAAAAGTGGTGGCTGAGCAGAAAGGTCAGACCCCCACTGGGATGTGGGCGATACAGGACTGTGTTAGTCGGAGGTCTAGTCCCTGTTTCCAGTGCGTTTTCTGGTGGGAAGTGAGTTTTCACCCCTCTATTCCAGGCTGATTCTTGTCATAGGAAGCTGAGGGCCAACTGGACATGGTGCAGCCAGCACTTGTGAGACTCCTGATCTCAAGTGCATGCCTGGAGTCACCTTCCCTGCATCCCTGTTGGGCTGTGTCTATGCTGCATTTGCTCAGGAACCTCCCCCAGCTTTGACAGGACCATGTCTCTCTGGGGTGTCCCAACCTGATTGAGACACTCTTGGAGGGCAAGCCCAGGCTTGGTCAGTGGTGTTCTTTTGAGTCCATCTGAAGGACCAAGTCATTACCTGCTCCTCTGCTGATGCTGCTGTTCCTGCAGCAGAACAAGCTGTGCAGGCTCCCCTATTCAGTCAAGGCAGTGAACACCAGCAAGTGTAGAGTTAAGGGAACACAGGCTAAATATGACTAAGGAAAACCTTTGTCTGCCAGTCACAGCTTGTGACCTGTGATGATGAATAGCCCTGGACAGTGACAGCAGCATCCTAAAGTCGTCTTGCTTGGCACCCTAGAGTATCCAGCCCTCTGCCTTAAGCCACTTGTCTCTGGTGGCACACACACTGTTTCTCTCACCAGTATTCCCATCAGAGCCGTGTGAGAAGGCTGAAAGATGATTGCATGACACCTGCTGGGTGCTGGTCGTCTGGAGCTCACCTTGCTCAGGCCCTGCCTCAGAGACCATTGCCCCCATGCCTCTCCCAGCCCTGCTGTTTCCTCATTCCTAAAGGGCTGCCTTGCTGAGCAGCTTCTTTTCGCAGGACCCTTCCCTTCACTAGGTGACAGGAGACCTGCCTGAGCCTTCCCGCCTGCCCCTGTGTGTTGCTGAGGAGCTGCTGTTGCAGGATTTCTCACACCTCTTGTTTTTCCTGTGATGGAAACCAGGCACAGCATAGAATGTGTTGCAGGGCCCTCATGAGCTTTCCTGCTTGCTTCCTCTTTCCTCCTTGTGCCATTGGGAGTGGTCTCACTTCTCCTGGGACGGCGAGGAGAGGAACAGGCCAGACTTGCAATGGCTCAGATCAGCTTCAAGCCACCTCTTCTCTCTTCCTCTAGTATCTTGGCAGTCGGACATCTGAAAAAGTGAAGTCAAAGATCCTGGAACTGATGTACAGCTGGACATTAGGGCTGCCTCATGAGGTGAAGATATCAGAAGCCTACCAGATGCTGAAGAAGCAAGGTGAGAGGCAGTGGTCTGGAAGGGGCAGGTGGACAGATGGTTTTGCCCTCCTTCACCCCTCCTTCGCCTGGGCAAAATCTGAAACAAGCTCTCTCTTCCCTCTGCCCAGACCCAGGGCATCCATCAGTCTGACTCAGCACCAGGGTCAGGAGAAGGAGCAGGTGCCTTGGGGCTCCTGGTTGAGCAGAGGGAGTTGCTGGTGATGAGCTGCTGAGTTGGAGGGCACATCTGCTTGCTCACATGGGAGATGGGGCACTGGAAAGGTCTGGGGCTGAAGGCCTGCAAGTGCTTTGGCAGTAAATGCTGGAATTTTCTAAGAGATGGTATTTATGGGGAATGGAAACACAATCCAGGATCTTGGGTAACAGGAGCTAACTCACGCACTCTCACTCCCAGCTGGACTGGAAAAAAGACCTGGGTGGCAGTGCCATCCCTGAGTGAGTCCTCCTGATCTCTCCTTTGGTTTCTACTGCAGGGATTGTGAAGTGTGACCCAAAACTTCCAGATGATGCTCCTTTTCCACCACCTCCTCCTCGACCCAAGAACATCATCTTTGATGATGAAGAAAAATCCAAGGTAAGGGCTCTGTGCAAGGAGAGGGACAGTAAGCATCATCTTCCTCCTCCAGTACGTTATGTTCCCCTGGTGTGGGTCAGTCAAGGTCCCTGCTCCTTCACGCTGTCCTTCAGAAAATACATCACAGGAATACTGAGGGCGTGTTCCAAAATCATGATGAAGGAAATATCCAGGGGAGTGGGGCATGTGGGTCTGTTTGACCTTTGGAGCATTTAGCTGCAGGATGGTGTAAAGGGTGAGGCGCAGGCTCATGGAGGTTTGCTGCTGTGAGCTCTCTAGACTTTGGAGTTATTTCATGAGGTTTAAATCCCAGCCCCAGATGATGCTGCTGCTATCTCTTCCCCACTCCCACCACTGCAATCTGCTTATTGCCCAACCATGTGTAGCCACCTGGACCCATCCTGTGTTGTCTTTCCATCAGAACTGTGTCACCACTCAGGCAAACATCTGCAGTATCAGTGTTGATACATTTAAGCAAGTATTAGGCTCCTCTGGGTCTAGTTCTGCAGAAGTGAGATGCCAGTTTGTTGCAAGGGATATAGTTTGCCTCCATGGGTCAGAGTCTGCAAATGAGGACTTGTAGGTGGGCAGTGGGACTGTTCCCTGACTATGGAGAGGGAGAGAAAGTGGGAGCTGTCCCTCTTCACCAGCAAAGAAGATGTGAAGATGTACGAGTAGGAGTCCATTACAGTGCCGTGGCAATTATTGTATAAACCAGCCTTTCTTCTGTCTCAGTGCTGCTGTACTCCAGACTTTCTATGGTGGGTAATGGGAAGCAGGTTTTGAGTGCAGGGGATCTTGAGGGAAAAGCTTAGCTTGCACAACCAGAAGTACAACAGGAAAAGGAGGGCCAGTTGTACTTCTCTCCCTGATCCCTGATAGCCCACAAGCTCCTGTGGCTGGGCTTTCTAAACGGTTGGAATTGTCCTCTGCCAGATACAGGGATAGGGAGGATTATTGGCTCTAGTGTTGCAAGAGTGTCTCTGGCTGCCGTCCCTTAGCTTGGGCTCAGAAATTCCTTCTCGTTTGCAGACGCTGGCTCGCCTCCTGAAAAGTTCCCATCCTGAGGATCTCCGGGCTGCCAACAAGCTCATCAAGGAGATGGTTCAGGAGGTGTGACTGGGGAAGAAGGGAGCTGGGGAGTCATGGTCTGGGTGGCAATGGTTGGCACCAAAGGAGGACTGGCTTTGTGACCTCATGCAGACATATGGAGCTTCTGCCCAAAATTTGGCTGCAGCAGCAGCTGTGAAAGAGTCCTTGTGTGAGTTCTGCCATCCCCTGGCTACTTGGAGGAATGGCTCTGGGTGCATTTTGTGGCCCAAGCCCTGCTGCAGCACTAGATCTACAGCAATTCCATCCCTGTCTGGCATGTTGGTGCCCAGAAATGACCTAGAGTTTTCCACTGGAGTGGGAGCTGTTTTGAGGGCAGTGTTGCTGGGCTTTAGGCCAGGGTAGTTGGCTGGACTGGCCTTCCTCCTCTCCAAGTTAGGACATCCTTCCCCATGTGCTTCCCCTCCAGGACCAAAAGCGCATGGAGAAGATCTCCAAGAGGGTGAATGCCATTGAGGAGGTGAACAACAACGTGAAGCTGCTGACAGAGATGGTGACAAACTACAGCAAGGGGGAGACGACGGAAAGCAATGAGGACCTAATGAAGGTAAGGAAAGGCAATCCCAGAATCCTTGGGCTTAGTAGAAATGGATGACCCTTGTGCTCTCATCTTCCTGCCTATTTTGCACACCCAGCTGAGCATCCTGCTCACCTCATCGCTGTTTCTCCGCTCCCCAGGAGCTGTATCAGCGCTGTGAGCGCATGAGGCCCATGCTTTTCCGGCTGGCAAGTGACACAGAAGACAATGATGAAGCTCTAGGTAAACATATCTGACCTTTCTCATCCCAGCTGAGACTGCCCTGGAGGTGTCGATGTACCCTGGTGCAGCCTGCAGCAGCAGTGGGGAAAACGCTCTCTGCAGTGGTTTTGTTTGCAGAAACTCGGGCCCTTCTTTGAAGAAACAGACAGACTTGGGGTGTAAAAGTTACTGTTTTAACTATTTTCACACTTATTTTCAGCGGAGATTCTGCAAGCCAATGACAATCTGACCCAAGTGATCAATCTCTACAAGCAGCTTGTACGGGGAGAAGAGATCAATGGGGAGACAGTGGCCAGTCCCCTTCGAGGTGAGGAGACTTGAAGAATGGGGAGTCAAACAGACGGACCCTGTTGCTGGTTTCCTGCAGAGTAAGAGAAGACTGAGAGAAGTGGAAAGGGGAAATCTGCGGGAGCTTAGAGTAGGGCTGATGAGATAAGGAAATGGCTTGTGGATGTGTCTGTTGCATGAAGAAAGGGAACTGTAAGGGAGAGCAGGGGGGTGTGAGGAAGGATGGGAACTAGCCTCACCACACTGCTAAGGACTGGATAACGTTTTCAGATTCTTTTCTTTTTGCAGGCAGCACCTCAGCGCTTCTAGATCTGTCTGGCCTGGAGCTTCCAGCAACATGCCCTTCCTACCCAGCCTTGCCCGTCCTTTCAGGTGGCTCGGCAGCCCCCATGCCTGACCAAGCTGGCTCTGTCTCCTTGCTGGATGATGAACTCATGTCTTTAGGTGAGAAATCCAGAGCAAAAGCTCTTTATTCTTTGACTCTGCATAGTTCTTCTTTGGCAGGAACATGAATAAGAGAGAGCTCTGGTAGAAGTGAATAATGAAAGACAAAGAGGTGTCCTTCATTTAGTGTGAGGGAGAGCAGGGAAAAAAGACCCTGCTGTGATTCTGAACTTCAGTCCCATGGTGTTTTCCTGGCTAGTCAAAGAGAGCCTGTAGGGATGTGCCCACTGGTTTGCTCTGGGTAAACTGACCTGGCAGGTAAATCAAGAGTGATGCAATGGCCATCCCCAGATGGGATCACAAGGGTGGGTCACCCCCAGCTCCTCATGTTTTCTGCTTGCTGTTGAAGTCATGAGTTGACAACAGATGCATGGGACTTACAGAACTGTTCACATGAAATCATGTGAATGCCAATCCTAGAAGGCTCTAGAGTCCTGCTTTGCACGACAGAGTGTCTGTTTCCTAAGACAAGTGCTTTTGAGTACAGCAGCATCAAACAGACAACATGGTCAGTCAGGCTGGTCAGCTCAGTAGTATTCATTTTTCTGCCAATTGTAGTGAGAACTAAACTATAAATGAAGCTACCTGGACATAAAAAAGCCACTATCACCCTTCTGGCTCTCCTCCATGCAAGGATGGGGGCCAGAGATGGAGGCCACATTGGTAGTTCTGCCCTGCTGCTTCTGTGCCTTACTCAGGCCACATGTAATGCTCTTACTGACTTGGTAGGTAAGCTTCATGTTTGCTTTTACTCCTGGCAGGCCTGAATGACCCAGCACCACATCCTGTCCAGGCCAGTGACAGCAGTGGGTGGAACAGTTTCCAGGTAATGCGCTGGGAGCTAGGGCAGAGGGTAGCAAAAACAACAAATGTAGGTAGGGAAACATGCCACATCTGATGGTTGGTGCTGATATGCAACCCTGCTTTGGGGCTCTCCTGTGTGCTCTTTTCACAGTCATCAGACAGCAATGAGCTTATTATCACCCCTGTGATGGCAACACCACCAGTTAAAGCAGATGCTGGTGCATCCTCCCCCAAACCATCTCCTAGCAGCAGCGGCCTGGATGACCTGGACCTCCTGGGCAAGACACTGCTGCAGCAGTCTTTGCCTCCAGAATCTCAACAAGTTAGATGGTAAGCACTTGGTAGTACAGTCTCGCATCTCTCCCCATTGTTTCCATTTCTGGGGTGCTGGACAGCATTTCAGAGCCCTGTTCCACTCCTTGCTCTCTCTCCCCCCTGCAGGGAGAAGCAGCAACCACCCCCTCGGCTCACCCTGAGGGATCTGCAGAACAGGAGCAGCTCTGGCACCACAGCCCACAATCCCAGTGCTCTGCCTGTGCTCCACAGTATTTCCCCTAACCCCACACTGCCTCTGACCTCAGAGCTGCCTGCCCCTGCTACACTTCTAAAGGCTGCCACCACACCAGCAGGAAGTACTGCAGTCCCACCACAGCCTCCTGCCACTGCGCTGCCCCAGGAGATCTCGCTGGCCAACATCACTGTGCCTCTGGAGTCAATCAAACCCAGTGAGCCGGGGAAAAACAGGGGGGCAGGCATGGGGGGATTAAACCCTGCACACATGGAAGGGAAGAATGTGAAGAAACTTCTTGCTTGTTGGATTTTGTGCAGGGTGAAGAGGAATGGTGTCTCTGTCACTTGTATGGAGTTAGGGTGATGGGGAAAGGTGCTGTCAGGCCAGTTCTCACCTGGCCTGACTGCTGCCTGTCCCTGCCTTTCCCACAGGCAGCATCCTCCCTGTGACAGTGTATGATCAGCATGGCTTCCGTGTCCTCTTCCACTTTGCTAAGGATGCCCTGCCTGAGAGGCCTGATGTGCTTGTGGTGGTGATTTCTATGCTTAGCACGGCCCCACAGCCCATCCGCAATATTGTCTTTCAGTCTGCCGTCCCCAAGGTAAGACAGCTGCTGGGGTTGAGGTCCCCAAACTGGGCCAAATCATGATTCTACTTCTGCAGGAAAAACTGAGTGGGTGGAGAGAGCTCTGTGGGCATGGGAGCAAATTCTGTTACCTTCAGATTAGCACAATGTTTTTCTCTTTGACTAGGCAGCGGAAGCTTCCCAAGTACAGGAGCAGGGCTTCTAGCTGCCGAGTCACTCTCAGGAATGTGGTCACTCTTTTCTCTCACTCTCTCCCTAGATAATGAAGGTGAAGCTACAGCCTCCCTCAGGCACAGAGCTGCCAGCATTCAATCCCATCGTCCACCCCAGTGCCATCACCCAAGTCCTGCTGCTTGCTAACCCACAGAAGGTAAGAGCGTTGTCCCTGGGGCGTGAACAGGGGCTGGTCTTGGTGCTTAGGCAAAGCCTCACTACCCTGTTCCCTCTACTCAGCAACATCTGAGATATGAATGGCTTGTGCCTTATGTCTTTCTTCCTCTTCTGACTGCTTATCCTTTTTCTCCCATCTCCAGGAGAAAGTGAGGCTACGGTACAAACTGACCTTCACCATGGGAGAGCAAACCTACAATGAAATTGGGGATGTGGACCAGTTTCCCCCACCAGAATCCTGGGGAAACCTCTAGGGCCACATGTTGCAGGCACTACACTTCATATTCCTTAGGAAGCCAACCCTGTGGGGCTGGAGCAGCCAGAGGAAATGGGAGGGTGGGTGGGGGCTAGTGCTCACGCTCTATTCTCCAGATGGCCGGGCAAGGGCCAGAGGGAGCGTGCCTCAAGGAGGAGAGCAGAGATGCCAGGAGATGTTCATCTCACAAGACTAGAAGCGGAATGGAAAGCTTCATGTGTGTGAACAGTTGCCTTCCCTGCTCTTCTGAAGATGACACTCCCTCCCCAGTCTGTCCAGCTTCTCTTCTAACCCTGCTTTCCTGCTTTAGGTGCATAGGGGAACAAGGACAGGGAGCTTTTAACAACCTCAGCCCAGGGCAAGGCCTAGCAAAGGAAGATCTTTTTCCTTGTCTGCCCCCTCTGCAGTTCTCAGCCCTTCAGCTACTTCGTGCTCTATGGTGCTCTCTCTTGTCCCCCTTGCCTCCTCCTTGGAGCTGGGCCCCAGTGATTACATCTGGTGGGATCACACTGGAGCTGATGAGGAACAGGGCTGGGCAGAGCCTAGATATCTCTCCAGCACCAGACAGCAGAAAGCTGTCCTTGCTTTTGGGGGGGGGGTCAGGGGGAGTGATCATCACATATCTCTGTCCTAGCTGCTTACAGAGCTGTTGGTGGCCACCAGAGGGGTGGGGCCTCAGGGGCTGGGAAGGGCTTGCTCTGTGCCTTCCC
The DNA here is from genome assembly GCA_013397075.1 of Rhabdornis inornatus. Taxonomy (NCBI): domain Eukaryota; kingdom Metazoa; phylum Chordata; class Aves; order Passeriformes; family Rhabdornithidae; genus Rhabdornis; species Rhabdornis inornatus. Next base: position 492,021 of record VWZS01003242.1, on the reverse strand, counting down.
AGTCCCTTCAGCTGGTGTTCTGAACCCCTACAGCAGGGAGGCCTACACCACTCCCACAGGCTTTATCTATCATAGCAAGCTTTGGGAACGGTGGTCAGAGAGGGGCGTGCTGTGGGGGTTGAGTCTCCCTGCAGCCTCCTGGCAGATGGGGAGAGGAAGCAGCAGTTAGACTTCCTTTCCCTAGCTGCACTGGAGAGCTTGGTGGGGTGGGGGGGTTTCTCAGCTCTTCAGTGTCCTCTAGCAGAGGGGTGAGTGATGGGCTGGGAGTCGGGGAGATGGGAGCCCAGCTCATCACCACAAAGCTCTGCACTGGGGCGTGGGGGGGTTCAGCTGTGCCTTGTGCACCTTTGCTGCAGCTGAGGGCAGGCCTGGCTCCCTGTGGCAGGGAGGGGGCTAGCCCCAGCCGCCTGATCACTGTGACACAAGAGCTGGGATCTGCAGGCACAGAGGAGATGGAGGGTAGCACATCCCAAGCAATCCCCACTCCTATGGGACTTAGGACCATGGGAGCTGCTTCCCATCCCTAAGCTGGTTTGGAGAGGGCTTGATCATAAAAAGCAGAGGCAAGCTGTGCTCTGCATTGGCTTGCTAGAGGTAGAATGAAGCATGTGCGAGCTGGAGATGAGCAGGGTGCCTCGCAGTCCTGGCTCAGGGCAGTGAAGGTGACATGTCTCAGAGCTGGGCACAGCAGGCAGAGTAAAGGTGAGGGGGAAGCAAGGTTTTTATGCTGGGATTCTGCTGTGTCTTACTTCCCTTTCCTGTCTCTTCAGGGTTTTGTATGGGTTTTTTCTTTGCAGATCTTGTTTGGTTCTTGAATATACTTGTATATATTTTCAGTGCAAAATTCTGTAAATGGAAGAAAACAAACATTTAAAATGAGACGCCCGGCGCGAAGAATCTGCTGTATTTATGGGAAATAAAGAGTTCTTTCCTGATCCTGCTCCTCTGTCTTTTGACCTAAGGAATGCATTTTTCCCCTTGGACTTTCCTGGACCCCTGAGGAGCTTCTCTGCACCCTGCCCAGCTTAAATCCTGCCCCTTCAGTCCTGTAGTTCATCCCTCCCTCAGACAGGCCCTTGCCACAATGATTTCCCTTCTCCCGTGAGCAGGGAGCAGGGATGGTGGAATTCCCCTGGCAGTTCTCAATTCCTTTTTTGAGAGCAGTCACTTCCAGGCTGTGAACATGGTGCTACCCACTTCCCTCGTGCCCCATGGAGAGGCAGTGGGCAGGAATCTGTGCCTGACAGCCCATGTGAAGCAGGGCTTGAGCTCGCTGCCATGCCCCACATGACTGCAGCTTCACAACTGCTGGTAGCAGCGCTTGGAAGCGGCTCTATGAGGCAGTTTTATTTCAGGGGTACAAAGGGGATCTCCTCTGGCAAGCAGCAGCCCAGGGCTGGGAGCAGCTCTGATACTGCATATAAGGAATGGCCTAGCCACCACTTGATGCAGCCAGTGAGGATCTGGGGGGACTTTGCTGCATCTTTGCAACAGTGCTTGAAGCAGCTGCCTGTTAGGACCACCCCCAGGGCTCTATGGTAGGGGATCAGATGTGCTCTGCCACAGGTTTAGAACAGCCTGGTGTTTTGGGCAGGGAGAGAGTGGTGCTCTGTCACTCCATAACCACTTAACTGCCAGCACCGCTTTGCACTGCTTACGGTAACTGGAGACTTGACACTTGCCAAGAAGCACAGCCTAGCAGCCCTCAAATTTTTGCTCCTCTGGCTTCAGGGCACAGATGTAGTGGCCCTTTGGCCTCGTTTTCATTTGCTGCTTGTCTCTTCTGCCCATGAGCTGACCGGTTCTCATTTTGGCTTGGTTTGCTGCTTCCTTTGCCAGCCATGTAACTCAGCCAACAGCAACCTCTGCTCTCTCTTAGTGCAGGTGGAAAGTCCTATCTGCAGGTAGCCAGAAATAAGGCGAGATTTGCATCTTGTAGAGTCAGGACCAAAAGTCGTGGTGGTGTGAAGTGGATGTTTTTCGACAAAAAGAGGGGGGGGGAAAGAAGGGAGATGCAGCTCTGCAGAGAGCAGGCAACAGCCGAGCCTGAGAACCGGGAGTTTGCGGTCCCGGTGCAACTGCGGGTGCTGCTGCCCCTGCTCGGAGGAACTCTGCTAGCGGGGGGAGGGACCTCCCCAGTGCACAAGGCAACAGGCGCCGGCCGCAGCTTTGTGGTGGTTCCGGAGAGCTTGAGCCACGGCAGGGAGGGAAAGCAGGGTGAGAAGTGCAGGGGGAGGCGGGGGGTGCAAGGGTGGCTTTGTTGCTTGTACTTTGATGCTTTTGTCACAACAAGGGGGAAGAGGGTGGAGCTGCACCCGTGAGCAGGGAGAGGTGCTTGAGGAGTGTTGGCAGAGGTGGGTGACCAGGTAGGGTAGGGTGTACATCAGGCGCCCTGTATGAACTGCAGAGCCAGCTGGCACCGTCACGGACTGCCCCGTGGCACAGCTGGTGGTGGGCACGGAAAGGAAGGGGAACCACCCCAGCTGAGGCAGAGCAAGAAAGCGTGGGCCCTTCACTCGGGCTCGGCAGCGGCATGTGCTTGTCCTGCCTTGTAATGTGTATGCTGTAATAAAATTTCCCCTTTAAGGCTGGGCTGAGGTTATTTTTACTTGTGGGGTGGTGGCAGGAACATAGAACGGAGCTGGAGCTCTGAACTGTTCTTACCTGATCTGCGGTGGAGGGGCGGACAGAGGAGGAAGGAAGCTCAGAAAAGGAGAGCGAGAGAGAGAAGGGAGCTCAAGGGAGGGGAAAAGAAAGCAGGCAGGGCATCCCCAGGGAGGGACTAGGGAGGGGACCAGCTGGGGAAACTGAAAAAGAGGGAACGAGGGAAGGAGGAAGAGGAGTAAGGAAGGAGAGGTCCTCCGGGAAAAGCAAAGTGGCTCCAGGGAGAAGAGGGGCTGCAGACATCCAATGCCAAGAACTACTGAGGGGAGCTGAGAGTGTACAGCCAAGCAGAACAGCTTTTGTGGTCTCTTCCTGCCTCTCAAGATGATGAAAAGACAGTTTAATCGGATGCGCCAGCAGCTGTCCCATCCCAACGCCACCATTAGGTAAGGACTTCTCCACTACCAGTACTGGAGGGAGTGGGATGCAGGTCCTGGAGGGCTTGCACTGGGGCTGGACTGACCTCCCAGTGCTGGCTGCCTGAGAAAAGGGGAAAGGGGGGAAAAATTTTAGGCTTTAGAACATCTTCAGCATAAGCTGAGGGGCTTTGGGAAGGCTGCATTGGTACTGCTCAGCAGTAAATGATTCTCAAGTCCAGTTACCTCTCCCAGGGCCCACAGGTAATGCATTCACCGGGAAACAGGGCTTTCTCAAGCTTAGCTTCAACAGGATGTGGGGCGGTGGGGCAATGGGAAGGGACCTTCCAGCCGTATGGCCCTGGCTGTGCAATGACCAGGAGGGTGATCAGGCAGGGACCTCCCTCTCTGCTGAGTCTGGGGTGCGCCACAGGAACCAAATGCCCTGCAAAGCTCTAGCCAGCCCAGCAGCATGAGCAGCCCAGAATGCCCCTTAAGGAGATGACCAGGGGTCCTCGGATGGACCCATGGAGGACTTACAGCTTCACACAAAACCCTCTGTCCCTGTCCTACCTCTGCCATTTCCTTCTTTTTCTCTTTGGCTTTCCAAAGCTCTCCCCTTGCAAAACCCAGAACTGAAATTACAGGGCTGGGCCCTCCCTGCCCAGCCCCCTCACTCCCTTTTCTACTGCCACCTCTGCAGGTTCCCAGCACTGGGTGGCTAAGTAGGACTGAGCGGGTCCCCCGAACCACTGAGGTCCCTCAGCCAGCCCAGCAAATCAACCACAGGGAAGCAACTCCTATATGCTGGTGGCCTCTTGCTCTCCTTGCATTCTCTGGAAGGGAGCACGATGCCTCTTCACATCCCTCTTCCCTCAAGATTTCTCATCTCCATGACAGATGCACCTCCCTTTTGCTTAATGCCAGGCAGGCAAGTCTCAAGCAGCTTGTGAAGTCCAAGAGCAAGCTCTTCACCTGCTGCAGAGCCTCTCCTCTGTGGACCATGACCTCACATGATTTTGGTTGCCTTCAAACACACCACCCACGTTTCCTGCAGCTCCACATCCTCATCCCACATTGGCTTTGGCAGACAGTAAAAAGAGAGAAACATGAACTGAGGAAAAAGCAGCAGCAGATGGAAATCAAACAGGGCTCCTGGGACATAGCAATGATAGCAGGCTGTAAAGCAAGGCTTCCTCTATGGGAGGCATCGGGGAGGTTTTAGGGTCATGGTGGCTGGTGGGTTTTGAATTTGGTATTGAGCAGAACCACAGCAATCTGGATTTGTGTAGGCATTTCTGGGGGGGCTGGTGTTGGTCTTGGACCCCAGTTTGACCACAAGGATACCCTTGCACCAGTGGCCCCACAGCTACTGACTACCCTGGCCTGCATAGATATGTGCCAGACTGCAACATCACTGCCCTGGATTCACCTTCAGGGGAGAAATGGGCAGTCAGGGGCAGTAAACATCCCATCCCTGTTGTGGCCCCGCTAAACACTCTGACTCCAAAAACACAGGTCACATCTGGACTTTTTGACTGAGGTGCACTGAGCTGGAAACCCTGTCTGATGGGGTGTCCACCAGCCAGCAAATTTGGCTCCCTTGTCCTGCTCCTGCTGTTCTTGTTCTCCCAGGCCCATTCTACCCGTAGCTTTGTGTCTGATGGTCCAGGCTATAGCCTGTGTCTCCTGCTCCCAGAAGCCCTAAGAGAGGCGGGTAGGATGCATAAGGACCTGCCTTTCCAAGGAAGCTGAGTGGAGGTCATCCCCATTTGCTGATGGTTCCTTCTCCTTCCTCTGCAGAGCCCAAGAAGCAACTGAGCTCCTGTCAGAAGATTTGGTGCAGGTGAGGCATGGGCTGGGCTGGCAGGCATGTGTCTGCTTGTGCCTGGGTGTGGGAACCTGCCCTGCTCCTGCTTGTCATTCGCCCTGCCAGCATGTCCAAGTCATGGGGCTGGGATCTGCCTGCGTGCCGGAGGGTGATTTCAGGACCATGGTGTTAAGGGATTGGCAGGCTCTGGCTACCAGGGAGGGCTTTCCCAGCTGCTCACAGAGCTCAGGATGAATCCTGAGCAGGAGTTGTGCTCCCTTTTCACTGGACCAGATGCTCCAGGCTGTGGCAGGATGCTGGGCAGGTGTCATGGTTTGACACTGGCCAAACACCATGCACCCATGAAAGTTGCTCACTCACCCTTCCCTGCCACAGCTGGGCAGAGGAGAGAAAAAAATTAATGAAGGCTTCATGAGTTGAGATAAGGACCAGGAGAAAACACTCCAAGAGCAAAACAGGCTAGACTTAGAGGTACAGAGTGAATTTATTACTAACAAAATCAGGAGAGGATAATGAGAAGTAAAATAAGCCCTTAAAAACACCTTTGACAGCACGGGGGACAGAGCGTGGGGGTTTTGGTCAGTTCATCACCCGAGATCTGCTGCTGCTCAGGGAGAGGAGTCCTTCCCCTGCTGCACCATGGGGTCCCTCCCACAGGAGACAGTTCTCTGTGAGTTCTCCAGCATGGCTCCAAATCTCATGAGCAGCAGTCCTCCCAAAACTTCTGCAGCGTGGGTCACTCTTCCTCGGGGTGCAGTCCTCCAAGGATAGGCTGCTCCAGCCTGGAAGCAGGACCTTCTCTCTACACTGGGTCTCCCACTGGATCACAGCCTCCTCCAGGCATCCACCTGCTCTGGCACCTTCCTCACGGGCTGAGGTGTCCTCACATGGATCTCTGCACCCCTGTGTATTCCCAAGGGCTGCAGGGGCACAGCTGCTCCACCATGGTCACCACCACGGTCTGCAGGGGAATCTCAGCTCTGATACCTGGAGCACCTTCTCCCCCTCCTTCTGCACTGACCTTGGTGTCTCCATGTTGTTTCCCTCACATATTCTCACCTCCTCCTCTTCTCTGGCTAGAAAAAAATGGTGTTCCCACTTTGTTTTGATTTTCTTCTTAAATATGTTTTCACAGAGGCACTACCACTATCTCTAATTGTCCCAACCTTGGCCAGCAGCACGTCCATCTTCAGAGCCATTAGGGGTTGGCTCTGCAGGACATGGTGGAAGCTTCTGGCAGCTTCTCACAGAAGCCACCTATGTGGCCTCCTGCTACCAAAAACCAGCCTGCACAGCAGGCCATCACCCAGGGCTGGGTAGTGGGGAAATGGCCTCAAGGTGCCCATGGTTGACAAAATGGTTTCCCCAGTCCCACTTTTCTGCCCCCAGATTGAACAGAGGATTGAGCCAGCCAAGAGAGCAGCTCACAGTGTGTCCAAGAGGCTCCAAGCCTGCCTGCAGGGACAATGTGGCTCCGAGATGGACAAGCGAGTGGTGAGAAAAATCTTCCCAGCACAGCCTGTGCTCGCCCCAGCTCTGTCCCTTGCCAGCAGTTGGGATGCCAGACCCCTGCTTTGCCAGCTTTGCTGAAGAGCAGCCCAAAGCTATGCCAAGCCCAGGTCCCATTGTCAGCAGTGGTCTCCAGCATGTGCCTGGGATGAGCAGAGCAGAGCAACGCTCTCAATCATCACTAATTTCGGACACTGCTGAAAGAAAGACAGTATATTTGCATTGAATAACCCTCCAAAGCCCTTGTTGTTTATGTTTCTTCCCAAACACCCGTGAATTCTGGCACTCATGGTGCCCTGTGGTGAGGAGCACCATAGTGTGGCCAGGTTCAGTGGTGTCACCACTTCTCTCCCAAATCCTTCGCTCTGTGCAGAAGAAGCTGCCCTTGATGGCTCTGTCCATGGTGATGGCTGAGAGCTTCAAGGAACTGGACACAGAGTCCAGCCTTGGGTAAGTACTGGCAGGAGAAAGTGCCAGGGTGACCCCAAAAGATGCCAGATCGTGGTAGTGACACTGTCTTGGCTCAGGGGCTGCCATGGCTCAAACCATGTCTCCAGAGCAAACACTGGTGTTGCACTGGGAGAAGGGACAGCCAGCACCTTTGGCCTCCCATTGCAGCGTAGGGTTAGGGGCTGGCTCAGGGTCCCACATGGGTACAGGTACAGTGGGGATGTTGGGTCAGAGAGGGGCATGGCTCCAGCCCACAGTCATTTCATCTCTGTCTCATGCAGGAGAGCCCTGGAGATGGGTTGCTGCATACAGAGTTCACTGGCCAAAATCGTGGCTGAGTTTGAGATTGCCCTGGAGCACTACGTCCTGCAGCCGCTCAACAAGCTCAGTGAGGTAGTCCCGGCTGCCCTACTGGCTCCACTCTCCAATCTCACCACTCCTTCCTGTGTTCCCAGGCCTCCCCCACTCATTCTGGCCCTCTCTCCCCCAGGAGGAGCTTCCCACCATCCTGAAGCGCAAGAAGACCCTCCAGAAGTTGATTTCTGACTGGAACACAATCAAGAGCCGGTATGGGGCACACTGCAGCCCTGGGGGGCCAGGACATACAGAGCACAGCCCCCAGACAGGTTGGGGGAGAGAGGAAGATAATTGCCCTGGGGAGTCAATTTCCAGTAGGTCTTCAGGAGCACCCAGCTAGCTCCTCTCTGTAGGTGCATCTTGCTCTGGGCTCAGATGCTGATTCCATAGCACCAGAGAGAAGTGCAGCTCTGCTGCTAAAGGCAGCAAAGTGCCCCTGTGCTGCTTGGTACACTGAGATCACCTTGTTCCAACTCTTGCCAGTGGTAGCCCTTGCCATATTTCTCTGGAAGTCTGCATACCTGTTCTACCCAGCATTCCTGGCACTGAGACCATAAATGTGCCTCTTCTTTCCCACTCCAAAGGCTAAACCAAGCTGCCAAGAGTTCCAGTAACAGCACTGGAACTGGTGTTGGCCCAGGGGCATCTTCTGCCGCCAACAAACTGGAGATCTTGAAGGAAGAAGAGGAGGAGGTGAAGAGGAAGGTGGAGCAGTGCAAGGTGAGATGGTCACTTGCTCTCCCCTATGGGTCAGCTCCAGGGCTGCCTGCAGACCTGCTCCACTCCACCAGTCTTGTCCAAGGTGACCCCACACTGAGATGGATTGCAGCCAGCCAGCATGTCCTGCCCTCTGAAAGCAGATGGGCCCCTCAAGCAGAAATAGGAAGATGGTCCAAGCCTAGGGAAGAAAAAGAGTAAAGGAATTCAAAGTGCAAGCTGCTGCAGAGAGGAGGCTCCAGGGGCTAAATCAGGGAGCATATGGGGTCCCCTTAGGCCGGGAACCAGCTGAGCTAGGATCTGCCATGGGTGGCAGGGAAGTTTCACATCAACTTTCTCCACTTCTGTCCTGTTTCTCTGAAAAGCCCAGCGCCTCATCTGGCAGAGCTCATGAGCTCACTGGAGCTGAAGGTGCAGAGACTTCTTGTTCCTGAGCCACTTGTGCCAGGATCTTGAACAAGGGGCAGGTTGCTGCCACTACTCAAACACAACTAATGGAAGCAAGGAGAAAGCCCCACTGCACCCAGAGACCCTGTCTAGGCCACTCACAGACCAGATGGAAAGGCTTCATGAAGGTGTCTCCTCTTCCTCGGGTGCCAGGGAGGGGATGAAAGATTGCTCTTCTTTGTGTCTCCCTTCCCAGGATGAGTACATGGCTGATCTCTACCACTTCTCCACCAAAGAGGACATCTACGCCAGCTACATCATCAAAGTAAGTCCTCTGTCTCACTTCTCCCCAGTGTGTGAACATCAACTGCAGCATGTCTGAGCCCAGCTTTCACCCATCCACACCAAGTCCCCCCGAGCAGGGCAGGGGACAGATCCAGGAATCAGCAGATACCTATAGCTGGCCTTGCTCCAGGCACTGCAGGTTAATGCCACCACTAGCACCAAGTTCAAACAAGCAGCTTGTCCTGATGATACCCCTCTCCAATTTGCCCTCTACCTCTTTCCCTCAGCTCTGCACAGTCCCATGGACCCCAGGTGGCCTCCCCTTGCAGCTCCCTCTTTGCTTTGTCTTCATGTGGGTGCAATGTCCTGAGAATGGGCACCTCTCCAAGAGGAGCTGGTGCCAACTGCATGCTGTTTGCCTGTCCCCTGTCTGGCAGCTATTGGAAATCCAAGCCCAGTACCACCGGCAGTCACTGGACTCTCTGGACTCAGCTCTAGCAGAGCTGAGGGAAAGCCACAGACAGACAGGTACCCTCTGGCTCTCAATGCAGCCTGGCAAGGGCTGCAGCTGAGCCTGGGGAATACAAGTGTGGCCAGCAAAGCTGGAAAAGGCTCATTTTCCCTCCCTACACCTGCTACTGCCTACCATGTTGGGCTGGTAGGTTGGGGACTGCAGCTTGACATGGGCTGGGGATGCTGCCTCTCCTGCCTCTGCCTATAGCCAGCCAAGTTCGAATGGAGCTGGATGTTGCCATGGCCAAATGCTGGATGGTCCCAGTGTTCACCATCCCCCTTGACATTTTCCTTCCTCTTCCAGAGCCTTCCTTCATGACAGACACCCTGGTGTCAGGGTACTATGGTGTGCCCCTAGGGACACACCTCAAGAGCTTGGGCCGGGAGATTGCGCTTCCCATCGAAGCCTGTGTCATGATGCTGTTGGCTTCTGGCATGAAGGAGGAGGTACAGAGTGCTCCAGACCCCCTCATCACCTTTCTCCTCTCCCAAATGCACTCCTCCCAAACTCAAAATTAATCCCTTCCCTCTTCACCCTATCCCCAGGGACTCTTCCGGCTAGCAGCAGGTGCCTCAGTGCTGAAGAAGCTGAAGAGCAGCTTGGCCAGTGGCTCCAATGCCCTGGAGGAGTTTTACTCAGACCCCCACGCTGTGGCTGGTGAGTGCCAGCAAGGCAGAGTGGGGGGACATGATTGGGCAGTCCCTGCCATCCCTCAGCTGCCATCAGCTCCACTGCTCCCCATCTCCTTCCAGGTGCACTGAAATCCTACCTGCGGGAGCTGCCCCAGCCTTTGATGACCTTTGAACTCTACGATGAATGGGTCAAAGTGGCCAGGTGGGTCCAGGCACTGGGGTGGAAATCCCTGGCAGGTCTCAAAAAGCCCCCAGTCAAGCCCCTCCGTCCTTCCTGGCACTTGTAGCAGGGGTGCTCTGTCTCATTTGGGGAGATACAAACACAGTGCCTCTGTGGATGCCTGCCTTCACTGCCCAGTAAAGCAGGACGTCTCCATCCCCAGGGTGATGGCCTGCACGGGGCATCCAAAACTGGCCTTCCTCCTTGTCTACCCTCCCTCTCTGCCACAGGGAACAGGCCGAGCTCTCTGCTCCTCCTCTCTTACAGCTTGAAGGACATTGATAGCCGCATACAGAGCCTGCAAGACACCTGCAGCCGCCTGCCCCAGGACAGCTACAACAATCTGAGGTGTTGTCAGAACAGGGCTTCTTCAGCCCCAAGCAATCATCAGGGGTAGCCATTCCCTCTCAAATCCCTACCTACTAAACCCTTGCCCTCCTTTCACCCCATAGGTATCTGATCAAGTTTTTAGCCAAGCTGGCTGAACACCAGGAGGTGAATAAAATGACCCCCAGCAACATTGCCATTGTGCTGGGCCCAAACCTGCTGTGGTCACAGCAGAGCACAGGGTAAGGTCTGAAGGGGTGGGACGCAGTTCCCTAGCCCCAGCTAGGGTGCCCTGAAGGCAAATGCCATGGCAAAAGCTGATCCAGCAGCCTTCAGGCTGGTCTACAGCACTTACACCTCTTCCATCCTCAAGTCCTGTCCCTTGTTCCCATGCTCCCCAGGTTGCATGTCCCCTCATCAAGCACATGTCCTCTTAGCCACTCTGTAAAGTAGTAGAGGAGTGGGCTGAGACCCAAAGCACTTGTCACATGGGTGGCTTTCAACACCACTGGCCTCCAACACCAAACCAGGGTCCCCAGGACAGGGAAAAAGGCCCATCACCCATATTACTATGGCCCTTGGCTGGGCTGCCTTCAGACCCTGACCCCTGTAGAATGAACACGAAAACCCATTTGGGGTTAATGCCCCCAAACCCTTTTTCTGATGTCTCTCCCACCCCTGTATCTCAGAGACCCCATGCAACTGGACTTGGCCTCGATCTCCTCCATCCAGGCTGTGGTGGAAGCCCTCATCCAGAACGTGGATGCTCTCTTCCCCGGAGGTAGGGCCAGTGCATCACTTGGTGGGTCACAGCAGAGAGTGACAGGGAGAGGAAGGGAATGGAACATTTTTCCGTCTCCAGGAAGAGAGAAGCGGGAGGCTGCTCTGGGTCCCTGCTGTGGGGTCATTGCTCTGGGTGGCAAGTGCTTCCTCACAGGACCTCCTCCTTTCTCTTCACCCAGAGGTAGATTTCAATGTCTCAGGCATGTTCACGCCACCCACAAACACCGGACTTTGCAAGGCTGCCCCAGTGGAAGAGCCAGCTCCTGCGATCCCTCCAGCCAGCACCCCCACCCTTTTGGATGGAGAGGTGTAAGTCTGATGGGAGATAGAGGCTCTGGCTGTCCCAGCTCTCCCCATATCCTCCCTCCCTCCCACCCCTGGTCAGGGCTGTACCCTCACAGGTGGCTGCAAGGTGCCTTGCAACCAGGACCACCATACCCAACTAAAGCCTGACTTGCCCCATTCTCTGCACAGCACCTCCAGGGACCCTGAGGCCAGGTCCCAGCTGGCATCCCCAGCACAGCCCAGGCCATCTCCTGAAGCTGCAGGGCCACCAGCTCCGACGATGACTGACAACACCACCCGCAAAGGTTAGTGTGTTCCAGATGCTTAGGAAATTACACCCCCCAATGCCACCTCCTGTGGTTTAGTCATCATCCTGCTGTTCCCCACACAAGTAGGCACGGTGGATGTCCTCGTCACCAAATGAGGGGAAAGGCCTCTGGCCAGGGCAGCATGGCCAGGATCCAGCCAAGATGGGAGTGTGGCATGGAGGCAGTATGTCCTCCAGTGTTGGGTTGAACACCTCCAGTAAAGAGGTGAAGGGAAGAGGAAAAAGCCCCCAGAAAAGCTGGTGTGCACTTGTGTCTTCAGGACAGGAGCTGGGCAAGGGGAAATTTCGCTGCAGCTGTCTGCAGCCCCCCTGCCTGACCCATGGCTAGCACTGCAGCCCCCTCTGCCCTTTGGAGAGACCCCAGTGGAGAGGACCTCAGCCCACCTCAGCTTTCTTTTCAGGCAAACGCCCAGCTCCAGCCCGACCCACAATGCCACCACCGCCTGTGACGCAGCCCCGGAGCACAGCTCCAGCCCAGGCAGCCAGCCCCAAAGCCCTGCCACGACGGATGGTGCTCGGTCGAGCCCCCTCTGTCCCGCCGCCACTCCCTCCGCAGCCAGCACCCCGCCACAGCCGAGATGCCCCACCATCCCCCAAGCCTTGCACTGGTGAGGCTGATACAGCAGCTGCCACGGACTGTGTGCCTGGAACCACAGAGGAGGGGCAGCCACTGCCTGCAGGAGGAAGCCCCCTGGCCACATCAGCCCCAAAAGGACAGCCCACAGAGAACTGAACAGGGTGAGGGGCATGGAGGAATCACAGGTCAGAGAGATGGGACCTCTCTGAGACCCAGCAGGTGCTGTGAAAATGCCAGAGTGGCCTGAGGGAGAGCACCTCTTGGTCCTCCACCTTGCTCCCTTGGCTCACACCACCTGGCATGCTTTGCCTGCCTTCTCTCGCTCTCCCGTCTCGGTCTCCACCTCCCCACACCACCATGTCCCTGCTGGAGCCCAGCCACCAGTGAGGGCCCCAAACCCTGCCCAGATTCCTCACTGCAGGCCCAGACACTGTCTGCAGCTTTTGGGCCAGCATGGGCATTTGCGGATGCTCAGCCATGATCCCCGCCCCATCTTGTCTTAAAATGCATTGCCTCAGGAGCACATAGATGAATGTATATAAATACAGATATATAGATAGATAGATAGATTTGGAATGCATGTTCTATTAGGAGGGCTGAGAGAGCTAGGGTTGTTTGGCCTGTAGAAGCGGGGGCTCAGGGGTGGCCTGATCACTCTCTACAACTCCCTGAAAGGAGGCTGTAGCCAGGTGGGGATTGACCTCTGCCAGGCAACAAGAGGACAGTCACAAGCTTCACCAGGGGAGGTTTAGGTGGGACAGCAGGAGGAATTTCTTCACAGTAAGTGATTAGGCATTGGAATGCGCTGTCCAGGGAGGTGGTGGAGTCACTTCCCTGGAGGTGTTTAAGGAAGGACTGGATATGGCACTCAGTGCCATGGTGTAGTTGACATGACAGTGTTCAGTGTTAGGCTGGACTTGATGATGTTAGAAGGCTTTTCCAGCCTAAGTGGTTCTGTGATACTTTGCCAGTATTTGAGAAGCTGGTGTCAAAGTCGCAGGCCGGTGTGAGCAGGGCATACTTGGCAGTCTGAAGTACTGGAGGGTACAGCCCGGGGGAGCCACAGCAGGTAGGAAAGGAGGCGAGAGCGCGGCCAGAGCCCACGGCCGGCGGAGACGCGAGGCCGGGCAGTAATTGCGACCGCGCTGCCACAGGCCCCGCCGGCCGGCAGGGGGCGCTCCGCGGCTGCGCGGGCACGGCGGGGGGCGCTGGTCCGGCACGGCGGTTCCAGCCAATGGCAGCGCGCCCGGGGCTGTCCCGCCCCCTCCCAGCCGCCGTCACTTTGGGGCCGGCCCTCGACCCGGCCCTTCCCCTAGGAGCGTCAGGGTCTCCTATTGGTGGCGGTGGCGGGGTGGGGGACGGTGATTGGCTGCGCGGCGGGGCGGGGCCCGGCGGGGGGCGGTGATTGGCTGCGCCGCGGGGCGGGGCG
>VWZS01003242.1:431726-478182 GCA_013397075.1 Rhabdornis inornatus | reverse complement strand
TGCCCGGCGCCCCCGAGCTGCTGGAGCGGCTGCGGCGCAGCGGCAAGGCCGCCCTGTTCGTCAGCAATAACAGCCGCCGCTCGGTGGCCGAGCTGGAGCGGCGCTTCACCCGTCTCGGTTTCCGCGGCGTGCGCGCCGAGCACGTCTTCAGCTCCGCGCTCTGCTCCGCGCTTTTCCTCCGCCAGCGCCTCCTCGGCGGCGGCGGCGGGAACGGGAGCGGGGACGGCCGCGTCTTCGTGCTGGGCGGCGAGGGGCTGCGCGGCGAGGTGCGCGACGCCGGGCTGCGCCTGGCGGGCGAGGACGAGCCGGCACCCGGCGAGCCGGTGCGCGCCGTCCTAGTGGGCTACGATGACCAGTTCACCTTCGCCAAGCTGTCGCAGGCCTGCGGCTACCTGCGCGACCCGCAGTGCCTGCTGGTGGCCACCGACCCCGACCCCTGGCACCCGCTCAGCGACGGCCAGCGCACCCCCGGTGAGCCCGCGCCCCGTCCCGCGCCACCCCGGGGGGAAGGGGCTGGTGGCGGGGGTGGCCTCGGGTGGGGTTCGCTGCCCCAGGTGCGGGCGAGGCGGTTCCCTGAGCGGCAGGACGGGCAGGGATGCCCTGGCACGTCCCTGCCAGCTCCCGAAGCAGTGCTGCCAGCATCCCGCTTGCCTATCCCTGTGGCGGGACCCGGGATGCTGAGCTTCCCGCGGCTACTTCTGTTCCTCCTCCTTCCCTCCCTGCAGGGACTGGCAGCCTCACAGCCGCAGTGGAAACGGCTTCGGGCCGCAAGGCGCTGGTGGTGGGGAAGCCCAACACGTACATGTTTGATTGCATCGTGGAGCGTTTCGGTGTCGACCCATCCCGCACCCTCATGGTGGGAGACCGTCTGGAGACTGACATCCTCTTCGGCAAGAACTGCGGCCTTGCAACCATTCTCACCCTGACAGGCGTTTCCCGCCTGGAAGAGGCACAGGCCTACATGGCCAGCGACAGCGCTGCTGCCAAGGATCTGGTGCCCAATTATTATGTGGACAGTATTGCAGACTTGATACCAGGCCTGGATGAGTAACAGGTTGTACATGTGAGGGCAGAGGGTTCAGGTTGCCTATCCCAGATCTCCATCTGTTCCCCTTTCTCTCTCACTGCCCTATTCCCTCAATTCCTAGTTTTTTCACATGCCAACATCCTTCTTTGGGGGCAAAATGGGAAGGGGTTTGGCAGGAGGTGACAGGTTTCAAGTTGACTCCTTTCTGTTGAGAACTATCCATGATGGACAGAGTCCTTGTTTCCCTCATTGCCAGCTGCCAGCATCTTTTGGAGAGAACTGGAGGCCTTGAGGCTGCTGAGGGAGTGTCACATCAGTGTCTGTGTGGCCTCTCCTCCTGCAGGGGTTTAGGACTGGCTGTTTTAGTATTATTTTTCCCTTGGATAACCAGTGGCGGCCTTTTACTGCTGTCATTTGACTTGTAGCTCTTGACTTCTGAGCTGCATCCCTGCAGTCCTTGTGGCACCCCTCCTTGCCAGGGGATTGGCTGGCATTGTCACCCACCTGGTGTCTATCAGTGCCAGGGCATGTGGAAGGAGTGTGCCAGAGCTCTGGAATCGTGAATGAGAGCATCTCTGCCTCCCACAAGTGAAAGAGAGCATTGCCTCATCTCTCCCCTGTTCCTTAGAGATGTTTTCCCCACCTGCCCCAACCCAGTTAATAACTGTGCCAGTGTCCATCTGAAGGACAGACGAGACTGGTTTGAGGGTTTTTTCCTGTGCCAAACAGACAAGCTGTGACTGCACACAGTGAGTCTGCAGTTGTACCTTGTTTTCAAGCACCCTTTCTGAAGGGGCTTGTGAAGGACAGAGGGCTCCTAGACCATGACAACACAGCACTAGTGAACTGTGACTCTCCCTGGTTGCCCCTTCTCAGTTGGATTTTGTCATAGTACAGTGAGAGAAAAGTGTTGATGGGGGTCTGTGCTGCAGCTGCTGGTGTGCAGATGAGATGGTGATGGTGTTGTCACTGCTGTGAATGTGTCACAGTCCTCAAAATCATTCCTTGCTGCTTTGTCTTTTTACGGTTTTTTAATTTCTTGATCTAATTTATCAAACTTATTTATTGTTCAAATATTGTATTATTTGTATAAATTATGCTGACTGCACCAAGGGGACAGAAGGCAGTGCCTTTGGGCATCCTTTACTGTCCATGTCCCATGTTGATGTTCTTACACTCACTGTGTCTCTGTATATAATAAAGTGTGAACATAAGCTGGAAATGACCTTTTTTTTTCACTCATGGTCCCATCAAAATAAAACTGCCCTCACTATCTTTGAGCCCTCACAGGTGAGGACATGGCAGGACCTTTCCTCACTCAAGGGGGTGCTGCTGGGTAGGCAAGATGGGTGGGTAGTCTGGTTGAGTGTCTTTGAGCTGCCGTTTGCTGGGTCACTGGTACCTCAGAACCGGCTAGAGGTGGCTGGTGGGGCTGTGGCGTAGGGTGCAGGGTCCAGCCAGCTCACTTGGGGCAGTGAGTGATGCAGCCCTTGCCAGCTGCTTTTGCAGCTGTTTCACAGCATGGGGGATTCATTGCTGGGAAACTCTTGTGCTGCACCTCAAGGCTGTCCTCTGCTAGCCAGGTGGACCCCAATGATCTGTGTGGCCCTGCTGGAGTAGGGGCGAGGTGCCATCTCTGTTATGTGCATAGAGCTTGCAGGGGGCTGAGAACTGCCCAGGCAAGGTTTTGTTGTGACCCTTCTTGACTGTGATATGCTTTAAGTGACAGGGAGGTGGCTGTCACCGTATCCCTGGGGTGACCTTAACCAGACTATAGCCTGCCATGTCCTGGGTTTGTCTGTAGTCCCAGCCTAGAGGAAGAAAACAGATTGGGTAAGAAAAGTTGGAAGTGGCTCGAATGTATTTTGCCTCCATTCCTCATACAGGAGCCAATCCTCTCCTTTGTCTCTCAGACCCCTTTAACTGCTTTTGGTGGCAAGCAGCACAAACCAAGCATCACTTCTTCCACTGGAGAGATCAGCGTTTAACATTCAGTAACTACGCTCTGTGTAAGGTAGTGCCGTGTCAGCTCATGTGGGACAATTGGATGCAACTTACTGTCCCTAGGATAGTTCCAGGTACTGAGTGCCTTTTTCTTCTTTGTTTTGTTTTGTTGTTTTGTTTTTTTTCCAAAATAACCTAGGAAACAGCTTTCCAAAATAAAAGAAAATCCAAAGAGCTTTCTGAAGACTGCCTGTCATCTTAATCAGTCTGCTTTGTATATGCCAGTTTCTCTCTTTGGTCTGTCCCATCTCAAATTAGGCCACTAGAGGTCTGGTAGTCCCTTAATGAGTACTTGACCAACACTTGCATCATTAAGTAGAGCAGGATTGAGACCTGATGTGTCTGCTAACTTGCCTTGCCAATCTAGAGATACTCAGACCCTGGTTTGTTTTTCAGAGCTCTCAGTTCTTGTATCAGGCTGAAATTTGAAGCACTGTTGTTGTGACTTTGGGGCCACAGCTGGAAATGCTCAGTATGGCTGCAAATTTCCCAGGCCGAGTGGGTGTACAGAGAAAACTCTGGACAGTGAGAACATACCCAGGATATGCCCCCTTTTTTCTAGGGTGCTTGAAGGGTGAACGTTCGTCTGCTCTGTTCTTTCCAGTTCTTCCAGACAGCAGATACAGAGACTACAGATGGAGGCTGTAGTCTCCCAGGCTGGCACACTGGGAATGAAACAGGAAATCCAGTAGCTGGTCAGAGTGTTCCAGCCTGTGCTTGCGCCCTCTCCAAAGATACTTTGGAGTTTGTCCTTTGGATTCCAAATGGTGAGCCTCCAGAGTAGGTTTTTTTCATGTGACTGCTGCTGAAAACAGAGCTCAGCAGAGGTGATGGCTGATCCCTATCTCTTGTGACCATGTAGCTTCTTTTCATCTGGTGTGTCTCTCCATGAGGGCTTTGCTATGAAGCAGGGGTGGGCTTGGACCAGAAGGGTTTATTTGTCCTTTCCTTGGTTCATCATGTAGGTGAGGACATTAGGCAGGGATGACTTCTGTCCTGTAAACATCAGTGCAGCTGCTCCTGCTCTGAACACGGATGGAGCAGCACTGTAGGGGTCCATCAGGCCTGCCAGGCTTTGGTTTTGTGTGGTTTCCCCCTGCTACTATTGCTCCTGCATGTAATGAATGTGTGTGTGAGCAGATCTTGTTAGAAAACTAGTCTGAGACAGCCCTGGGGGTGGTGAGCTCCCTATCCGAGCCTGTCAGACATCCTTTCAGCTGCTGACAATAAAGGGTCTGCGATGCTCATGGGATTCAGGCTTTGGTTCCCTCTGGGATAGGTCTGGTAGAGCTGCAGATAACATCTGCTGTTGAAAGTGAAAAAAGCAATGGTTCTTGCCTAAGTCAGCTGATTTCTTCTTGTCTAGCGCAGCTTTTCTTCTTGGGTTGAGTGTTTAGGGAAGCAGTGCAGTTGCCAGGGAGGACAGGGCTGTGAAGTGTAGAGCTGTGGCAGCACACAGGAGGTGAAGCAGATGGGAAGCCTCACTTGGTGTAGTGTAGGAAAAGGTATTTATTTTCTCGTCCTCAGAAAACTGCATTGCCCTTTCCTGCCATGCAACAGAGACAACACCAAGACAGGTGGCTGTTGTTCCATTACACCAGAAAATTCCCATCCTTCATCCATAAGTGCAGTTACTGTGGCAACCACTGTCTGGATGACGTCAGCTGCAACCTGCAGAGTATTGCCTGTTCTGGGCAAGGCTTCAGTCCCTTAGTCATCTTCGTGCCCCTTCTCTGGGCTCTCTCCACTATGTCTCTGACTCTTGTATTAGGTAGCCCAGAAATGGACCCAGCACTGGACCTCAGGTCCTTTTCTGTCATGCTGCTTTCCAGCTGAGTGGTACCCAGTATTTACTGGTCCCTGGCATTATTGTTTGTTATTGGTGAAGGACTTTGCACTTCTCCTCATTGAATTTTTTGAAGTTCCTGCAAGCCCATTTTCCCAGCCTATTAAGGTCACTCTGGATGGGACCACAACCCTCTGATGTGTCAGCTGCTCCTCCCAATTTTGTGTCACCAGCAACTTTGCCTCATCTTACAGTTCATTAATGAAGATACTAAACAAAATACCCAGTATTGATCCCTTGGGGGACCCCTAGCCTCCAGCTAGACTTTATGCTACTGATCGGCACTCCTTGGGCCCAGCTGTTCACACAGTTTCCTGTCCACTTCACTGTTTCCTCAGCCAGCCCATACTTCCACTGTCTTCTCTAGGGGGATTTTGTGGGAGGCAATGTCAAAGGCCTTACTGAAGTCAGGGTATATGTCCACTGCTATCCTCTCATCAAGCAAGGCAGCCATTTCATCATGGAAGGTTGTCAAATTGGTCAAGAGACTGACACTTCAGGAAGACAACAAATGGGCCCAAAGATACTAATCAGTGAGTAGATGCCTTTAACGTGAGGAACTAGAGATCATCCTGGCTGAGAAGTTGTTAATGTTCAGCCACATGACACGGTAATAGAACAGAGAGAATTTGGAAGGTGTTGAGGCTGGCAGGACAGAGAAGGTTTTTTTGCATGGGAAAGTGCCTCCAGAGCCAAGAAAGGATCATGATCCTAAGAGCTCGCTCGATACTTGCCCAACCTGATGTGAGAGTCCCCCTCTGCCAAGGCAGGCAGCTCTGGCGCCGCCCTGTCCCGCAGCAGCTGGAGCAGGGAGGAGGACGAGAAGGTGAGAAGCAGCAGCCTGTTACTGCCTGCCCTGGTGAACCAAGCAGCATTTACTCTTCCTCCAGCAGCAGTGTGTGTACAAGTCCCTTCTCTGCAGCATAGCTTCCCTCTCTTCACTCTTTACTCAAGGCATTGTCCTCTCCCCACCATAATGTGGGTTTTCAAGCTCCCCTTTGCCATCTCTCTATCATTATCCATTTTTTTTTCTTTCCTTACTGCTGCCTCATTTGCTCTATGGACTCTGACCCCAGGAAACTCACCAAGCAGCCCAGGACAATTACGTGGCTATGCACATCTAGGAGCTGCTGCTGTTGTTGGACTCTGCCTGGGAATTGTATGTGGATAATGTATTGGAAGTGCCCCTGGCAGACAAGCTGTTTTGGTGTTCCTTATACTCCCTGGGAGATGCTGAACTTGCTGAGGGCAATTAAAAACCATTAAGGCCTCCACCAGCTTTCAGAATTTTACTGGTCTTTGTAGCTTCAGTACACCGCTGCAGCAAAGCACTGTCAGCTCTGTAAGCCTTCAGCATGGAGACAAGGGAGACATGATGCCAGAAACATTTTCAGATCACAGGGCGGCTGCGTGTGATGATCCAGGTTGTTCTGCCCTGTTGATTTAGCCTGCTGGATGTGCAGCTCCAGCAACTAGCAGTTTCCAGTCTGTATAGGATATTGCTGAGCACTGAGATGCTCTCTTCACAGGTTGTGGGTGAGAGAAACCTGCTCTTTAAATGGACACAGTTGGCCATCAGGTCACTCAAAAGTCCTGTGGCAGCCTTTCTGCCCTTGCTGAACCTCTAGCCTGGCTTCCATAGAAGCTGGATAGAAAGTGGTACTTGGGTAAAATTTATGGCAGGTATTGCTCCTGTGCTTGACCTGTTTCAAGCAAGATGAAACAACTCAGATCCGTGTTTCTGTTTCCTCCAGGTACACTCCACTGTCACACTACAGCTGCCTATGTGCAAGTTAGGTAGTTTATCTCTGCAGTATAGAAGCCAGAGGAAACTGAGTCTTTGTGGGCTTTAGACTAGAGATCTCCCACCTGCTGGGACAACATGATTGTGGCTCTGGCAAGGCTTCCTTCATGAAACAGAGGTGCTCCTGACTTGGTGTCCTTCTCTGGCCTAGTGTATGGAGGCTTTTGATTCAGCTGGGTTTGGGCAGATCCTGAGAGTGGCACAGAGCAGTGTCAGTCCCTATTTGTGCACTTGGGCCAAGCTTGGGGGTAGATGTGTGAAGAATGGCAATATGCTGCTGTTCAGCACTCCAGTACAACTAGAGGACCATGTGCCTGCCAGTCTTGGATACCTGGAAACTGACACAGCTCATGAGACACTCTCCTCTAATGGAGAGTGTAGGCTATGTTTAGGTTTTTCATGATGCTCACTGCCTTGCAATTCATCACATCTCATTAGCTGCCTTCCCACAACAATTTCAAGGCTGAAAGGACCAATGTCATTGAGTAATTCCACACTGTGTTTGATTCCTATTTGGCCATAAGCAACTCTGAATGTCCTTGAGCCAATGCTGCTGGAAATCTGCCTGGTGGTTCAGGTTTTTGAGCTGCTTTCATGTCAGTTATGTGTTGCAGCAGCCTGGTATTAAGGATTCTCAGAAGACCTTCCTACAGAAGCAGTCTTCCTCTTGGTCACTTGCTGCTTGCTGATGACCCAGCAGTGGTAAAACAGTCCTTCTAGAAGAGCATATCGGATCCTCAGGTCCACACAGGGATTGGGGTGGCTGGTCATTGCAAGTAGCACACAGTCCTAGTTGGCACGCCCTTCAAGTCGTGGGATCTGAGGCAGACCTCATAGTCCTGCTTGCTGATGCAACTCAAATCTCTGTCATTACTCCTTTGGGTGTGTTAAGTTTTCCAGGACAGCATGTCCATCAGTGGGACATAAACAGCATCAGGAAAACCTGTCTGATTCCTGTAGTGACTTAGAAAGAGATACATCTACCTGAAAAAGGAGTATGTGAATTACCCTAGGACTGCTTCTGGCAGCAAGCCCCCAAGCTCAGAACTGGAGGCATCCTGTCTAATACCCATAATTCCTCCTCTTTTCCTGGCAATGTTCTGCAATGCAGAGGAGTAAGACACCTGCAAAGGATCATCCTTATGTGCTCTTTGTCTCTTGAACTTGGATGATATGCCAGGTGCAATAAGTAAATTAGACAACCCTGGTAAGGCATCAGTCTAGGGATCTCACCCTTCCATCCCCTGGACTATTGTTCTTTAGGCTGAAAATAAATCTAGAAGTAGGAGGCTACTGTATTGTGTTCCCATTATGCTGGCTGAAGTTAATTGACACCAGATTTTTCTTCCATTTCATAATATTCACATTAAATGTTATCTTTCCTTTTACCTTTGTATTACAACTACCAGGGACTCCATATCCTGACTGTTCCTTGTGTAACGGTGTAAGTTGTGCATCCCTGCCACCATCCAACCCACCAAGACCAGGTGCTATCCTGTCCTTTAGCACACAGCTGGGTGATACCTAGAGGTCTCAGTGCTAGGCATGGCAAGAGACAAAAATACAACTGATTAGAAAGAAGTGCAGCTGAAATTGCTTTCCAGCAAGACCCCATTTTCGCTGTTGCCTGAGCCTACTGTCTGTCTGTCTGTCTCAGTAGGAGGAAAGGAGTGGGAGGTTCCACGTCAGAGTTTCTCTGTAGATCTGTAAACCCAACACAAGCTGGTGCTGCAAAAACCACATCGGTCTGATGCTCAGCAATAGGAATGCTTTTACCTTCAAGAGACATGAGAGGAGGCTTGCCAGGCAGGGGTGAACAGCTGAAGGTTGGAGAGCAGAATGGGATGGTGTGGGGTATCATCCCAGCCGATACGAGCGATCTAGCAGAATTATGGCTTGATAAATGGCAGCTAGTTGGGGAAAGAGTGTGAAATCCTGTCCCTTTGCACATACAAATCTTTCATTCCTATGAGTTGTTCAACAAGACCCCTTCCCAAGAGCTGAAAAGCTGGATTTATACTCACAGATAATTTTGGCTGTACTTCGGGTGTCAGCTTCTTTTACTAGACATTGTTGACACTGCAGGGCCCTAACTATTGCTGGCTCCCTGGTTTCAGCCAGCCACCCTGCAGCTGCAGCTCCATGCTCCAGAGCTGTTTCTCATCACAGCTCGTTCCTACTTCAGCCCACAGCTCCAGTAGGCAGCGGCTTGGTCACGCAAGCATCTCTGCTCAGGAGAGCTTGGTTGCTGGCAAGCACAAGGCTGTGTCCTGGAGAGCAAATGGCACACAATGTGGCCAACAGCCCTGCAGTCTGCATCCAAGTCACAGATCTCTTTTATGCATGCTTAATCAGCTCCTTCTGTGCCAGGCATTTTCTGTTATACTTCCAGGGGACCATGCCTTCCACCAGTGCTCTAAAGTTTAATTGCTGTAGATGTATGCTTTCCAGTTTGCACATTATTCTCCTTCCAAAAGCTGACTTGTGCAGTACTCTTCATCCACTCCTGATGAACACCAGATACCTTGCTTGCTGCTTTACTCGTCGCTCCATCAGCTGTATCACTACAAGAGTCTCACCTTCTATTTTTCAGAGCCGTAGCACATTGGTTTTGCCTTTCCAAGTCAAGGTGAAAAAGGATGTAATCTCTTCAGGCACTGATATAAACCCCTTAGCAGCAGTTTCAGGTACTTAAATCTCTACAAAAGGAGAAGGATGGGAGGAACATCCACAGCCATCTGCAGTCCCTTCTGAGGGATACAGCAATCCCAAACACATGCGCAGTGCCCATTTCAGACTCACATGAAGGGCAGTGATCGATCCAGTGGGTGAGCAGCCAGATTGCACGGAATAGTGCCCCTTCTCATCTGCAGCTACACAGGCCTGGCCAGGGAGGGGGAAGGAGAGCACCTGGGATTGTGGTTGCAGGATGCTGGGAAGCTGCACGTATGCAAACTTGATGATGTAATGGCAGCTTTCGCCTTCATCCCAACTCATTCACTGGTGCCCGGCAGGTTTGTCCTCGAGGGGTGATGTTTCAACAGGAGGAGGCCACAGACACTTAGCCAGAGCAGGGTAGCTGCCACAACACTGAGGTTGCCACCACAGCATGCCCAGCTATCCCAGCCCATCCCAGGGCTGTGGACACAAGTCCCACAGGCACAGCCAGCAGTGGAGCTGGGCTTGGCACCCTGGTGCAATGCAGAGAGGAAGCTCATTGCACTTCCTCAGGCAGAGTTGAAACCTGCCAGCTGGTCAAAGGCTTGCTGGGGAGCTGGGGCCTGTCAGTGCCTGTCCTGGTTGCAGACAGAGGAGGACAGGGACTTGGTCCACCTGCAGCCAGGGTGGTGCTGAGATGCCACCAGCAGTGGGAGCCAGGGGAGCACCTGTGCAAGGTGTGGGTGAGAAGCAGGCTTTCATCCAGGCACTCAGTTTTTCTGTGATAATAGAAGTGTGCCAGTACTCTGCAAAACATACAGTCAAAATTGTTATGGGAGGGATCCAGAGATTTATGGTAATCCCTCAGGGAGGAGTTGCCTTTAGAAGTCTTAGGATCCCTGTTCTCATCCCAAAACACTGCTTGCTCCCCATGACCAGGCCAACTCTGACTTTCTCTTGTGCTACATGCTTCAGCCTGCATTCCCATCACCACTGCTGGTGCTGCTGATCTGATCCATGGTGGGACAGTGCTGGATGATTCTCTTTAGCAGATATCATGCTGTTTCTGGAATCATGATCACAACCACACACAACCCAGAAGACTGAACAGCATTGCATTAAAAAGGAAAGTAGGAAACAAATGCAGTGCATTTCATGTTTCAGCCTCTTGGAGGGTATACTGGGTATATTGTCTTTAGAAATACTACAGAAAGCTAAAAAATATGTATAAGCTCAGCTGTGAAATGTAATATGTGTCCTGCTTTCTGGCTTCTCCTGGGATTCATCCCTCCCTGCCCATTGCAGGTACCCATACCCTGCACAGTTCTGGGGCACTGCATGGCTGGGCTGAGCCACCCTTCCTTGGGGACTCAGCACAGAGGGAGGCCCTGCAAACATACAGGGGTGTCAGTCTGCCTTTGGCAGACCTGTACCAAGCCAAAAAAACCCAAAGGATGCAAACTTCTGAACTGTGTGTGAGTCTCCCCTGATAAAGAGAGAGCACATGCCCAGCAAACGGGGTCATCCCATCTCCAGCAGCTCTCACCCTCTGCCTAGAGAGTGCTCATGGCACATTATTTGCCAAGAGCCTACCTTTCTCAGACAGTGTCCAGTCTCCCCATGGAGAGTACCACTCAGAGCCAACAGTTCCCCTCCTGCCTGAAAGAGGGATGGTCAGCTCACAGCATGGCCAAGAATATTCCCACTTCTGTATGGGAATAGCAGTGCAGAGCCCAGAATCTCCATTTCACTCTGAGAGGTAAAACCACCAGTCTCCCAAGTGAGCTAAGATGCAGCCATGTGGTAGGCACAGCCTAACCTTTCTGCAGTGGGAAAGCAAGTTTTACAAAGGGGAAATGGCAACTTGATGAGGAGCTGGTCAGCATCCACGGTCAGTCCTTGGGAGTGTTCCCCAGGCAGCAGCAGCACACCAGCTTTGGTCAGTCATGGTCTTCACTCACATTGCATGCTTTCAAGAGATTGAACCCAGCATCTCTGAGGCTGACCTGACCAAACCTCAGCAACCCTATGATGCCCAAGAATGGGTATGTATGTGGAGGAGTTGGGTTTTCTCTGTCAGGGCTTCTCTGAGCAGAGCCACGGATAAGGAGGAGATGGGAATGCAGCAGCAGCAGAGGTCCTGCATGAACCCCATCTCCTTCCCAGCCCATGAGACACATCACAAGGATGCTGAATGGTTTAGTCTACACAAAGCTTGTAGCAAGGCTCAGTGTTGGGTGTTTTGGCCGGACAGATTTCTGGAAGGTGTCAGGTGCTGCCTGTGGTTTCTCTGCTGTGTGTGGGGTCTATGCAGGGCTGATGGAAGGAAAAGAGTGGATAGCGATGAAGCAATGGTGAGCTTGAAGGAAGGCCAACTGAGACACCCTGAGAAACAAAGCAAGTAATAAAATCCCACAGAAAAACAGCACTCCGCACCCAGCCAGGCCCTCTCCTGGAGCTGCCAAAAAGGCACCCTTGGCTCAGAGGTGAGCAGTCATAAAATGCAGGGAGAGACTTCCCAGGGAGGGAAGGTTTTACCTGTCGAGCAAGTTCATGGGTACCCTTGCCCACCAGCAGGGAGTGTTGAGCACAGCAGACAGTCATCCCACTGCAGCCATCAGCACTGCAGGAGGAGGAGAGGGAGAAACAGAGCCCTGTTTGCTCTGTGGCACCCAAGCAAAGAGACTGGCTGGGTCATTCTGAGAGGGGACCAGGCCCCTGGGAGGGTGGGGTCAGAGCCTCGGAGCCTGTGCCAAGTAGGTGGGTTGCCAGCTAGTATATACCCTCCTTGAGTGCCTTGGCTGATTTTGACACGCTGATTGTATTTTTGACTACCCTCCTCAGACCCAAACCTTCATGGCTGGAGAAGCAGTTCTGTCTGCTCGTAGGGCTGTCCCTCAGCAGTCTAGCCCCACCAGACTTGATAGATCCTTCTCCCAGCCACTGCTCTCCTTCCACTGCTCATCCCTGCTCGTGGGCACAGGTCCTCATGGACTTGCTCAGCAGGTAAAACATCCCCTGCACAAAGCTGAGCTTGCCCCCAGGGCAGATGAATAAAGCACCACGTGTGGCAAGCCCTGTTCTGCTCTCTGCTGTTTCTCCTTCCCTCTCCCCCACATAATCAGAACACCACAAAGAGAGACAAATGCCTTTGTTTTCCAGGGAAGAACTGTCAGAACAGCATGTCTCCCTGCATCTTGTTAGGGGTTAGATAAGTCCCCAAGAGCCATGGGGAGCTCTGTCACAGCACAAGTCCTTGCTGACAGTACTATTGTTAAGAAGGGGTGCATTTTGGGAGGGCTAAGGCTTTTGCCCCTTGCTTGTTTCTCTCCAAGAAAGTCACAGCTCATTCCTGCTTGCCCAGGGAGACTTCCCTCCCTGACAGCTCTTATCCTGAACAGACAGCAGCTTGGCATTCACCAAGGGGTGTGGAGGCTGGCCCCCATTTCTGGACCTCTCCATGTGCCCCTGGGCTGGCAGGCACTTCATGGGGTGCCAAAACTAAGCTCTAAAGAAGTTGCCTTCTTTTGCGGCTGCCCAGCACCAAGTTCACAGTGCTCCAACCCAGCATCTGCACCCAGTAGTGGCCCTTGGATTGCTCCTGCCCCGGAACAATCTCTCTCTGCTCGCAGCAGAGCCAGTGAAACAAGTCCAGGATGCTCACCCTGCCTGGTATGGGGGATGCCTTGCCCAGAGCTTGGCTTAGGGCTAGGTCCTGCAAAGGTCCTGTCCCACTCCAGGCAAGGTTACACAATAGCAGACCCTGTAGAGACAGAGCTTTCCCTATAAGTTTACCTTCTTATCATGGGCTTGACCTGAGGACTACTCTCATCTCCCATCCTCCCTTTGAATGGGAGGAGGTGGATTATACTACAAATTGAACCTGCCTGACTAAATATAGCCAGTGCAGAGACCAGGAGAACCTCCCTGTTTTTACCCTGTTTGCTTTGGTGGGAATGGAAATAATGAAAAGCAGCTGTTGCCTGCTTCTGGAGCAAATGCCTGAGGGTCTGGAGGCCAGTACCTCTCAGATGTCCATGGTTTTTGAAGATAATCCACCCTGTACAAGGAAACTTTAGATGGTGCAGTGGCCCTTGGCTTCATGGTGTACCTGGTGAACCTGCTGTGGGCTGAACAGACAGTGTGGACATGCCTCACAGACTAGCTGCGTGTGGGGAAGGGAGGGTATATCCAAAAATACCTGGCTGGCTGATGGACCCTCCCTTACCTTCTTTGCTGGGTGGCAAGAGCAGGATTCATGCTCATGCAAGCAGCACTTGTCACCAAAGCACTGGTGTGTGGATGCTGCAAGTGAACGTCCATCCCTCCTCTTCCAGGAATTTGTCAGTGCTCAGCCTCCATGTCCATCACAACAACAGAAAGGCTATAATCCTGTAGTACAAAGCCATGTTTTTTATTCGGGTGCTAAGTGCATTAACATGCTTCCTGCCCTTCTCACCCAGTTCTACCGGGACATGAGCTGGTCCTTGGCTTTCTTCTGGAAAAATGACACAATCTTTGTTTGGGAAAGGTTGGGGAGCCCAGGGAGCTTCTGCCCAGGAATACAGGACAGAAGAGAGGGAGAGTATGTCTATGCTGCCAGTGCTGGGGATGTGTGAGCTCATGCTCCTGACAAAATGACCTGCATTACCACCCCACCAGCTGCTGCTGTGGACCTGCCCCAGCTCAGGATCTGTAGGAGGGAACCAAGGAGATCCCCAGTGTGGATCCTATCTTTTGCATGAGGTGTGGACAGTTAACACATGGACTTGGCTGAGCACCAAAGGTCAGTTCTTCCCAGGTGCTGCAGGTTGGCAAAGCCCAGCTTGGGTATTGGTGAGCTGCTTCAGCACGTGCTCTCTGCCCAGGGGGCAAAGGAAGCTGGAGAAGCCAGAAGTGAGGGAGAGCAGACCGTTATGTGGGACATGATGATGGGTGGATGTTCTTGGTGGCAGGGGTAAAGATGGCCCTGCAAAGGGCTTCTTTGGAAGGATCCACTAGCAAAAACTCCCAAAAGAGCAAAAGAGCCTCACCACAGCAGTGATGTATGTGTGCCCATCAGCCTCAGGGGTGTCTGGGCCCCCTTGCAAGGGAGTGGGATCCAGCAGCATGGCAGGGGTTGACACATCCCAGTGCTTTCCACAGCCTCTAAACTGTGACAGCGTCAGAAAGCACCCTGCACTTTCTCCCCCCAAATAGCACAGGCCTCAGGGAAATGAGGGTGCCAAGCCCTGCTGAAATACCCTCCCATTTCAGCAGCTGATCCTGGCAGATAACAGACAGCTTACCAGGGTAATTGTTACAGCTGGCTCTAGGGTGGCAGGCAGCAGCTGCCTAACAGAGCTCACTGCCACCTAAATGTTTGGGGCACCAAGGAAGGATGGCACATGTTATGGAAACCCCCAAGGGTTTTTTGGGGACTCAGGGTCCCCAGTCAAGCCATGGAAGACAGTCCCAGGCTGCACCAGCTCTGTCCCTGCCAGATGGATGCATCCATGCTGGGGGATGGTGAGCTGTGCCACCCACAGGACCCCCAGGGAGAGCAGCTGCACGTCTGCCCAACGCAATTCTGTTTTCTCCAGCCCCTCCTGTCTTGTGGGGCCCCATTCCCCTTCAGAAAGGCCAAGCTGGCCTTTTGCCTGCCTTGGCTTCTGCTCAGCTGTGCTGATGCCTTGTGGTCCCACGTGCTTTGGAGGCTCTCCAAGCACGAGATGTGCCCCTAATACTGGCTCGTGGGCTGGCTGCAGATGAATGCGTTTGACAAAGTAGATGCAATGGCCCAAGCAGTGTTTGTCTCAGGGAATAAAATCTGATGTGCTCAGGCTCCCTGCCGGTCTCACCTCCTGGGCATCTCTGCTGCTGTTTCTGACATGTGTGCAGATTAACATCACAGCCCACACCCTAGGTACCACTTCCCATACAAACAAAAAAATACCAAACGTGTGTTTTCAGGCTTCTTGTCATTCCTGGCAGCAAAGCCTGTTCACAGCAACCTTATTCTTCAGGATTATCATCCCACACTGGTTTTTACACACATTGCTTGCTGAAAAATGGCATGCAGCTGAGTTTCGGTCTCAAGGGTGTTGGAGGAGGACGTGCCTGTGTTCCATGAACATATTTCTCCTGAGCACTGTTTGTTGGAAGACCTGAAACCAGCATCTGGGTTGCTGCAACATGTTCAAACACAGCATCCACTTACAATTTGCATACTAAGTACAGCAAACAAACCTCTGCCCCGTGCATCTCAAAAGTCACTTTAACAAAAGACAAAAAATGAGACAGCGAATATGCCTCAGCAGGGTGTTTATAGGCTTGAAATAAGCTCGGTAAATGGTAGGTTTCTAAGGCATCTCAAGGACACCAATTCGGGTATTGCAGCAGCACAGAGCCAATGGCCACAGTCAGGCAATAGCTGGCAGCTCTCCTGCTCCAGCACACCTGTGATGAAACATCTGACCCTTATGCATGCAGCTACGTTTCCTTGCCCTTGAACATCCAGCACAGGAATGATCCTTGGCGTCATATTTTAGCACAATTATGCCTTTCAATCCTGCAGCAGTGGTGTGGGGCTTATGTTGCAGGCCCTCTGGAAGTCATTAGCCAACATCCAGGCAAGCAGTGGCAATGTTTTCACCTCTACAGTCAGCATTTGCTGAGCTTGAGGCTCTGCTTTCAAAATTTGTCATTTCTTATAGGTTAGGTTTGAAGCCCTGTCTTCGGTGCCTGCACAACCCAACTCATTTTCACTTCTATCTTTACCTTTCTTTCTATTTCTTTGATTTATTTGAAGAAAACTGGAAATTCATGCCACCGGTCAGAAGTTGATTTTCCACTTTTTTAAAATAAGAAAAATAGTATCGACTTCAAAGTCAGAGCTGTATTGTACTTTGTCTAGAGCAGAACTTAAGACTTGCTCCAGTCACCGTCCAGCTCTCCCCAGTTGGCAGTTCTCCTCTGGCTCAGCAGCAATTGCCAGGCTTTGCTTAACCTGTGTTTGTAGCTCTTGGAAATACTCTACATACAGCAACCCCCTGGTTCAGGCTCTGTCATTGTGAGCAACCTCTCTGTGTCAAAACCAAGAACATGCTTTCCTAAAGCATTCCTCCTTGACTTGCCTTTGCTGTGCCTGGGCCAAGTGCCCTTCAAGTGGAGAGCAGATGGCCTGGAGCCTTTGTGGAGACCTTTAAAGGCACTATCCTGTTCTGTCCTTTAAGTCAGACCCCTGCCCTCTCCCTGTCTGTCAGCCTTTCGGTCATTCCCACCCTGTTTCCTTGTTGGCCCCCATGCCCCAATCCTACTCTCGTGACACCCCCATGTCCCCTGGTAATTGGTCTCTGATACTTCTTTCCCCACCCTGCTCATCCCATGCACCTCACCCAAGCACCAGATCATTGCCTTTGCCTTTGTCTCTGAACTCTGGAACTGTGTATATGTGTAGCTGAAATAAACATCTCTGTAAAACCCTCTCAAAGGCCCTTTCTGTTTCTTCACCTGCTTCATCTCAATAAGAACCCCGAACACAACAAGCCTTCCCAGCCAGTCACTGCCTGGCTGAGATTAAAGATCTGCTAATGCCCCTGCTCCAGCCTCACAGTCAGGATCCTTCAAGCACAAGGTAACCAAAGGCTTTTTTGCTGTGCTGTCAGGATTTCCAGCATGGTCAGGTGAGGAGTCCTGCTGCCTGTCACCCCAGGAGACGGAGAAGTTAACCCTCATCAGTGGGTGTCTCCTCACTGATCTCACATACCAGAAGAGCACTTGAACAGCTTGGGCCAACCACCTCCATGGGCTGACACAGGCTGGTCTATGTTGCCCGTGGCCATGACCTAGCACCAAGCTCCCTTCCTGCCTTCCTGGCTGGGGTACTGTGTCCATCCCACAGCCACAGGCATACCACCCCACTGGCAGACCAGGAGCACTCCCTTCCCCACCAAGTGCTGCAAAGACCAGAGACTTTGCACCCCAAAGGCAAGATGGAGCCCAGTGTGAGCAGCCAGAGTTGAAGGGGAGGAGGTGGGGAGCATGGATTTGGGAACCTCTCAGGATGCACTTAGAGGTGTGTCTAACACATCCCAGCATCATTAGTGTAAGGAGTCATTCCTGCTTCCCCAAGCTGTAACATCAGGCTCACCCAGATAAATCACTTGTCCAGGTACCCTTTGATAACATTTGCTGGATTATCTTCACCACTTGGGAACATATTTCCATACTGATTTGATGAAAGCAGAGATTCTGGAGTCAGCAGGAGTTGGAGCCTCACAGACGGCTCCTAATCCAGGAAATTGGATGTGGTTGGAAATGTTTCAGCAGTCAAAGCTTGGGAGATCCTGCTGTGGCTCATTCCTGATGTGAGGCTCTGTGTCCACAAGATAATAAATCTGAGTTTAGCACACCTAATCCTTAGTCTAAAATACCACAGGCCACATAACACAAAGTGGCTGAACAGGTAAAAAGGCTCTCTCCCAGTGGAAAGATGTTGCAAATCACTGCAAGAAGAACAGCAGCCAAAACAGGCTTTTGCCAGCTGAAGAGCACTGGGTACAAGTGGGCTTTGGACACATAGTCCACAGGCTTTTCAGCCAGGCCCTTTCCCATTCCTCCCAGGCCATCACTCAGGATGCCCTATCTATTGCTGCACCCCTCACAAGAAGATCTGGGACAGATCTTCCCTCTTTTGCTTCAGACACCTGCCTAACTGGGCTTCTCCTTTGGCAGCTGCCAAACCACCTTATTTAGAGCCATCCCTCAGCTCAGCTCAGCCCAGTGTTCCAACTCAACCCCACAGCTTGCACTAGCTGGACTCCAGCCCTCAGACCGCAGGACCAGTCTGGATATGCTGAGGCATACCAGTGCCTATCAGCTAGACCAGAAGGCATGCTCTAAATCAAAGCGACTTGCAATGATGAAACTCTCTTTTAGCAATCGTGTTTCCCTCTTCAACCTAAGGTGTATTACAGCTTGCAGGTTGGGAGGTGTGAGGATGTCCACGAGGGAGGCTGTGATCTTGAGAAAACGTGCCATCTCAGCATAGAGAGATCAGCCTGGGATCTTTGAGTGTCAAGGAGAGTGTAGGAAAAAGGCTGAGGCCCTGAGAGAAGAGCTACAATGAGCACCATGAGCAGCCCTAGAGACAGGCAGGGATGTGTGGCCCGTTGTATGGGAATGTTGGGTCACAGCCAGCACTGGGGGATGGGCTCAGGCCGCAAAGGCATTAAAAATTCTACCACTGTCTGAGATTGCTCACAAGGGCAATTTGCACTTTCCAAGGACAAGTGAGCAGATTGTGCAAGGAAAGGCTAGTGAGAGATTAGCACGTTGCTCCCAGGAGGCAGGTGACTGAAGGTCACACTGGAGATGCCCATGGTCAGGTCCTGAATGGGGTGCCTACACCTAGCATAGTACATGCTGGTGGGGTCTTTGCTGTGATGCCTGGGCTCGGACATCTGTATTGTCTGTGAATTTGGTCTGTCCCTGTCATGGCAGCTGGCTGTTCTACATCCTGTTTTCCTGGCCCCATCCTGTTCAGGACATAACCCCAGTTTCCAGAAAGCAAGTGCAGATGCAAACATCACCTGCCTCGCCCTCACAACCAGAGGTGAGGCACTGCTGAAGTCATATCCCACAGTCATTACTCCTCTCTCCACATTCATGGCTGCCTCTGGCCAAGAGTTTGGCATGGACAAGAGCACTGTTCAGAGCAACAGCATCATATCCACTGAACCCCTTTGGACTGAGCAAAGAACTTTGCTCCCCAAGTTACAATGCAAATCAGTGACTCTGCCTCTAATATAAAGCTAGGATTTGAAATGTTATGCAGGAGAGCTCTCCTGGTGAGGAGAGGCAGGAATGGTGGAGGAGAAGAGCCCTATCCTAGTGTAGAGGTCCCACACAAGCCCATGACACCGAAGCTTGTTGTGATCTGAACCCATCTTCCTCATCTGCATCCTTTGCAGATCAAATGGGCTGCTAAACTGCTGGCACATCCCCTGGCTGGCCCACTGCACACCGATAAGGAAGGAGGTGATAGGCGGTGAAGATTGCCAGCTCTAGCCAGCCTGGCTCTGCCCTTCTCAACCCACAGTGGCTCTTCCTACACCACATTGCTCCTGAAAATCACAGGCAAGCACCTCTGTGTCTCCAGTGTGGTGGAGTAGGTGTCAGTACACCTGAGGACACCATCCCTGCCTGGTGTGACACTAGAGTGAGCAGGGACCTTTCCTCCCCTCAGTTCAGCCATCCCTTGTGAGGATGCTGATGCTGAAGCTTAAGTTTGTCATCTCATCACTATGTCTCCAACCCAGAGGTAGGAAGGCAGACATGACATTGTCCTGATGGAGGTGGCCCATGGCCTGCAGGCAATGGGACGTCCCATGGCCCCCTTGCCTGTGCTATTAGCCTGTTGTGCTAATGCCATTTAATTCAAGGTTTCATGAAAGCCAGTGGAGACACCTGGATTTCTATCAGACAAATACAGGCTGCCTGAGGTAGACCCCAGCCTGAAACTAGAATTTCCTTGATGTGAATAGCCCTTTAAGCACCTTTTCTAGAATGGTAGCCCATCCTTCATTATCATCTCTTAGCCAGTAGCTAGTCTCTAATCTCCCCAGCAGCATTTGGATGAAGGTCCCTGGACAGACATAACTCAAGGACCTGGTGGCTGCTAAGGCTTGGTCACAGTGCCCAGCTTCCAGCAATGCTGCAGAAAACACAGAACTTACCCCATAGCTTTTAAATGGCCCTCTCCACCTCCATCTCCAAGAGAGCAAATATTTACACATTTCCCTTCCCCATCCAACAGTCCCTACCAGTCCAGCCCCTTAGACCATGGCTCCAGCAGCAGCTCAAGTGCTTGGAGAGATTCCTGGGGTTTAGTCTCACAAAATCTTGGATTTGAAAGGAATTGATTTAATAACACACACATCTCAAGAAGAGGGAAGCTGACTCTATTTACTTTTTCTCCTCCTAGTATGAAGCACGTCTCATCCTGCACCACATGATCCCTTGATCAGGCTCAAGAGCTGAACCTCAAGGCAAGTGACCAGAAGGAGAAAGGGGGAGCAGGCATGTCAGAGCAGAGAAGACCACTTTGGCCTTTACTCTAGCCCTCTTGTGTCATGGAGTGATCAGCAACCTGGCTGAAGTCTGGAGCCCGTTTCTGCCCTCCCCAGCAGGCAGGCAAGAGGGTCTCCCTGCTACCTCTGCTGGCATTGATGGCATCAACTGGAAATACTAGTGCCATCCTCAGGAGTCATAGTGGAGGGCAGTAACAGGGCTGGGGACTTTCATGTCCTCAGCACAGGGGGAACTGATGGGCCTCACAGTCATGGAAGAAAAAATTGTTTCAGAGAGTTTCAGTTCTGGGCCTCTTAAGGAAATCACAGAGCGTCTTGTGATTTAGAGACAAATATGCAAGACAAGGAGAGCTCTAACCCACAGGCTTGGCACACTGCCTGAATTTTTCCCTCCTCTTTCAGTATAATAAGAGTTGAGCCATGTAGTAATTGGGTAACTTTTTCCGAAGGAATCCTTTCACCCAGTGAATCATACTTGCCACAAAGAGAACACAGAGGCAGATAAAAGACATATACATCCTATGGCTTACTGTGATAGAAGAATTTTGCCCCTATTCCCTTCTTCCTCAGGCCCCTAGCTGTGTTCAGGGTAGAAGCAAGAGCCAGGGATGGCACTTTCCCAGATAATTTCTTCCCAACTTTCTAAGGCAGCTTCCTCCTGGCTTGCTCTGCCCTGCAGCCAAGATGAACTGTACAGTTTTGAGGGTACCTGTGGGTTCTGTAGAAAAAGGAGTTTTCCTTCCTTTGGTTCTTGTACCTACAAAAGTGGGTGGTAAAGGCTGGGTCAGCAGCTGGGCAGTCTCTGGGATCAGAAAGGATTCATAGCGCAGTTGGGTGACCCTGGATGCAGCTTCAGTCCTCTGTTACTGGGGTTTCACCTGGACCACGAAGAGTTCCTGAGGCACTATGCGTGCTCTGAGACATTTCTTCTACTCCTGATTTAACTTGAGCTGAAGAGCCCCACCCTCACTACACACCCTTCCTGCCAAGTCTCTATCCATATGACCATTTTCCATGTGGGATAAAAGCCTTGGATAATAAAGCATTCATTGTAAAACTATTTTCCATTGGATTCATGGCCACACACAGCTGGGTCTTTTCCTGGAGTGGCTTGCAGCCCGCTTGGAAGACTTGTGTTCAGCATCCTGGAGAGGAGGCTGGGTGAGTGTGGGAGGAGGCAGCTCTGCCGAATAGACCCTCCCTC
This sequence comes from Rhabdornis inornatus, assembly GCA_013397075.1. Taxonomy (NCBI): domain Eukaryota; kingdom Metazoa; phylum Chordata; class Aves; order Passeriformes; family Rhabdornithidae; genus Rhabdornis; species Rhabdornis inornatus. The sequence continues at coordinate 456,567 of VWZS01003242.1, read as the reverse complement.
CTCCCAAAACCAACCCCTGCCACCCTTTCCATTGGTGCATGGGGTGGAGAAGGGCTGGGACAACTCAGCTCTCCATCTATTTAAAGGCAAGGGAGGGGCTGTAGGAGCTACTTGCCAGGGACCCTTGCACCTCAGTGGAGAGGAGCATTACTCTGCAGAGCAGCACCATGTCTTGCGTGAGTAGGGAAAGGGATGGGGCAGCTTTGCTGGAGGTGGGGGTGTGTTGGCTGGGTGTGAGGCTGCTTGTGCTAGCTTGCACATCAGTCCCAGCATTGGAGGGTCTGTCAGAATTGGGTGCCTGCTGCATCTGCTACAGAGGGCTGGCTGCTATTTTGTGTTCTGGCAGCAGTGGTTCTTTTTTCCTGTAGGATCCCTTTGGAGCAGTACGTGTGGGAATCCTCGCTGTGTTGAGTCCTAAGCTGGGGTAACCTGTTTTACTGCAGCTCTACTCTGTAGAAGCTGCTGCAGTAACATTTATTGCTGTCTGAGCATCTTCTCTGGGCAGCCTTGCCGGTTGATTTCTGGCTGAGGTTTTCATGAGTCATTGAATTGTTATTCTTCTCTTTTTTGGAAGGAATGTGCCTTACAGAAGTGTTCTGTGAATGTCAAGGACTACGTTCAAATACCTTAAGAAGTTAGAGAGGTTATCTTAAGAGCAGGTATCAAGAGTATGGGGCCAGATTCTTTACAGAGTTACCCAGCAACAGGGGAAGGGGCAAGAGGCACAAACTGAAACACAGGGAGTTATAGCTGAATATGAGGAACGACTTCCTCATTGTGAGGGTGACAGAGCACTGGAACAGGCTGCTGAGAGGTTGTGGAGTCTGCTGCTCAGGAGGTATTCAAAAGACATGACACTCTGCAACCTGCTCTACATCAACCTGCTTTAGCAGAAGGGTGGATTTGATCTACAAGATCCCTTCCAGCTCTAACTATTCTGTGACTGCTAGGGACACGCTTGTGTTAAAAGAGAGATTGCACTTCTTTGAGTAATTTGCCTTTCATTAGGCTGAGGGTAATTAAGCAGGGATTGTCCAAAGAGAAAGCTTATTTTTTAAGGTGGGATAGGAAAAGATTTTCAGTATTCTTGAGGTTTTAGCTCTGCTGTGATAAAAAATGAGTACATATGGGTTTTCCAGGGTACTTTGGTCCTCCTATAGAGAAGGTGGGGGGCAGGTGCTTCTGTGGAGTAGAAGAATGTTCTTGCAAATACTGAGCCTACATTAAAGAAACGCTCAAGCCATTGGGAGATGGGAAGCAAGGTGTCTGAGTCCTTGGATGTGGGCAAGGCTTGAAGCTCAAACATGAGCTAGGGGAAGGGAGTGGAATCTCCATCCCTGCCATCCATTCCAGACAGACTTGTGTGGGATGACACGAGACCCACAAGGCACATGGGTGTGTTTGGGATGAGGTGGGTGTGATTGGAGTGTGCAGGTACTTACTCTTCACTGCTGTGAAATACAGATATGTTGATGAGAGCAGCAGGAGACAGATTAGGAAATCGAGCTCCAATCAAATGTACCATGTGATTGGGGTAACTTCTCTGGGATGTCCTTGCTGCAATGCCCTAGGGCAAGGGAGCTTCCCTGTTTCTCCATGGATCCAACGCAAAGCATGTCTTGAAAGGCAGCAGGGAAAGCTGCCAAGTCAGAACAAGTGAGCCAGCAGGTACTGAGCTAACATCTCTGCTTCCATGTTCCCCAGGGACCAGTGTGCACCAACCTGGGTCTCAAGCCTGGCCAGCGCCTCACTGTCAAGGGGAAAATTGCACCAAATGCCAAGAGGTGAGTTGTGCTGTGCTGCCCAGCACAGCCAAGACACCGCACTGAGGGGTCTGCAAAAGGACTCTGTCCCTTGGGTAGAAGAGGAGAAGGGGTTAATACCAGCAGTGCTTTCAGTGAGTCATCCCCTAATGCACATTGCAGCCACAGTACTGCCATGGGGCTGAGCCAAAGCAGATGTGAAGTTCCAGCTGCACACGCTGGCAGTGACCACATCCTCTCTAGTGCAGGCTAAAGGAAATGGAAGCTGTGTCTATACTGGGATTTGGTTTGAGACCGTCTGTTCCACCACATCCTCTTCCCTGCACGAAGATGGCCAGGAGTAGGGACATTTATGGTGCCCCAATGGATTTACCTCTCACGTGGTGGTGTGGAAAGAAGGAAGAAAGGTGGTGGGCTTAAGTGGAAATGTACCCCTAAATGTGCAGGGATTGGGGTGGCTGGGTTTCCCAGCGAAGCCTCTGCAGCAGCCCCCAGCCCTTGTGCAGGTCTGTGGCTGGGGGGCCCCTTTGCAGGCGAGGTGGAGCCTATAGCTGCTGTACCAGCACTAGCCGTGTTCCAGGAAACATGTCCCAGCTCTTCCCAGTGCCTTTGAAGTTTGATACTGTCTGAGTGAAGCCTCCCAGGCTTTCTCTTGCCAAATAATATGCCTCTTCTCATCTGGGTAATAGGCCTGAAGGAAAGGTGGACACTAGCCTAGGAAACTTCCTCCCACTGCTGTTGCAGATACTTTGGGGTAGCTAATGATGAGGTAATTATTTCAGCTGCCTGCAGGATGGGGAGAAGGCAGTGGCTGTCAGACAGGATGCAACACTAGCTAACTGTTCAGGACTGAAAGGAAATTTATGGAAAGCAATTGACTCCTTGGGAATTAGTCTGGGTGTATGATAATTCTGTTCAGGGCACACTGTGTGCTGAACCATTCTCTTGTTAAAAGCTTTGAGGAAACCAAGTGGTGTTTCTCCCAGGGATGGTACTCTGGAGCCTATCACCCCAGAAAAGTGCTCCTTACTGCCACAGCACATTTTATTAGGGAAGCTGTGTAATTTAGCAAAAGGTTTATCTTAGGTTACCCTCAGCTGGGCTTGAAGAAACAGATACAGGGATGCTCATGGTAATGAGAATTGATTTTATTTTTTTTTTTTTAGCTGTATTGATGTCTGCTTTTTTTTTCTCTGCAGCTTTGTGATGAATCTGGGCAAGGATGCTACCCTCGTCGGACTTCACTTCAATCCCCGTTTTGATGCTCATGGTGATGTGAACACCATTGTGTGCAACTCAAAGAAGGTGGAAGAGTGGGGTGCAGAGCACAGGGAGGCTGTCTTTCCCTTCCAGAAGGGGGGCACAGCAGAGGTGAGGCATGCGTATATTTATATATACTCTTTGTACATGCTCTGGTGAAGGGAAGGTGTTTGGCACAAGACACCCAGCTGCAGGGGCTGACTCAAGGACTGTCTATACAGAAGGCGGCTGGCTTCTCCTGCTTGGCCAGTGCCACCACTCAGAGCACTGATGGAGGGTGGGGATCAAATGTGCAAGCTCCATCTGGCTCAAAGATGTTACTATTGAACAGAGTAGGGAATGGGCATCTCTTGGGAGACCAGAATAACGCTCCTGCTGTTGATGAACAGGTTATTCTACTGAGCTTGTTCACCCTGTAAAGCAGAGGGTAGCACAGCAGTGCTGCAGAGGGGAGAGGCTTGAGGAAACTTTCTCTAACTTTTCCATTTGCCTTGCAGATCACTTTTAGTGTCAACCAAAATGATGTGACAGTCCACCTGCCAGGCCACCAGTTCACGTTCCCTAACCGGCTTAACCTCTCTGTCTTTGACTACTTTGATACACAAGGGGACTTCACACTCCAGTCCCTCAGCTGGGAATAACTTCCTCTGACACCTTCATCTCAAAGATACAGAAAAAGCAATCAATAAATAAGAGTTTTGGTGTACTAAGTCTCAAACTCTAATCTGTTTAATATTGTGACTCCTCATGGGCTGGGCACCTTGCTGTGAATGGGTGGATAGGGGTAGGCGGTTTTGCTTGAGTACCGTAAGTGGATGCAATTGTCCCAGTCTTGGTCCTTGGAAGTCATGGATAGGTTAAAAGCCTGGGAAGAGAGAAGGTTAAAAGTCCAAGGAGAGCTGCAGGAGGAGGCATTGGAGCTAATTGTCACTGCAGGGACAATAAAAGAGTCTCTTAGGTAAGGTCACCTGCTGTTGAGGTCTAGGCTGACACCTTACACTCCCTGAATATATTAAGTCTATTTCTACCTAAACTGAGCACTCCTGGCTGACATCAGATGGTACTGAGTGGCTGTGCTAGGTGAGCCTAGTGTGGCATGGAGCGAGGGGAAAGTGCTTAACTGTGCTAGTTTTGGCTGCAGCCTTCTGTAGAGGCTGGTCCTACTCCTTTGTCTGCTTGAGAGCTCTTACTGCTGTATGGAGACAGTAGAAAAGCTGCCTTGCTGGGTGTGGCAGAGCATATAGAGGCTTCCTCATCCAAATCCTTTCTTCCAGTAACTGCAGGAGCACAAAATGTTGTGCTGTGGCACACAAGAGCAGTAATGTGGAGGTGTCTGGTTTTATTCTGCCTCTTGCGCTTTGCCGTCCCATCCAGAGCTGAGGGAGGCAGCAATGTCCAGCTGGAGTGTGGGATGCTAAGGATGTGTGCACTATGCTTTTGTTCCTGTTTAACTTGGCTTAAATGAACCTGAGCACTTCTCAGTCTAAGCTGAGGCTAGACTCTGAGGAGTCAGAGGCAGTCAGGCATGTTTGATGTTACTGCATAGCTGCCTCAGGGACTGTCTCAGTCTAATGCTGCCTTGGCACTGCTGTTGAGCATGCTGTGCCTGGTGGGTATGGGAAAGGTGGGATCTGCCCTATCCCCAGTGCACAGCAGTTACCAGGTTGGTCTGGGATGAAAGGCTTGGCCACAAGCAACAAAAAGCACTAACAATTTGATGTACTACAGGATTCCCTGCCGGCCTGGCTGGGCTAATTCTTCACATGAAGCAGCTGCAGAGCAGCTGGAGAACAGGGACTTTCCCCTTCAGCAGCTGTACCTGACATTCTTATTTCATAATTCATGAGGCTCTGCCAGGTCCTGTGTCCTAGGTACCCATGCAGAGAGAGGCTGGGCTGCTAGGAATTGTGGGTCTGAGGAGGAAGAGAGATAAGATGAGAGCTTAGCTGAAAGGTAGGAACACTTGGGGTGTACAAGCAACTTGGGTCTCTGCAGCTGGCTCTCTCTTGAAGTCCTGTGTTGCCTGAAGCCCGTCTGCTTTGGATGATCACATCACACACTTTTTAGGGCTACATCTATAACTGTAAACATGACATCTAGCATTGCCACCCTGTGCATAGGCATGGCAGGGGGACAGCACAGCCTGGGGACTCTTCCCATGGCGTGATAATGATGAAGCCATCCTTTCTGAAGAAGAGAGGTTCAGCAGTATGAAAATGAGCCATGCTAAGCTAGATGGTCTCAAGACAAGAGACCTGGCTCAGTTTACACAGTGGTGTTGACACAGTCTGGCAGACTGGGGTACATGGGCTAGGCCAGAGAACTGGATATTTCCCTCAACCACAGCAGGGCCAAGGTGCTGGTGAGGGTACCATGAACTGTCATGATGGACACAGAGGAGAGCTCTCTCCTTGCAGCTTCCTCTGCTGATCTTGGAAGCTGAGCAAATGTACTGGACTCCCTGGGCTGTACTACAGGGGAATCTTGCAATGCCTCTTAATTGCACTTGGCAATCTTTCTTTAGATTCCTCAAAGATTTATTTTTTTTTTTTATGGTTTCTTGAAGAAAGCTCAGTAGTAGCTTTACCACAGGAGTATGAACCTTAGTGAGGTCTCCTGCTAGCGTGGCTGTTTCTCGAAGTGACTCACTGTTCTTGTGAAATCTATGACTCACTGTTGTCCTGACTTTGTTATGGCTTGGCCCGTTACTAGCAAGGAGAACAGGGGTGGCAAAGGTTCCCCAGATATATAATTTAGACATATCGAAGCTGACTGCTCCCTTCCACCCACTCCCCAGCCTTGTGCAAGGTGGAGGCCGGTGTGTGAGGGCTGCAGGATCTGAGGATGGAGTCAGGATCCCTGAGACAAGCACTCTCCCCGACCAGCTGAGCAGGATGAGTAGCCATGCAAAGGGGAAAGCACTGCAATAACATCGATGGAAGACACTGCATGCTGGCATGGAAGGCGACACACTTTTATTTCTCAACATGACCCCAAACAAAGGTCAGATGTTCCCAGCCTGCTTAGCCCGCACTTTCCCTTACAGGGCCCAACACCTCCCTGAAAGCCAGGGGGATGCTGTGGCTTCCTGCAGCCTGCTGAGAGGGTGCTGCAGGCCATGCCACGCCCATCCCAGTGCGGCCACGGCAGCCACGGTAGCTGCTGGCAAGCAGGGTGTAGAGGAAGGGGTTGACGCAGCTGTTGCCATAGGCCAGGCAGGTGACACCGAAGTTAAGGTACGCCTGGGCAGCGGGGCTGATGCCCAGCCCCTCTCCCTGGTACAGCCTGGCCAGCTGCCAGGCCCAGAAGGGGAGGAAGCAGGCCCAGTAGGCCACCACGATGGCAGCAATCCTGGAGAGGAGCTGCCGAGCAGGGGCCCGGCCAGGCACCGGCAGCCCCAGGCCCCAGGCCGAGGACTGGTACGCCCGGGCCAGGCGGGTGTAGACGATGGCCAGCACCGCGCCGGGTGCCAGAACACCGGTCGTGAACAGCACCGTCAGGTAGAGCCGGAAAGCTGATGGCGTCCAGGTGGGGACGCAGATGCGCTTGTGGGGGCCGTCCCCCTCCCGCAGCTGGGTCATCACCATCATGGGGGCTGTGAGCAGGAGCGAGAGGAGCCAGAGGACGGCGCTGGCCAGCCTGCGGTAAGCATTGCTGGCCCGCCTGGCCCACAGAGGCTTGGCCACCGCCCAGTACCTCTCCAGGCTCATGGCAGTCAGGAGGAAAATGCTGGCATGCATGGTGAGGAGGTCCAGGCTGAGCAAAAGCCGGCAACCCACATCCCCAAAGAACCAGTCGTGGGCGAAGTAGGTGCAAACCACAAAGGGGATGGTGGAGAGGTACAGGAGGTCAGCCAGGGCAAGGTTGATCATGTAGACCCCCAAGGAGCCTGCTGAGCAGCCTGCCACCCTGCCAGAGGCCACTGCCACTGTGTAGATGTTCCCCGCCATGCCAGTGAGGCACATGACCAGCAGCACTGCGCCCAGCGGCCCTGTGACCAGGCTGTCCCCTCCCAGGACATTGCTGTCATCACCTCCACCGCTGCTTTCCTCCAAGAAACTGCCACTCTTGGGATCCTCTCTAGGACCTGGGCTGAGGAGAGAAGAGTTGTAAGACATCTTTGGGTAAACTGAGCAAAAGGAAATCAAGCTCTCGGAGACCTGTTCCTTCCTCCTGCCTTCGCTGTATGAGACACGTCTATCCTTAACAGCAAGGCTGCCCAGAGGACAATGGGGAGAGTTCATCAGACATAGACAGAGTGCTTCAGAGAAGTTTATTCCTCACCTCCAGCTGCCCAGTCCATTTTGCTGATGTTGTCCATCACAAGCTCTGTCCAGCTGTCTTCCTTAACCATGAAAGAGCCAAGAAAGGGACACTACCTTTTCCTTCAAGACCAAGACATGCAAGACAACCTCTGCCAGCCAGGAGGAAAAGCCTCTTTTCTTCACTAGCTCATCCTTTGTTGCTTCTTCAGAGTTTGCTGGCCCCCCGGAAACAGTGGATGAACAAGTAGATTTCTGCTCCCAAGTCTGTGTCAGCTCAGCTCAGACAGACTTTGGAGAGGTGGGCCCTGCCCCGCTGAACCAACCCCCTGAGAGCTGCCTTGACCACTGCATGGAGGAATGTGCCTGACTCACAGCTTCACACACCAGTGTGAATTTAGCTCCCAATTTATACTGGGCTTTTAGCCACTAGCTGAGAAGCCCCGCTGGCTCCCTCCTCTTTCTGGCAGACATGCTTTCTTCCCCCATATCTTCCTGCACCTTTATCCTGCTCCATCTTCCTTCTTGTTCTTGTTTCCCTTCCTTTTCCCCATTTCTCCTTGTACAGTTGTCTTCATTTGAGACAGGAGACAGCTGAAAGACAAGACTCCGTAATATGGTGAGGAGGGTGGAAAGCATCATGCTGTGGCTTTAGAAGGGAAACAAGGGCCAGCCCTGGAAGTGTAATAGGCAGGGAGCAGCCACACAGCTCTCCCTAGCCAAGCCGGACTGAAAGAACCTGTCCTCTGCTCCCTCCTAAAGACATCAGGGCCCTTTGAGGCTTGGGTGTTGTGGATGTAGTCCTCAGTTCATAAGCAGGCCCACCAGATGGTAGGACATCTCATATTTTCTGTCCTGGCCCTTTTCCACCTTTGCCCTCAAGCCAGCAGCAAGCTCCTAAAGACTCAAAGGACTGGATATTTTAGACTCAGTCTTTCATTCCTTTTCATCCTCCTCCTCTAAGCTTTCCCCCTTCTTCCCTCGAAGCCCTGGGAAGCTGCCTCGCCTCAGGGCAGGAAGCAGAAGCCCATTACATAGGCACCACCGCCTTCTAGCGAGACACCATCACATGACACCCATGCCCGATGCCACCCTGCCCTTTCCTCACTCACATCTGAGTCTCGTCTCAAGGAAGATATGGCGGGACAGAATTTGCGAAGCAGAGACAGATGTGCAATGCTACACACACTCTGCTGTTAGTTCAGGGTTTCAGGCCACTCCAGCCACACTCTTTTGCATCATGAGTGTATTAGCTTCATTGTGGCTGAGTCAAATGCCTCTACTCATATCCAGCAGTGGTAATACAGCAGCAAACGGGAGGAGGAGGAGGCATCCCATCAGTACTCCCCCACTGTGCAATGACTTTTGGTTTTCAGGAAAATCATGCTCCAAACTGGGAGGGATCAGCAAAATGCTTTGAAAATATACTTTTAGGTGGATATTTCCATTGCACCATGATAGCAGGATGCTTCTTCTCATCCAGGAAGTTGATGTTCCAAATAGATTGTGATGGTCTTGGCACAGAGGGGTCCCCACAGAAGCAGAGGGGCACCATTAGTCTGCCCATTTGGTTCTGATGGGAATAATCACAGTCCACATGCCCCAGGAAATACAATGAACAGCTATGGCTATTTGTTTGATCATCTGTGCTTTTTTCCAAGAAACAACCTCATACCTCAACAGTTAACAGGTCAGCTAGTTTAGGAAGTTAAAATAAATTACAATAGGTTTTTTTATTTATTTCTTTAGGAGCTAATTAAAATACTGGTTGTCTCATTAATTCCAGTTAGCTCCCCTTAACACATGAGATACCTTCTCCCACACTGCCTGCGTAAAACTGCAAACATATCAGATATGACAGTCACCAGCAGAACTCAGCTACTCCTTCCAGCATGTGAAACACAGCTTTCCCAAGAGAGCTTTAAGAGATGAGATTTAAAACATGAATCATGGGTTGATTTAGTGTTTTAGGCTAACTCTTACTAATAGAACATGAACATACAGACTTCCCCTGTTACACTACTGCATACAATGGTATGTATTTGTGATATACAAGATAAAGACATGCAATGTGAAGGTCAAAATGAAAGTGCCAGGCCTTCGACATACAGAGAATGAGGGAGCAGAGATCCATGTATTACTATATTCAGGCATCTACCCTAGGCTCTAGGAGAGACAGAGCAGACTCTGAACTCCATACACGTTATCAGCTCCTCCCTGCAAGACCCAACCCCTCTCCACTGGTTTGATAGAGACTTGAGTTTGGCAGCTGATCTTCAGTGGCATGAATATCCTTCACAGTATCTTCCCTAGGACAGTATTCTGCCTCCATCAGTTTTTCTTATCTGTGCACACACACATTATCCACATACCCAAATGTATATCCACATTTTTTTGAGACAATCTCTTAATCTTCTCTGAAGCATTTGGTGGAAGGTCTGCACACAAATGTAATCTGAAGAAGCTTTCCAGACCATCCATGGCAGAAGGAAACAGGCCTCGCATTTGGCTGTTACGTTACATCTTTTAAGTGACCTTTCTCAACCACTGCACTAACTGATCAAATATCTAGATGTTTAACATCTCTGTCACCAGCAGGTATGATATTTCTTGTAAAGCAACAGGCTTTTTTAGTCCAGCAGCTCCTGTAGCCTGCTGGGGTGCCTGGCTCCAGCCAGACAGCTGTTTTCTTGCGTCAGGTGGGTGGCTGTCTGCAGTTTCATGCAGGAGTTTCATGCTAGGTCCCACGTCCAACATAGTAAGTGCCAAAGTTTTGAAGGCCTGACTAACAGGCAAGACCTGTCAGCATCCAGTCACATCACAGCAATTTAACAGGGACAGGTTGTACTGAGGATTCAGACGCACAAAATCTTGCACTTGAAAAGAAGCAGCTCAATTGGGCCCTCAAAATAAAGTGGATATTCTGTGGGGGCAAAAGTGCTTCAAAGGGTGCTCCAAGAGTACTGTGTTTCTCTGATGTCAATCTCCTCTCCTGTCCTGACAGCCACCCAATAGGACCAGGTAGAGTCGAGTCATAGCGAGACTCCTGCATAACTTCCTAGGATTTAAACTTGAAGTAGGCTTCAACTGTAGTGAAGAAAAAAGATGGTGCATTAGGACAATACCCTGAATGGGAGTGGCAGGAGGGGAAGGAAACAGCATCCAGGCACTCACTTGCATATTCCTGTGGTGTCATGGCCTGGTTGATGACACTAGTGAAGGCTCTGATCCACTCCAGCTGGTCAGCCTCTGTCTCGCAGGTGAAGAGGTATTCCCGGTCAGGGGTGACAATGGTGATGCCGTAGTGCCAAGAGAAGTTGCCCTGTGTCCCTGAAGGCAATCCCTTCTGGACGCTATATCCATTCTCTCCACTGCCCACAAATACCTCACCCTTAGCAAATGCATCCTGCACATCAGGAGGGAAAGACAGTGATTTATGGAATCCCAGAAGAACAAGGGAATCATTGCAATGCACCTAAGGACAGGAGGAGAGTGTGTGAGGATCGGGGATGTAGCAGCAAAAAGTTTTGGAGGTTGTCAGGGGATTCAGAAGAGCAGTGAGTCTGTGCTCAAAGGCAGTAGTGAAAAGATAAAAATAAGGGCATAAATCTCAAGAGGTCTGGGAGACGAACTGATGCTCTCATCTCTCTGTGTCACCCTCCCATGTCACTACCTTTACACCACTGCCCTCATTGTTCCCATTGTTTGCAGGCAGTGAAACAACAAAACATAGAAAGCATGTGATGAACTAAATGGGATGGAAAGGGGAAAACCTGGAGTCCATTCATAGCAGCTGGGAAATCTGCAAGCCACCCTTAGTGCAGAGCACAGACCCTGTGTGCACTTCGACCCTGCCCTCAGCACCGCTGCCTGCAGCTGCCCGGCGGTCACATCTCCCTCTCACCAAAGGATCCTTGAAGTACATGAGCCTGCGGTGATCCAGCGTGAACCAGCGCTTCTTAAAAGCCTCTCTCTGCTGTGAAGGGAAGAGGTGACACGTGTGAGGGGACAGTGCCCTCTGCTGCGAGCAGTGCGAATGGATACCCCAAACTCATCCCAACCACTTGAAGGAAGCCCCTGCCTTAACAGCAACCTCCTCCTGGCCCTTTCTGAGCTGAGAGTGGGGCTGAGTATCGGGTTATTCAGTCCCAGCTGCTGTCCCCAACTCGTGAACTTCAATGAAGGACCCCAGAGTTGAGACAGGAGAAATCTGGACACTGAATACCTGTAAGGTCATGCACACACAGACACATGCAGAGAGATCTGTCGCTCTGGGAGAAAGCAGGCACTCTGGCTTCATCTACTTTCACATGTGTCCTTCCCCTTCCTTTCATTCTCCCCTCCCTTGGTGCATACACACTGTTCCCATGGGTGTCTAAAGAGTTAGGGGGGAATGAGGAAACAGCGGGAGAAAAATAGTGAAGTAGGGAAAGCCAGTGGTGCTCTGGCAGACCCCTGTTAGATTTTTTCTACCATAGCAGCTCACCTTGGGACCAGTCTTCTCCATGTATCCCTCCTTCAAGAAGTTTCTCGTCAGACGATTTTTAATCTGACAAAATGGCAAGAGTAACATCCACTTAGCTGTGTCTCTTCGCTATTCATTTCCCTCCCCCACCCTTCTATTCCCCCAAATTCTGTCACCTTCTAAATTTGTATTTCCCAAACGGCCTAGCTAGGCATCACTTCTGCCTCTAAAATGCCCAGAAACAGAAGAGAGTGGCTGTTTTCTGACCACCACGGGCCCTTTTTAAAAGCACCTTCTCATCCCTCTATTTTTACCCTGCAATTTCCAGTTCCATACCTGAGGTTATGACAGTAACTAATGAGATCTTTTATCATATAAGCAGCAGGAGACCCAGCACCCTGCTCCAGTGCTGCCTTACCTCATTATCGCTGGCAATGGGAAATGCTACCTTCAGGTAATGGAACTGCACTGAGCGGATGGCGTTGAACCAGTCCACTACCTCCTGAGGATGGAACAGGACAGGATAGAAAGCTTAACCAGAGCAAGAGTGGGCTATGTAAATTCACCCAGCTGCACCCAGCCCTGTGTTAACTGCAAACACAGTCAGCTCTCCCTCCGCAGCATCTCCCTCACATGCACACAGCCAGCACGGCTGCCCCATTCCCCACATGCACAGACAGCACATCTTCTGTAGAACTTCTCCCACACAAACCAACTCAGCCAGTGCTCCTGCCCTGCTCCCTGCAGCAAAACTCACAGATACACAAACACAGAGCCAGAACCTCCACCCTATTACCTACAGCACTCACACTCACACACCCCACACACCCCATGCTTCATACTATTTAATATCAGCAGCTCCTCCAAGCACCTCAATGGCTTTTCAGTGTTTGATGCTAAAACCAGATACCTTCCCACTTTCATGGTAGACAAATATATTCCGGGTCTTATTGTCTTTGAGATAAGTGATCTGCAGGCCATTGGGATTCCCAATCTTCTCTGGCTGGAATGTAGCATTGATGACATCTATTTTAACATTGATTTTGGGTTCTTTGGCCTGAAAACAGAACAGCATTGATCATGCATGAGCAATCCTAGAAGGAAAGAGACCTGGGTAAGGCAGGGTCAGAGGCCTGACCCAGGTGGAGAACCTTGTACTTGGCATTTTTAAACCTTCTGAGGTTCATACCATCCCACTTCTGGAGTTTGTCCAGGTTCCTCCGGATGGTGTGTCCTGCTTCTCCCTACCCTGAGCCATTCCCTCCCTTGTGACAACATTTTAGCTCTTGCCCCACTCATTTCAGAGAGATGAATGAGCAGAAAAGTAGCCCTCCTCAAAACCAACCAGAGAAAAGGTTTTTGCCAACTTGGCTCACAGTGAGGTGAGGTTAGTTCCAGGAATGGTGCAGGATTACGCATCCAGGCAAATGGATAGGAGTGAAGTGAAAGATCAGTCCTTTTCTCAGTAGTGAGGGAAACACAAAGGGAGAGCATGAAGAAAAGTCACTCTGAGAGTAGGAAGGGGACCCTTCTCCTTAGTGACATGTTTTGTTATCATCCCTGAGCTGAGATGAGCAAGGCAGCCTCAGAAACATGCATAGGAAATCAGAACATCTCTGTGACCCCGCTGCTCTGGGTGGAGTACACACTGAGGTGGGAGTTGACCACCATACTCACATCCTGCTTGGTGAAATACTTCAGACATCCCTCTCTCTCAGACAAGAGGAACTTGCGGGGTAGGAATTGCCCATTGTCTCGACCTCGCTTCCAAAGGATGCCTTCCTTCACCCCTTGGAGCAGAAAAGCCACTTATAATAGCATTCCCCCACAGGCATCAGACAGTTGCATGCAGCCTGGGGCCCAGCCACCCCTTTGGGACAAAGAACATGAAGGACTGTTGCTGACAATAAACACTTCAGATGTTTCACCTCTGACTTACAACTAAAGATGGTGGTGTTACCATGTCTGCAGTGCAGATAAGTGCTCACCAAAAGATATTCCCAGATTCTTCCCAGCTCCTAGTCCTGCTCCCACTACTACCTCTGACAGTGCAAGAGCTGTCTCCAGCGAACACTAGAGCCCCGGCCCATGCAGACTTTGGTGTGGGACCAGAACTCTTCCCACTTGACTCTGCAGGCTCTTGGGCTCCAATGCTCTTTGTCACAGGACTGGCAGTGCCATTTCAAGGACAACTGCCATGGTTAGAGGGGGTAGCATGTAGGAGGTCAGACAGTCCTTATTGTAGATGTCTGTCTCCACCAAGACATCAAATGCCTTTGAAAAATGCCACCTGGTAACACCACACTTTTAAGCTACCTGTGGCAGTGCCAGCCTATATTGTCCAGAATTTAACACCTCCAAAACTAAGCCTATAAGTACCAGTTGGGTCCTCAGGAGTGCTTGTGGGATTTGCAACACTGACAGCTCATGATGCTCAGCAAAGACAACAAGCAGGATGTTTCGATGCTGTGTTCTGCTCTTACCATCAGAATATGGCAGCTGTTTTCCTGGCTCAGTAAATTCTTTGCGTTCATATTTGGCCCGTATCCACTGTTCTCTCAGCACTCTATGGAGAGAGGTGACAGGTAGCTCAGAAACAAACCAGAGGAATTAGAGGAACAGAGATTTGCCCTTCCCCCTTTTCTTCTGTATGCAGCAACTTACTGGCAGTCATTGTAGGTCGGCTGGTAATAGTAAATAGGGATGTGAGCTTCATACACGGCTTTAGTCACAGCATTCCCATGCTTGGCCAGAAACTGCAGAGTTAAACAGAGAGTTAGTGCCTTGCCTTTGATGCAGACTCATAGTGGACTTTTTCTTTCCTGACCCACTACAGGGCTAGATGTACATCAAACTCTAATGGAGCATTTTCCTTCCCCTCCATTGCAACATGCCAGCAGTCTGGCTGCTCAAAGGTCTCATCTACTCTCAGACATTACAGTGATTGCACTGAATCAACAGAGTGCCATAAATGTCACTTCCGTAAGGCTGGGTGCACACACATTCAGTGGATTTGCTGCCATGCCCAACATCTCCTGCAGAGCTCGACAACAGCTCTGCAATGCTATCTGGAAGGACATTCCAACCTCTTCCAAAGAGCAACAAGACATCGATTATTTTCTTTGGATCTCCAGAAAATATTTTCAGTCCCCTGAAGATTAGTGAGTTGAGGGGGCTGTAACAGGGAGAAATCAAGTTCTCATAAGTGCCATTTTTCTCAAGAGATCATATTATATCTGAAACTTTTCTTGGAGAATGGAATTGGACTGCTGAAATCAAGAGGAGACATTGGGGCTGGATGGCCTTGGCAAGTGGAAAACAAGTAATCTAGACCCTAAGCAAAGACTGTAAGCCTTAGTAAGATACATTGCAAGAGCTCTGCATTTGCCATAAAGTAACAGGACATGAGGAGACATATAAGGCAAGTGTATCCTCCCTCTCCCAGTGAGTCGTGGGGAGTTATCCCTAATTATCATGAGTAGAAAAGAGACTGATTAAACCAGATTGCATTCCAACTCTGTGAGGTCAAAGAACTAATTTTGCCAGGACACTGAGTGTATAGTCTAGTCCAAACCACCTGCCATACCCATGGGGATAAAGATCTCACCTGCACCTGAGCATCATCCCAGTAGTCCATCTTCAGGGATTTGACTTTGCTGATGCTGGGGATGTTGCGGTGAATTCCTGAACAGCTGAGGCATACAAAGACACCCAAAGTAGAGGATGCCCAATCAGGATCTGAGAATACGGAAAAGGGTATAACTAGAAGTGGTGAATATCCCTGGGAGACATGCCTCACCTGGGAATGTAGTCCTGAGAAACAGGGAGCTGGTGACCACAGTTTCATCTCAGCTGAGTAACTAACACCCAAGGCATGGATGCCAGTCAGGAAAAAAACACAGCTATTCATTCTCCATTCCAATCACTTTGACTGATTTTTTAATGACCTATATCTTGAAAAACGCCAAAGTGCTCTGTGAACTCCCTTTTGTGTAAGGATCACCCAGACAAAAATGAAACCACCTCTGGGAAAAGACCCCGGGAGTTGTTTAGTGCATCACAGCAAACTCCTAACAGTGTTTAGCTCAGGGACTGGAAAACAACCTTGAATCAAAAACTCTCCTGGAATAATTAAATAGGACAAAATGGTACCAACTTGCCCAGTCTTAATTTGGCTTGGGTAGCACACTTCTTTTGGAGGTGTATGACGGGTGTTTTTAGCAGCACTTGTAGGACCTCAAACTGGATACCCTTCTGAGAGGGCAAACCCTCCAGCAAATGAAATTTCCCAGGCAACTATGACAGGTTGTCAGTTCAGAGCTGAGTCATGGCGGAGACAATGCCCTTCTGAATCATGCCTTCTTTCTGGAGAAGTTAGGATTTCACTGGGAGCTTTCCTGTCAGGTCCTGACTGGGCATGACCTTGATCTGCATCTGAGATCTGACATGGCTACAGCCCACAGTGCTGCAGCTATGCGGCCCCTGCTGATCTGGCGCTCCCACATCCCTGTCCTTCCCACCAGTGCTATGGCAGCATCTTCTCCCTCTTCCCTTGCCAACCCACCTCCAGGGAGAGGAAATGAATACCAATGCCTCCCCTTTCTCTCCCCCCCAGGCTCCTGTGCAGTCCAGATAGCCAGCACTGAGTGGCTGGCAGAGATCAGCCCCAGCTCCCTGCTTCCAACTCTTCCTCCAGCATCCTTCGGGGACTCACCTGGCTTCCCACAGTCCGCACACAAAGAGTTCTCTGCTCTTTTCCACACTTCCTTCAGGGCCTTCATGCTCCGCTCATTTCCTCCAGCCATCACCTCGGAATGGTATCCCTCCAGGAAGGGCAGGACAGGGCCAGGAGGGCAGCTGCCTGCAGCTTATGCACCTGCAGGCCAACCCACTGCGTTATCCAGGAGAGAAGGAGCCACCAGAGAGACAAGCTCTGGCAGACAAGAGGAAGGCAAGAGAAGCCTAAGGTTAAGGTTAATGGAAAGGGTACAGAGGCCTGTCGGTGCACCTGAGCCGGCTGAGCACAGGCAGGGGAAGAGAGGCTGGAGGCTGAAGTGCACCCAGACTGTTCGTGAGGAGTGAGGAGGAGGAGAAGACCTGCCCCATGGGCGTGGAGGGAAGTGCAGCAATTAACCACAGAACTGGTTTTTCCGCATTTCTGCTGGTGAAAGGACAGGCCAGGAAAAGAGCACAAGCAGCAAGCAAGCTGATAAAGAAAAGCTGGCTGTGGACAAGGGACTGCCAGGCTGTGACAGGACTCCTGTCAGGACTCATCATGCTCCATGGGCCGGGGGGGGCTGGCTTTGGCTGTCCCCACAACACTTCAGAAGCTTCCACCGAAGTCAGCTGGCCACCACACAGGCATTGCACCCATTTTTAAGGCGAGAACAGGGGAGCAATAAAGGCTCAGGAGTTAATCCAATGTCACTCTAAGCCATCAGAACATGGCAGCCTTGATGTTCCCACCAACTCATGCCAGTACCTCTCTCCACCACTACAGGAATCATGGCTGTCCAGCCAGATGCTGCGACTTGGACACTGCATCAGAGCCAGGACCCATCTCCACAACTTCCCCGGATAAGAGGAGCAGCATATGCTCCGCTAACACCAAGAAATGACAATAGCTGAAATGACAATTGAAATAAACTCAGAGCCGTATTGAAGAATGCTCAGTTGAAGAACTGCAGATGCTAACTATTCGGAAGAGTGACATTTACTAAAGAGGTGTAGACGCAAAACACTCTGGAGTGTAAGAACGAGTCTCGGGCAGCGAGATCAGGTGCTACACTGCCATGCTCTCCGCACAAGGCAGCGCCACAAAAATCTTTTGCTGGGAGGAAGGTGAAGAGAAGTGTAGCCGGAGGCTCCCACGCCTGAAGCAAAGCCCGTCCACCCCAAGCTGGACTCTGGGGCCGGGACCAGGCGCATGCGAGGTCCGCGGCCGGCTGCTCTGTAGCGCCCGGGCCGGGGGCGGCGGGGCGGACAGAAGTGCCGGCGTTCCGGCGGAAGGGGCGGGCGGCAGCAGCACCAGCAGCAGCGTGGGACCGCCATGGGCCGCAAGAAAAGCAAGAAGGGTCCGGGCGGCCGCGAGGGGCGGCTGGTGGTGACTTTCGACGAGGAGCGGCGGAGGTGAGTCCGGGCGGGCCACAGGGCGGGAGGCGGGGAAGGAAGGCATCCCCCGGTCCCTAAAGCCGGGCGGTTCTGTGTTGCCGGCGGCAGGGAGTACCTGACCGGCTTCCACAAGCGGAAGGTGGAGCGGAGGAAGGCGGCGCTGGAGGAGATCAAACGCAAGCTGAAGGAAGAGCAGAGGAAAATGAAAGAGGAGGTGAGGGAAGGGTCTTGTGTCCCCCCTCGCTTGGGCGGGCACTGAGCGGGCAGGAGGGGCGGGCAGAGGCGCCTCATGACCCGTTTGCCTTCTTCAGCGGCACCAGGAGTATCTGAAGATGCTGAGCGAGAGGGAGGAGGCGCTCGGTACGTGCTGGGACCTCGGTGGGGAGGGAGTGGGCGCCCGTGGTCCATCAGCCTTGACTGGGTGTTGAGAGCTGGGGCAGGGATGCTCGCACGCTGTCCCACAGCAACAGCTGCTCGGTCCTGTGGTGTTCCCCAGGCAAGCTGGGCAGCAATCTGAGCGGTGACCCCGCAGCTCTCTGTCCCGGGAATCATGAGGGTTGTAAGGAAAGGAAGGGGCTGGAGGACATCTCCAAGGTGTCACCAGGTCCCCTCAGGGGGGAGAAGGAGCTTGCCCTCCAGGCTTGCAGTGCCAAGCCCCTCTGCCCTTTATCCCTGCGTGCCAAGGCCGGGTGTCACCCCTGCCCAGCATGGTGCATCAGGGACAAGTGAGTTTATCCCGTGAAAAGCTGGGCACTTTGCAGTGCAGGATTTCCTGTGTTCCCAGAGGAGGCTGATGAACTGGAGCACTTGGTGACATCGAGGACGGAGTCTGTGAACATCGACCACCCAAACCACATCGTAACAGTGACCACCATCAGTGATCTGGACCTGTCAGGGGCACGCCAGCTGGGACTGACCAGCTCTGTGGTAAAGCCTCTTGCTACCTCTCCGTATCAGCTGTACACACTCGTGGTGCTGGTGAGGTAGGGCTGGTGGTCCCTGAGTATGTCTAAGGCCTTGAAGCTGGCTGGGAACAGAAATGAAAAGGGAAACTCATAACTTCTATGTTTTTCCACTATTTAAATTGGGCCTCTAAAGAGAAGGAAATGTCCTGTGTGAATAGCTCACTCCAAACCTCCCTGGAATTCTTTGCTAGTCCCGACTGACTGGTTAAAGGAAAAGTGTTACTGGACTGGATGGCAACAGTGTAATACTTTAAAAGCTGATACAATACGAGTAGCAAGATTTCAGACTTGGCTGCATGGTGTGTCCTTGACTTCTTTCCTGTGTCCTGTTCAGAAATATTACTGTTAGCATGAGGAGGCATTTCTCTCTCCATGATCCCATGCTTGGACCACAAATAAGGAAACCATTCAGTTCTGGTTGTCTTTCATTTATTCTCAAAATACATTGTAACTAAAATCTTGTATTTGTTTTATAGAGACTCTCAGGTATTGGTTGTGCTTACATTTGTAGGGTCATCTCATCTGAAAATCCACAATCCACTCAAAGAGGTCTTGATAGTAATTTTTGCAAAAGCCAAGGACCTTGGTTCATTCAAGTTTAAACTACAGTTGCATGGCCATTAAAATCATGCTGAAGTTCTTGGATCTTGGGATGGATTACTGTAGGGCATCTCTAGTTGTGCCTTTCCGCAGGACTGCAATAGGAAACCTTGACACTTTGACAATGAGGGGTGTGTAGAATTTAAAAAATCTTCATCTATGGCTAGTTAGTTCACAAAACAGGATGAAACCAAAAAGGCCGTGGAAACACCAGAATCACCAAAGTGCTTTCTTTTTAAGGGAAAAACTGATGGATCTGAAGAAGAGAAAGAGGAAGAGGTGGTGAACAAGCCAGTGAGAACAATGCCCAAGAAGTCCAGAAACCCCTTTCTGTCTGAAAAGTATGTACAGGTTCCTGCAGGCCTTGGCTGTTCGGCTCTGGAAGCCTGTGGGAATGTTGTGTTCCGGGGTGTGCGGCGTGGCCACGCTGCAGCGTGGTGAGGTGTGGTGAGGTGCGGTGCGGTGAGGTGAGGTGCGGTGCGGTGCAGCGCGGGCAGGGGGCGCTGGCGGAGCGCGGCCCGCTCGGCTCCTGCGGCTCCGGGGACCGTGCGGGAGGAGTGGGAGCAGGAGGAGGAGGGTGAGCTTCGTCCTCACCTCTTACCTACTCCTTCATCGGGCACATTCCACAGCGCAGAGCTCGTCCCTAGAGTTGAAGGTCAGAGCCTCCTAAAGCTGGAAGCTCAGGCGTTCTCCACATTTTTCAGTATCCAGGTTTTACAGCTGCTTTGAGGGTGTGAGAGTTACTTTAACTCTGTGGGGTCTGGGCAGCACAATGCTCACAACATGAATTTTTGTTGTTGCCGCACATGGAGACTTGGAGGTTTCCCGCACAGCTTAGAGTCCCTCTGGGACTTGCCATGTCTGGCATCCATTCCTACTGGGCCACACAGAGCTCTCCAGCTATTGTTGTGGTATTGTCTTCCTTCTGCAGGCTTTGGTCCCCAGACATTTTTCTCTTTCTGCCCTAAACAGAATCTCTTCTCTTACTGCCACACTGCACATGCACAGCCGGAAGAAGACAAAAGGAAAGAGATCTCAACGTGGGCAAGGCCCACGTAGGAAAATCCAGAAGTCCAGCACAGGGCGAACCACCAAGACTCAGCGTCGGAGGCTGACTGGCAAAATGGGTCGTGACCAAGATTAACAGAGAAACTAATGTCCAGACCACCAGCTGGGACAGTGCTCTGTATCTGTCCTGCTGCTCTTTGGGACACTGTCATTGTGTGCAAGCACTTTGTTTACATGGCATTCTGACTAGCCGTGAACCCAGTTCAGCCTTTCTATAGCCTCCTGAGCACTGGCCAGGGTGACTAGACACCCTACCCATTTATTTTTGCAGTAATCTCCAGCTAAGTGCCTGAGTGCCACAGAATGTGTTAAAAACTTCTGCTGAAGGTCATGTTCACTATTTGGCTTAACCCTTCTGTCCTTGCCCCCCCATTCTTTCAGAGGTGATACTTGGCTTTATTAAAGAAGAGGATCTGGGGCAGAGTGTGGCAGGCACATCGTTGTCAGGGCAATTTGAGAGACTTGGGAGAGTTCTGCTTGCTCTCCTGCATAAGTGCCCTGGCATTTCTGCTGTGCAGTAAATCCTTTTTCCATGGAGACTTGGTGTCATCTTGTCTCCTGTGTTTCTTCACCACGCAACACAGTGCCACACCTGAATGCAGGGGTACTTTTTGTTTGGTACTTGTGCCAGGTGAAATTGGGTAACTTAGTGAATAAATTGGAAGTAATTTTGCTAAGAAAAAAAATAAAATCTGTGACTTATTTGAAGCATAACAGGAGCTGTGCTAAAGCCAGTACCAACTGGAAGGAGGGGGAAGTAATTCCTGTTGTTTAAAGGATATTGAAATCCACTGGTGCTTGGAAAATGGAATAGCTAGGAGCTATTTCTGTGGCAAGGCAGAGCCAGCTAGAGCAGGAATGGCTCATTCCATTGTCTGCTGAATATGCCGATCGTAACTGCGATAGCTCAGGGGAGTATGAAATGCCCTAATGCCCTTGCTGTATGTGTGTGGCCCTCTCCGGGGTGGGAGTGGCAGAGGCTGCCCTTGCCCTTCAGGTTGCTGCAGTTATTAGCAGCTAATTGCCTTTCTTCTTAGGACCTCGGTGTATGTTTTTTACTGTGGTTGCCCTCAGCAGTCTATGGTTGGGATTTAGGAATACTGGTGGCAAAAGTGTGAGTGAATCCTCTGATGAGGAGAGTGAGCCCAGGCAGAATGCTCGCCTCTGTCCTGGAGTATCCTGAAGTATTCTGCCTCTGTGAGCCAGGCCTCCTCCCATGCCATGTGTGCACTGGAAAGGAAATGACAAAGAAAGAAAAGGCCTATGTGTCCAAAACCCACACCAGAAAAATTTGCTACCCAGCAATGGGCAAGTAAATCGAATCCTCATGCCAGAAATGGGAAGGGAAAGAGTAAAGCAGTGCCTGAGGCTGCATGGAGGAACATCAGAACAATGCTGATGGCCACCAGCTGCTAAAGAGAATGGCACCAGCCTGGTGTATCTCTCCATTGTTTCTTGTAGGGTGTGCACACAGAGCTGTTCTCCAGAGCTGTTAAAGGGGAGGGTATGATCTCAACACTGACAGCAGCAGCGCAATTTCTGCTAGAGGGAGGGTTCTGCACGTGCTTGTGGTAAGGAATGGGCTCCTCTTGCACTTCCCTTTCCCTTCGGAAGAGGATAATTGCTGGGGAAGTGGACACTGTTATCACTGGTGCCTTGTATGCTTGGATTCAGAGTCCCACCCTGGGCTGAGTTCTTGGGCACTAACACAGAATAAACTCAGTCACATTATTAAGGTCTGTATGTGTGGTTTCCTCACCTCCAAAATAGTTTTCAAACACTGCCTTAAAGGCCATTCCAGAAAGGTCATGGGACTTAATGGGTGAGTTTACCTATCCACCTGTCTCACCTGGGCTTCTTGGGTGTTTCAGAGCTGCAAAAACACAACTCAGGCAAGGCCAAAAGTGTTATGCTGAACTGGACCTCAGCCAAAGTATCCAAGAGGTCCCATGTCTTGTTCTGGTTTGGGAGTTACATGCTCTAGAGAGTTCTGTGCTTGGTGGATTTGAGAGAGATGAAGGAGGGAAGGAGAAGGAAGTTCTGTTTGGAGAGTATCACACCAAGGGGACTGCAGCTCAAAGCTGGAGGACAGGGTGACATCCTTGGTCTGGATCATACAGCAGCTTTCCTTTCTCTCCAGGACATAGTGCCTTGTGGCATGACCGTGGACAGAAGGTGACCTGTGTGCTTCCTTACATGAGGTATTTGCTCTGGAGCTGGGATGGCTACTGTAAAAGAGCTGTACTATCTGTTTGAGAAATCTGCTGGAGTGTGGAGTGTGGAATGTGGATCAGTTGCCTTCCCCAGACTGTAGGCAGCCTGGAATGGTAGCTGGGACAGAGTTGGATGACCTCATTGTATTCTGGATGAGGTGTTAAGAGTGACTTCAGTTTTTGTCATTTTGCTGCCAGGTGATCTAGAAGAATCTTTTTGTTTGCCGTTTCCCTGGCCTAATAACATTTTTGAGCCTTTCTCAAGTGTCAGCTGAAGTCTCCAACAGCCTCTTCCATGCTCTGAAGTCTTTCAGTTCCTGCTATAAAATAAGTTTTCAAATTCTAAGAAACCGAAAAAGTGTATGGAAAAACTGAGAAAAGAACTCCTAAGTCCTGTACAGCATTAACCATCAGGATTGTTCACTACACTATTGATTTCTCCATTTGATTGATTAAAGCTTTATTCTGTAATGTGAATTACTGACTCAGCCCTAGCCTGCTGTTTTTGTTACGCACAGGGTGTACAGTCAGGCTACCCCTGGATATATTGAAATGAGGATATGAGTTTTCACACAAAAGTTAGTGAGTGAAGTGTTTACCAGACACGACAGTTCATACCAGACTCTGGCTTAAAATTCTTTGCTGCTTCACTTGTTTTCAAGATGGATTTGAGCACTTGGGGTTTCCCACCCCACACCCCCCCTTAGCTCCTCAGGACGCAGCTTCCAGATGTAAGGTACTTGCAAAATGTAAAGTACTTGCAAAAATCAACTTGTTAGTGCAGTTGGTGCTCCATAAAGGAAAAGCACAGACCAGCAGCTCCCTGTGAACCTCCTTTTCCACAGGCATTTCACGCGTGGCTCTGCAGCTAGGTCACCTCGGACACCTGCGCATTGCTGTGCACGTGCCCCAGGCTCACACAGAGATGCAGGGCTTTGACGTGGGCTGCCACACTGGGGTTGCCATGCATGATGGTTTTCACTGGCTACACTGCGATTCCGCACACGTGCACACGCAAAAACATAATTGGGATTACAGAGGATCAAAAGCAGACTGGAAGCCAAAAAGATCAGACAGCTGGGCAAAACTGGAGTGCATCAAAAAGCAGGAATGGCTGCAGTTGCAGTGCATGAGCTGTGTGATAATCAGTGCACTGTAGTTACTGCTTTTGTAGTGTATCAAGCTCAAGGCTATACTCAATACAGTCACACTGCTGATTCCAGTATTGTGTACCAGAAACGAACTCAAGGAAAAAAATTACTGGAAGAGTGATGACAATTTTCAGGGACTAAAAGGGAACTGAATAATGGGTTGTGTGGGGTAGATAGGTTTGAGGAGTGGATTTAAGATTGCCCTTAATGAATAAACAAAAAGTGAAATTGAAATTTTTGTAACTGTCACCAGCATCAGGAAGAGAAGGAGTTTGAATTGTAGAAAGAGCAGTGGAGGACAGATGTTAAGGGCGTTCTGCTAGGAATAGCGAGGGTCAGGCAGGGTTTGTGCTTGGTAGGTAAAGCTCACGTCAGACAAGTCTCTCTGAGTGTTGTGGGTAGGCATGACCCGCTGTTGGAGCTGTGCTGGAACACGGTCGCGTTTCGTTCTCTCGGTGCTCGCG
This sequence comes from Rhabdornis inornatus, assembly GCA_013397075.1. Lineage (NCBI taxonomy): Eukaryota > Metazoa > Chordata > Aves > Passeriformes > Rhabdornithidae > Rhabdornis > Rhabdornis inornatus. The sequence continues at coordinate 432,245 of VWZS01003242.1, read as the reverse complement.
GGTAAGTCCGCTGCTTTGGCATCTGTTTCAGCTTCGGGATAACTAACTCTTGGGGTGCTGCCTCCGGGGAGCACAGGGGAAGCCCCTCGGCAAGCGGTGAAGCGGTCCCTGGGAGCTGCAGCCCCAAGGGGGGCTTCCCCAGAGGGGAAGGGCTGGCCGCCGAGCGGCAGCGTGGTGCCGCTGCCCAGGCGCACCCCCATCCTCATCCCCATCCCCATCCTCATCCTCATCCTCATCCTCATCCTCATCCTCATCCTCATCCCCACTCCTGTCCCCGGTCCCAACCCCGGCCCCGGCCCCGGCCCCGGTCCCAGCCGCAGCCCCAGCCCCGGTCCCGGTCCCAGCCTCGGTCCCAGCCGCAGCCCGGCCGCTCGATCGCCGCCCGCTGCCCGCGACACGTGGGAGCCCGCGCCCGTGGGCGCCATGACCGCGCGTCGCCGCCGGCCACTCAGGAGGCGGCATTCAAATCGCTTCCCGGAGGCAGCCAATCAGAGGGGAGGGGGGGGGGCCCCGCTCCCC
>VWZS01003242.1:392526-431296 GCA_013397075.1 Rhabdornis inornatus | reverse complement strand
CGGTTCCCACGGCGAGCTTCATTGAGCGGGGAGCTCGGCGAGCGGCGAGGTGCTGGGAGCCATAGGGAAGCTGAGGTACTGGGGATACTGGGAGGTACTGGGAGCACTGAGCACGGCCGGCTGCATGCATGCCAGAGGCCTTGGGGATCACAGCATTGTCCTGACAGTAGGCCCCAAGGGGTGTGGGGAGTAATGATTTGCCTATCAGGCAGTGGGGTACCAGGGGCCCCAGCCACGGGTGGCAGTCCATGGGTAGTGGTGAGCAGCGATGTTGGCGTGTTTTGTGCTGCATCCCTGGCAGGGGAGTGCTTAAGCTCCTGTCAAGCATCATGTGTGAACAAGTCAAGCAAACATGCCCCAGTGTGAGAAAGGATGCTGCAAGGCTGGCGCCTAGTGCAATTTGCTGTACTGAAAATGAGTGTACTGACAAACAAAAATTACAGCTTTGTTTTTGGCATTGACGTTTGGCCCTGGTTGTTTTGGGGAGCAGCCATAGCCTTGATCAGCTGCTCTGACTCAAATGTCCTTTTATGGCACCAGTGGCATGTTCACATCTCAGATGCTGGTCTGATTTCCTGTCCTTCTGTTGGTGCCTCCTCCGGGGAAATTAGGCAGAACCCTCCCGGCTCAGATCACATCCTCAAATCCGAGGACTCACTCTCAAACTCTGCAGAACAGAGAAGGTGATGGTGGGCAGGATGCTTGCAAAAAAACAGAACAGAAATATGATCCAGCTGTCATGCTAGCAATGCTTATTACCCTTCACAGCAGTCCGTTGTCCTACAGGTCTCAACATTTCAGTAGGATTAACAAGTTTGGGAAGAGTCTGAGTAGATTTCCAGATTTCCTAGGCTGCTTAGAGCCATCCCTTTATGACCAACATAATTAAGAAGAAAGGTTTTGGTTTTGTACCTTTTAAGAGAGGAAGAACATTTCCATCAAACAAAATAGCAGGACGTGCACATCATTTTCCCTGTTCACAGGGACTCCCAAACTGAGGGGTGTTAGCAGTCCTTTCAGGGTGCAGTGCCCCTTCTAAAACAGGTCCCTGCTAGAGCACATTCTTTTATTACCCATATTTATATGGATCACCTTGTACCTGGGTTCCCTTTGATTCCAGTATTGACAGTTGGGAGCAGCAAACTTCAGTCTGGAAATAACATTCCTTCCACAGCTTCTTCTGCTGCTGTTCCTTCCTCCTTTTTCTCCTGGCTGGCCCCTGCCAGTAGCCCATCAGCCAAAGATCTTCGTCCCTGCTATGCACAATGTCTGGTTCAGTGGATGACATGCCTTGCATGAACTTTGAAGCCAACATATTTGCAAAGAGCCTGTGCCAGCACTGTTTCCGAGCCGCAGGGGCTCACCAGCATGCTGTCCAGGTGAGCTCCTCCATCCCACCTGCCAGCTATGGATACTTCATTAAAGGCCTCTTTGTTCTATACTGGGACTCCACCTGCCTTTTTAGAGATAGAGATCCCTAAGACAAAGGCTCTGCCAGGATTTCTAGGTGGGGAAAACCTCTATGGGCAGAGAGTCTTTCCAGGCATAGGAGTGCTTAATTTAACTGTGCCAGACCAAAGCTGGGAACCAAGCTTAGCAGAGAAGTGCTGGATGCTGGATACAAGGGGCTTGATAGACCCTGGAAGGAAAAGCAGGGGTGTTGCAGATTCAAAGCTACAAGGAGGGAGACTTGCAGAGCAGGGACCCACCCTGTATTAATCTCTGCTTGATGCTTGCTGGCATTTACAGCTTTGCCTCACCTTAAATATGGTCCTGGTCGATTCCCTGTGGCCTCAGCTGTTGGCTTGGAGCCAGGACTCAGTTCTGTCCCTGTGACAGCTTCAGCAAGCTGCTCCTGGAGGAGAAGGCAGGAGAGGGATAAATCTCATGGCATTTTGGGCTCCAGATACCTTGATCCAATCCTTGATCCTTTGGGATAGGGCTGGACACACAAGCTACTTGGCTGTCCCTGACTGGGCGACAGCTGGTTTCATGTTCACAGAGGGTTTCGTGTTGTTTGACGTCCTCCAGGAGCGACTGGCCAAGGATGATGAAATAGTAATGAGCCTCCCTCTCTCTTTCTCGCCCTCTCCCCCTCTCCTCCTGGCCTTGGGCCCTCTAAGGTTACCTCAGCCCTTCACCCTCGATCTGCTCAGAGCTGTCACCTCTGAGCGAATCCTGGTGCGGGCAAGACGCTGGAGGGAAGGCAGCACAGACAGCCAGCTCCCCGGAGCGGAGCCTCCCCCACTGCTGCTCGTAAGCCCCGCAGGTAACGGGGGCCAGGGAGGATGCTGAGATGCCTGCAAGCCCTGACAGAGAGAGGCAGAGGCTGGGACTACAGCCTTTTCTGCAAAAATCTTCCTTCCTCTTGGCTCCATTGCTTCTCCCTGAGCTATCCTGCTGGTGAGAGAGAGTGGCTACCAGCAGCATCAGTGCCAACATGGGGGGGCAGTTTCCCTGAACCCTCATCCACACATGAAGTCTTTGGGATGTCTGCAACATTCAGCATCAAATAGGAGCATGCTGGGCCTCTCTGGCCTCTTGATGTAGGAGAAAAATCTCAACGGTGGGCTGGGAGAGATACCAAGAGCCCTGGAGGCCAGGCTGCTCTCAGGGGAGGTAGAAGAAGCAGGCGTTACCAAGGGACAGCCTTCATCCTCATCCTTGGCACGCTGACAGCACCATTGCACCCCTTCTTCCTTGCAGGATCATGCCACGGAGGTCACAGGGCACGATGCCTGCAGCGACGCAGCCCCAGGAGAGCCCTGGGACTCCCTCCATATTTTAGCCCCGCAGTGCGAGGTATACGTGTGTGTGGGCCCGGCGGAGGGCACGGAGCGGTGAGTACCAGCCAGGAGCCCTGCTGCTCCAACAAACCCCTTTGGTGACAAGAACAGAGGAGGGGGAGCAGGAAGCCAAGCAGGGAGAAATCAGCTGCCTTTTCCCTGATGCTCTGCACACTGGTGCCTGGGAAAAAGGACTGAGAAACCCCCATGCCATGCCCTCTAACCATTCCTCTGGGCCATCCTTGGAGAGGTCGGGGGCCCCTGAAACAGTCTCCTTCATCCTCATTCCCTCCAGAGCAAGGCTGGTGGTCTCAGGATGGGCTCTGCCAGCCTCCACCCATCCAGTAGAGAGTGAGTCTGTGCGGCTTGGGCTGCCAGTGCTGTCACTCACCCCTGAGCTCTGCGGGCTGTGCTGACCACCAGCTGTCCTCTCTCCCTGCCCCACAGCTGGCACGAGAGCAGGCGATATCCCCCACTCAGCCCCGGAGCTGAGGGTGAGCACAGAGAAACTGGCACCGACCCCAGCGCCTGTGCTGAAGCCAACTCCACGCTTGCCAGGGTGAGATGGGGATCTCTTGTGGTTTGGGTTATTTTGGTCTCCCCAGCTCCCTTGGCCCTTCAATGCCACTTTTGCTGGGCCCATTCAGCAGGTTCCTGGGCACACGGACACGTTGAATTTGCCCCTCTGGCTCTCCTGCCTTGGGCAGATGGGAGAAGGAGCCCATCATGTGCAGGGAAGTGGATTTGATGATCCTTATGTGTCCCTTAAAACTTCAGATATTTTATGATTCTAAGGTTCTAAGATGCAAGGGGGGAATCAGCTGAGACACTTAGTCCCCACAAAGGAGGCTCTCCCCTTAAAGAGCTCACAAGATTTGCTCTTGGATATGCCCATGTGGACTTTTCTATGTTTCTTGTCATCATTGGTCTGAGATCATCTTATACTCACACAGCTCCTCTTCTGGTTCCTTTTTACCAGCAGCTTTGGTCTGAACAGGCTGTAAGTTTTCATTTATACCGTTACCTCCTTCCAGCCCACAAAAGCTACTAGTCCCCATTGCAGAGATCTGCCCTATCTTGTCTCCCAGGAAGGGGAAATGACCCGATTGTGGGACAACACTTTGGGATCGGGCAAATGGGACATGATGAGCTACTTGGGCCATAAGGAGGAGGTGCGGTCACGAGCCCCACAGGCAGACAGACCCAGGTGGGCTCAGCCTGTTCCCTCTGGATCCTGGGTGAGAACTGAAGCCCAGGGCTTTAGGAAAGAAATCTGTCCACTGAAAGCAGGTACTCTCGGTTTGCTCCTGTGTGAGATCCTGGTTCTGGTTTGCTTTCCACTCAGGGGTCTCTGAGGTTCAAGGCTGATCTCTGTCTAGATTTAGCATCTCTTTATCTAATTCTGGTCCCAGGAAGTGTTCAACACATCCATGGGCACTATGTGAGAGTCCATCTGTGTGTGTGCTGACTGTGAACCGTGGGCCTCTTGGGTGCTCTCTGTCTGCATGGTTTGGCATGCCCTCGGCTCGAAGTGCTGTGTTCCAGTGCTCCCACCCTGCCTCGAGGGAGTCTGGGTTTTATCTCTGCCCTCCTGGACCATTTCTAGCTCTCCTCCGAAGACCTGCTTTGCCGTGGACGTGGTGGCATCCCGCGTCGCTCGCGCCTCCCCCAGTAACGGCCTTCTCCCCGTCCCAGAGCACCGTCCTGCCAGCCAGAAGCCTGAGGAGAGCTGGCCAAAGCACCGAAAAACTGACCCGCCCTGGGCATCCACCCTGCCACGTGCCCCAGTGGGCTCCCCGCCGGCCCGCAGTGACCTGCTGGGTGGCGGTGGGCACCTCCCTGGCCCACGGGCTCGGGAGTCCCATGGGCGCTCCAGCGCTGGGGGAGCCGAGGGCCGGCACGGGCTGGAGAGGCAGGAGTACACGGTGCTGGCAGACCTGCCCAAGCCCAAACGCCTCAGCCAGCGGGACGCTGTTGACCGCTACGGCTCCCGGACACTCAGCCCTGGCCGAGTGGAGGTGGAGAGGATATTTGGATGCGAACGCAGGTGAGAAATAATGGGAATCCACAGTGGTCAGAGGCAGGGGATTGCCCTTCTGTGCTGCTGGGGGGCCCCCACCTCTGAATCGCTGTGCTTCAGGGGGAAGGCAGGGCTAGATGGCAGAGCTCAGCTTTCAGCTGTGCTTAAATTTCCCTCAAAGCAAGGGTTGGCTCTAGGCTCAGAGCCTCCTTCATTGCGGCAGCTGAGGCTGATGGAAAGCTGGAGCTAAGCTGCAGTGCTAGAAGGCAGCAGCCCACATTCCTCATCCTCACAGCCACCTGGAAGCTGCAGGACATGCTGCAAAGCATGGCTCCGCACAGTAAAAGGGGAAGGAAAGAGGTGTTCCTCAATCCCAACATCAATAGCTCCCCAGGGATTCCATGTTCACTGTAGGAGCCACTGAGGAAATGATAGGGGATATCAAAAAGTACCCAGTAGCTATTTAGGCTTTAGCTGGAGGAGCAAGAGCAGCTCCAGCACTGGTAGCACAAGGCAGGAGGGGACATAAAGAGTGACTGGGAAAGTATCCTGGGCAAGGGGGTAAAAAAGATGGAGGGAAGGTTGAGGAATAGTGTGAAGAAGACATGGGTGAGGCAGCAGGATATGAAAGCTGAGGTGGTTGATGGGGACAGGGAGAGGCTACGGTGCACACAGTGTCTGGGGCAGGTGGAGGTCTGTGGGGTCAGGCTTAGGGGGAGCAGGGTTTGCAGGGGCTCTGCTTCCAAGCTGAGCAGGGTGGCAGGTGGACCAACTGTGTGTGCCCACAGGAAATCAGAGACGCTGGAGGCCTTCCAGGCTCTGGAGGAGGGCCGTGTGGACCGGCTGGATGGCAAGACGCCGGTGCCACCCAGCAAAGGCCACCTAACTCGGAGGCGGTCCAGTCCCAACCTGCCCAGGGAGGTGAGGCTTGGCTGCACAGCAGGACCTCATCCCAGCTCTGCAAGCTGAGTTGCTTTTTCCTGTCACATTTTCCTTTACTTCTGCCACATGCTTCTCTCTTTCATTCCCCTTCTCCCTCTTCCCTTTAATCCCAGCTCTCCTTCTGTCATGGATTGGGACCCTCGGCTCTTAAAATGCAGCAGCCCTTTCACCCTTTGGGTGCAAGAGGCTTCTCTACAGTATGGACTGGCTCCATGCACAGGAATGCAACTGCTCTCTGGGGAACCATTTAAACAAATCACCTGCCAGCCCTAATCCCATCTTGTTCTGCTCATTGGCACTTTTTAAAGAAGTCTCCCTGCTCTCTCTCCCCTGTGATCCAGGGTCAGCGACTCTCCTGGCAGCTTGAGCAGCGCAGCAGAGACCCCAAGGAGCGCCGACGTTCCCCCAGCCCAGCTCGGCACCCTGAGAAGGCCAGCAGGACCCGGGGGGACTCCCCACGCCCTGCCAGCCCTGGCTGGCTGCTGGAGAGAGGCAGCCGAAGCCCACGCTCTGCAAGCCCAGTCCGCAAGTTGGAGAGGAGAGCAGGGGAGCCTGTGAACCCTCCCTGTCGCACTGAGAAAAGCTGGAGAAGCCGAGGGGAGCCTGCCCGCCCCTCAAACTCGGACAGGGGCCGAGCCACCTGGCAAGCAGGGGGTATACGGCAAACACTGGAGAAGAGCCAAAGGGATTCCCTGCAGAAGAAGAACCAAGGGGATTCCCTGCACTCCACACGTGCTGGAAAGAGCTCAGATAATGTCAGACTGAGCCGGGCAGGGCCACCACCATGGGCCCTTAGTCCTGGGAGACGTACCGAGAGCACAAGGAAAAGCCAAAAGGAGATGTCCCCTCCCAGCTTGGTGCGGGGGGCAGAGAGGCAACGAGTGAAGCCAGGGGAGCCGCTGCAACTTGCAGGGCCCAGGAAGCCACTTGAATGCAACTGGCAGAGCCTCCGGGAAAAGCTAACATCCTCCCAACCTGGAAAAAGCACCAGCAGTGACTGCAAAGGCCGAGGCAAGCCCCTGCGCCCCACAAGCCCAACACGAGTGCTGGAGCAGGGCTGGAGGGGCCAGGGGGATGCTCACCAAGCACAGGTGTGGGAGAAGGACTGGAAGCGCCAAGAGATGCCTGTGTGCCAAGCAGATGTGATGCGCCAGCTGGAAAGGGACCGGAAAAACCCTGCTAGATGCCTGGATGTGCGACTACGGTCAGATGACAGCTGGAAAAGGCCTGAGAGTCCAGCGCAGCATCTGGAGGAGGACTGGAAGGGTCGTGAGCACACACGAGATACACACAGCCCTGAGAAGCCACTGGAAACTGACTGGGGGAACAAGAGTCTTCTCATTTACCATGTGAGTAGGGCAGGAGCCAGAGGTGATGGGGGCCCCTGCAAGGCCTAAGACTGGTGAGCACAGACTGGGTGGGTCCCCCAGGTTGCAGTTCTCTGCACCCTGATTCCCTCGGATCCTCTGCTTCTCCAGGGAAACTACTGTCTGCCTGGAACTGGGAGGAGGGAAGATGCTTTCCTCCCTGGCCCATGCCAGGAGACAGATGCTCAGATCTGGGAAACTGAGGTGAGGACTAAACCCCAATGGCTTCAGCTCCTGCTTTCTCCCCTGCAGCCTCAGCTGGGTGGAAGCACCTTCCCACTGCAAAGCAGCACTGGCTCCTCAGGAAGCCCACAGCCACATTTGAATGCCAGTAAGAAGCGCAACAAGGTAGGGGCGAGGCCCTGGTAATTGTGAGGAAGAGCAGCTGCCCTTCTCTGGGGATCACTGTGAGCAGGACCTAGGTCTCCAGCACTTGATCTGAGCAGGTCCAACACGGTGCTGCCTTCCCATGATGTCCTGCACGCCATGCGCACTAGCACTCCCCGTCACTTTGTCCTTCACCCGTTTCTCAAGTGGGGAAACTGAGGCACAGAGCCTTTTTATAAATCCAGAGAAGGGCAAATAGTAGACCCGGGACTAAAATCTCAGCACAGCTACTTTGCTTTATTATTGGCCAGTGCTGTGATAGCACAGAGGGTTTTACAGGGATGAAGTGGGCTTTAGTGGTGTGAAATAAGATACAGTGTATTGTGTTGGTGTTCCTGCAAAATGGCACTGCAGTAGCTATGGAGGGCTGCAGAAAGTATTCTGGAAGCCTGTGTAGCAGGCAGCTGCACACAAGTTCCTGCCTCTGTCCCCCACTGTGCACATCAGTCACCTCAGCCAGGTCATCCTCTGCTAGGACCTGTCTTTGTTCTTTATACAAGGACAAACTGCAGCCAGGAAAGAGGCTGTCAAAGGCCTCTGAAACTTGAAACGGGTGACATCCTTTCCCTCACTTCCCCGCATCAGGCCAGAGAGGAGCCCAAAGCCCTGAACTCACCCTGTACAACTGGGCCAGACTGCCCCACCTGTGCCAGGTTTCTTTCTGTGCCAGCACTGAGCTCTGGCACCTTCCCTTTGCCTTGCACCAAGAAGCATCACCTTGGTGTGATTTCACAGTAGAGCGTGGCATTTTGTGATGAGCAGCCCCTCTTCCCTTTTCCTTTGGAACACTCTCTAGCAAGCCCTTTCCTGAGGCCAGCTGGCGTGGCTTCCCAGGGGCACCAGGAGTCTCCCCATGACCTCCTACCACCCCTGCCACGAGCCCAGAGAGGTTCAGTTGTTTGGATAAAACCGAGCAACCCCTGGAGCCAAGGCGCGGACTCCATTGTGTGCACTCCTGAAAATCCCTGCCTGCGAAAAATCCCAGCCTGAGAGCAAACCCTGCCTGGTTAAGGGCTGGGCTCCTGGTAGTCCCTTCCTGGGGCAACAGCGCCTAAACCCGTCCCTCCCAAGGCTTCACCTTTCCCGGGCCAGCGGGGCGGAAAGGCGACACGGCTCAGCCCCAGCATCGTCCCCGTCCCGTCCCATCCCCTCCGCAACGCCCCGGGGCCGCCGCCCCTTTCCGTGCGGACCGGCGGCCTCGCCCGCCCCGGCGGCTCCATTGGCTGCGGGCGGTCGGGGCGGTGGCGGCGGCTGCCATTGGCCTGCCCGGGTCCTCCCAGGAAGTTCTGGGGGGAGGAAAGAAAAGTTTTTTGGGGTGGTTTTCTTTTTTCCCCCCTCCTTTCCTTTTCCTTTTTTTTTTTTCTTTTGAAAAAAAAAAAAAAAGAAGGAAAGCGGCGCGCGGGGATCGCGGGGCGGGCGGCGGAGTGGGTATGGTGGGGCTGCGGAAGCCGCCCGGGCGCTGAAGCCGCCCCGCCGCCCTGGCTGCCAGCGCCCGGCCCCGCCGCGACCCCGGCCCCGGCCCCGGTCCCGGCGGCCGCGGAGCCCCCGCCATGACGGTGAGTCGGGACTTGGGGTCGGGACTTGGCGGGCGACGATCGCGGGGGCTCCTCCTCCGTAGCCCGGGGGACAGTGCGGGGCTGGGAGGGGGCGGGGGACCCCAGCTGTCAGCCGCCGCCTCCGGGGTCCCTGCGCTCCGGGGCTCTCTGGAGCCGCCGCTCCCTGGGGGGACTCTGGCCCCGGGACTCCAGGCTGTGGCGGTTCTTCCTTGGCTCCCTTCTCCATCACCGCCGGGGTCCCCCCAGAAGTCCCCGTGGCCGCTGCGGCCCCGGTAGGCACCACGCCACCCCGATAGGAGTGAGCGTGGGCCGGGCTGAGGCCAGGCCAGCTCACCGCACTTATGACCGCGATCGGATGCGAAATTGGCGTCCCCCCGGGCGTGGGGAGCTCCTGCTCGCTGTGGGAAAGAGATGCGGTTTGGGGCAGGGAGCATCCCACCCCTGGGGCGAGCCTTCCCTGGCACAGGCGGGTGCCGGCCGACAGCGGGGTAATGGAGGTGACAGGCTGGGCTGTGCCCGCCGGCGCTTCGCAGGGGCGCGCTGGGAAAGGAGAGCCCGTCCCCCGCTGCTCTTCTTACTGCACGTGTAGATTCGGGAGCTGCATGAGTGCTCCAGCTTGGGAGTGATTTTACTTTCACCCAGCTGAGCTGGAGCGGTTTTGCTTTGTGTTTTGGCCTGGGGCCCATGCCTGATGAAGCGGGTTCGCTTTTTAGAGGAGAGGAGACATTGTGCGTTCCGGGAGGCTTGAGAGCCCCTTGCACCATCTCCCGGAGGTGAGAGGAAGCAGTGCCCCAAAACCTGCAGTGCTGAGGAGCTTTTGGGAAGAGCAGGAGGCACGGTGATGACAAAGGCTGGTGATGAAAGGACACACCTGACTATCCTGCTCGGACACTGAGCTTTCTCAGCTTTCCACAGCCTCTTCTCCACTTCTCCATGCTGGCGCCTCAGTACCACCCAGGAGCCATTCCTTTGCTCCCACCCTGTCCCTTTTCCTTCTTTGGTGTTTACATTCTTCAGATACTTACATACTGTTATCACCTTCCCTGTAGCCCTTCTTCAACCATAGCAGGCAGCTGCCGCTCCTTAACCTGCTGTTGCAAGCCAGTCTTTCCAGATATCACCTATGTCCCCAGTTACCTGAGGCCCCCTCCAGTGCCTCTACCTGGCCAGCTGTGGGACTGAATATAAAACTCTGAGAGGTATGGATGCAACTGGGCAAAATCACTGCCACCACCTCCCAGGCCATCTGCAGCCCTGAGCTGCAGGGCCATGCATTTTGCTGGGGGTGCATCCTGCCACATCATTGCATCTCTGGCACCCGGATCTCTCCCAGCAGCTCGGCTTTCCTGGATATTTCCTCCTCCCACTGCTGGGCCATTTCCTCTGGATGAGGGGTTCTACTTGAGCCCCGTGCTCTTCTCTGATGGTATCCTGAGCTTTTTATGCTGGGTGAGGAAACTGGATTTGGTTGTGGGGAAGGGAAGAAAAGTCGCTTTAAGCACTTTGTGTATCAACTGAGGCCTCAACTTATGGTATTGACCCCACTCTGACAAGAATAGTTCAAAGACAATTCTGTAGAGCTGCAGCTCCCTGTTTAGGGCTGGCAGGGAAAGCAGAAACCCTGTGCCTCTTGCCTGCATGGGAAAAGCCCTCCAGGGGGATTTTCTGGCCCCAGCACTGTATTGGGGGCAGCAGTTCTGGCAGGACTTCATGGCAATTTTTCCAGCAGCATGCATCCTGTTAATATTAATTATTTTGGCACCTAATGCTTTGGGGTTGTAAGTCCTCAATAAGATGAGACCCAGCTGATCTGTATGACAGCCCCACTCTCTCCCTATATTGTTTTTCTGCCTCCATGGAGCCTTCCCATCTCTCTGTCTTCTGTTGAGTGCATGTGCATCCCAGGAGGGGGGTGGTTGTAATTTGATGTTTTGTCTCCTTTCCTTCCCTCTCACCACTCTGAATTCAGAGCTGGAGCTTAAGTCACCAGACTGGAAGGAATAACGGGAAAAAGGGTGGAGCTGCTGCCACAGAGAAAGAATTGATTTTTAGGGTGCTTTATCGAATCAGCAGTGGAGCCACCACAAATCGGGGTTGATGGGGATGCATAAATCCCCCTTGTCTCCTAACTGCCAGCAGTGCCTGTCACCTCAGTGGGAGGTGAGGTTTGGGACCTACCCCATGTCCTTTTGCTCTGGTTTCCTTGCCTTCGCAGGGAGCTAGGGACTGCCGGATGCTTCTGGCCAGGCCTGAAGCTGTGACCTCCCCTTGGCAGGACTCCTTACTCCTGCCTGAACCAATAGCCAGAGCGCCAGGGTGGGCCGGCACATACTCAGCTCTTGCCTCCCCATAACCTTGGGTGTAACCCACTAGCAGCAGCTCAGGGAGATGAAAGCAGGGAAAGGCTTGGCCTGGCTGTACAGCCAGGGAGCTGGGCTTGTGGGGCAGCTGTGGTTGGCCACTGGGCTTGTTCAGGGGATGTGGAGTGGCCATCGGCTTGCTGAGCCACTCCGTCTCACCAGCTCCATCTCAGCTGGTAGTTGTGACATGTGGGGACTGCTGGTGGCTTCCACAGGACTGGCAGGTCTGGTGCTGGACCTCTGGGAGGTCCAGCTCTGGTACCGTCACTTCTTCAAGACTGTCCCTGCCTGGTTCGGCTGCTGAAGAAAGGGCAGGCTGGAAAGCTGACTTCCGTGGGAGAAGAGGTGTTGGACTGAATTCTTTGATGGTGCAACTTCCTGGGAGCCAACAGGGGTAGGAGGAGGGACCAACTCGAGCCTGTTTGGCTGCGGGCAAAGCTAGGGAGAGAGCTTCCCCTGAGTCAGCTCTCTGGTGCTCCACCTTGGGAAGAAGATAAACTGGTTGGGATGCTGCACCAGCGACATGAAGTTAGGAGGAGGCAGAGAGTGCGTGGAAACTTATTTGTGGCACAGTCTGGGTGAAATTATCTTCATCCTTATCTTCTGTAGCTGTGGCTTGGCAGAGGGCAGACTCTGTAGTGGGAGGGAGCAGAAAGAGCTGAAGAGCTGGGTAAGAGAAAATTCCTCAGAATCTCAGAGAGGGCTGAACCTTGGAGGGAGAGGAGAGATGATCAAGCACTGACTTCATCTTTACCCTGGGGCACATCGTTTAAAGTCAACGTGTTTTCACAGCTGTTGAATTGCCTCCTGTAGGTTTTTGGTGAGAGCTGAGTTACTGTGTTTTTAATAAGTGATTGGTGGTGAAGTTACCAGAGGGACATAGCTCTGGGGCATGGACGGCCACGGTTGGGACAAGGCATGTCTGGTTCTTTGTGGCTTTGCCTCCATCTCTGAGGCAAGCCCCATTGGTGGTGGTGGAGCACTCCCTTCTGCCCACTCTCCTTGTCCCTGCCTCCCCCTCTCTGAACAAATACCTCTGAGGCACCTTGTGGAAACCTCTTTGCTGCATATTTTTCTTTACTTTTTTAAAATCTCTTCCCTTATCTTCTTCTTCCTCTTACAGGAATGACCTCCCGCTGCTGAGAGCTATGCCCAGATTTCTTTTGCCATAGGGTCGCATAGCCCCATGAGTTTCCTAAAAGGCTATTCTCATTTTTGTTCTGCCACAGGGGACTCACCTTCCACCCCCTGTCATGAAAAGCCCTTTTGTGGGTCACTCCCAGACAGTAATTCTCTGTTTTGTTTTCCAGCCGGATCTTCTCAATTTCAAGAAGGGATGGATGTCCATCCTGGACAAGCCAGGAGAGGTAAGCCTCAGATGAGAGTCTGCCTCTTCCCCTATCCCCTGCTGCTATAGAACCCTGGTGAGCCAGCTGATTTCCTTCCTTCTTGCTTACGGAGGTTTCTCCTGCTGGGAAAGGCAGTGGGAAACTTTTGGTGGAGGTGCCTCGCTCTGTGTGTGGACACAGAGGATCATGGAGTGCCTCTCTCCCAGCTGAGGGTCACGAGGGGGATCTGGGAGGGAGGAGGGGGAAGAGAAGGCTGAGAGGTCATAGTGCAGAGTGTCCCTCCTTGTTCCTACGCTTTCCCTGGTAACTGCCTATCCATTTCCTCCTGTCTTTTCCCTTTCCTCCCCCTGCCTGATGCGCCTGCAGTGGAAGAAACATTGGTTCGTGCTGACCGACTCGAGCCTGAGGTATTACCGGGACTCGAATGCAGAGGAGGTAAGCATGGCCAGCCTTTCACCAGCCCTTTCTTCCTTCCTGGCCAGGGGGGAGAGGAGCACTGGCTCTCTGGAGCCAGGAGCTCTGGCATGACCAGGGACAAGCACCATGTCCTCCTGAAGGATGGCAGAGGTGCCAAGCTGCTCTTTGCCAAGGGGTGATGAAGAGGATGAAGGCAGGGTGGCAAGGTCTGGGGGGACTGTCAGTGGTGGGAGGTGGGGAGAAGGGCTGGTGTTGTGGCTGGGTATCTGGGATGCTCTCCATCTACGCTGCTGGCAGCCCCTGGGCTAGAAGAGGCCATGCTGTGCTGGGGAACTGAGCCTGGTTCCCAAAGAGCTGAGCATGGCTCCTAGGGAACTGTGGGATGAAGGCAGAGGTGGCCTTTTTCAAAGCTGGCTGAGCGCTGATGTCCTAGCGGGTGGCTGTGCTTGCAGGCTGATGACCTTGACGGAGAAATCGACCTCCGGTCCTGCACGGATGTGACAGAGTTCGCGGTGCAGCGCAACTACGGCTTCCAGATACACGTGAGTGTCTGGCACCAAAGGACACCGACTGGGAATCTGTGCTCCCTCCCTGTGCCCAGATGCTGAGAGGCAATTGATACAGATATTGTGCCAGCATGGTGGCCCAAGGCTTTTTTTTTTGGCATATGATTGACAGTGCTCTGGGACATCAGGGCTGCCTGCCTGCAAAGGAAGGAAGGAGGAGGAGGAGGTTTTGCAGGGCAGCTGAAGGCTGTACTGGAGGCAGTCCAGGAACCAAGCTAAATGCCAGGAGTGTCTAAGTGACATGTTGGCCAAGGCAACTTTTCCACAGCTGCAGGGGCAGGTGGTGAGCACTGCAGATCTTGATGTAACCTGGCTGACCATGCTCTGAGTGACAACCTGTGCCCTGGATCCAGCCCCAGTACAGTTCTGTCCTTGTCTATTTGTTGTAGCAGCAGGAGGTGGCTGCTAAGGCAGCATGAGAAATGGTATTTTGTGTGTGTGCAGGGATGGGTACTTCATGGCCAGGATTTCCTGTGCCCTGCTGCTGTACACCAGTTCTGGCACCTGACTCCTGGCACAAGAACAGCTGGATTGCACCAGTGCATGTTTGGCCCAGTGTGCCAGCAGGGTTTCTTTTGCCTTTGCTTGGAGATGGTCTCATGAAGGATCCCCCTCAAACAAACACCCCTCCCACCTCTCCTCTCCCACCCCTCCACCTGCTCCCAAGAGCCTGAGACAGAGGGTGACCTTTCTAACCGCCCAGAACTGGTGTATGTGAGTGGCTGTGGGTCTCAGGGAGCAAGAGGGAGCTGCTGCACATCCACTGGGTGCTGAGAGGGCCTCTGTCACCTCCCTGTTGCAGACAAAGGATGCCGTCTTCACCCTGTCAGCGATGACCTCTGGCATCCGGCGCAACTGGATCGAGGCCCTGAGGAAGAATGTGCGCCCAGTCAGTGCTCCAGACGTCACCAAGTAAGAGCTGCCCAGTGCTGTTTGGCTGTTTGTCCTCTTCTCCCTTGCTGTCCCTCTATCCTGACTGGCAGGGCAAGGAAGGCCCCTCTGGAAATCTCACCACTCCCAGATCAGCCCTGCCCTCTGCCCCGTCTGAAAGTGGTTTGGTTACACCAGCCAGTGACGAGGGTTGAGGATCTGATGGCTCCCTCTATTGTACCTGCTTTTTGCATCACCACATAAGTTTAGACTGATTTCTTCACCAGCATAGCTGGAACCAGGGTGGATCCTTGCTGCCTGGTGGAGAAATCCATTTCCCTGAGGGATGGGATGCTACAGGCCCAGCTCTGCGCTCAGGGTGGGGTTTTGTAAGGCTGGGCTGAGTGAGGATCTGAGCTTTGAGCAGTTGGCAGTGCCTGTGCTGTCATCCTTTCCCACATGGTGCCTCTCCTTCACCAGTTCCCGCTCTGCTTTCAGACTCCCTGACTGTGACAAGGAGAACTTCCGTAACTCTGTTCCCCAGAAAGGCTCACTCCGGACGGAGGAGCAGCAGCGGCCGGGCTCCAGCTCCGAGGGGGACTCAAAGGGCAGTCACTGGAAGGCGGATGGGCAGCGCCATGCCTTTGACTATGTGGAGCTGTCTCCCCTGCCACAAGACCCTGGAAATCAGGGGTCCCTGCAGAGGACGAAAGGGAGCTTGAGGATCTCCAACCGAACTGCCAAGTATGAGGAGCTGGAGCGGGATCTGGCCATCCGTTCAGAGGAGAGGCGGAAATGGTTCGAGACCCCCGATGGCAGGGTCCCAAACAGTGATGGCCCTTCCCAAACAGCAGGAGACCCTTCCTGCAAGGCTGGGGAGCAGGACCTCCCCACTCCTCCACTTTCGGAGGACCAACGGATTCGTCTGAACGAGGAGATAGAGAAGAAGTGGCTGGAGCTGGAGCGCCTGCCCTTGAAGGACTTGCAGCGGGTGCCCTTGACAACACTGCTGAACCAGAGCAAGGGGGTCCAGGGAGACACCAATGAGGCACTGAAAAAGGAGGTAAGAGCATCCCTCCTCTCTGAAACTGAGATTCTGGTGGCCCCGTAATGTGGTACTTGGCTACAGGAGGCTCTGCACAAGAGCAAGGCAGAGTGCAGGGACATGTTCGTTCTTTCTGGCTCCTCGAGTGCATGGAAGGTTTTGGAACCTTGTAATGCAACGCTAGAGGCCAGCTCTCACACATCTGCAGAGGTCCCCAGAGCATGTTTTGGTCCAGGATAATTTATTTGGTGGTACTATTTGTGTGGAATCTATGTTTCCTGAGAGTTACATTCACAGCCTTTCTTCTCTGGCTATTCCCAAGCCTGCAAGCACTTCACCTGCCAGCCTTTGAAAGAAGCCATGCAGTGGTGGTTTCCTCCAGCATGGATCCCCTCTGAAGGCTGGAATGTCTCCTCTCTTCCTTACTGTCACTAACCAGGCTGGGGCTGGCTTTGCCAGTTTGGTCTCTTGGCAAAGTGCTGGGGAAGCAGAGGCCTCCATTGGCCATGTGTTGTCCTCCCCATCCCTAAGCTCAGGGTTTGCATGTGGCACGTTGGTCGGGCCACGGCACTTTTCCACCCTTGGGTGAAGATCTTTCTCTGTCCTCCTTGGCACAGATCCAGTCACTGCGGGCACAGCTGGAGTCCTGCCGGGCCAGAAATGAGAGCCTTCTCGAGGCAGCGAAGTCCCAGGGGGACAGCCATGTGCCCCGAGGGTACATCTCACAGGTGAGTAGAGTGCCAGACCCGGGGCTTGGGGGGTCACTCCCAGTACCAAACTGGGAAATGCTGGTATGCAGCTTATTGCTGAGCAGGTATCGCTAATCATTGGGTTGCCATGGTGACCCTAACTGGGCTCATTTGTAATCAATGTTAATTACATAAAGGCTGGTGCATGTTGCCTGGCCTTAAAGGGGCCAGGGTTGTAAAAGGAGAGAAGGATAATTTGGGGAGAGGTGCAGGATCTGTGTTCTGCTTTGCGTGTGGGTACAGTGCTGTCCTGGGCCATGGGGGTGAGCCATCCCCCAGCTCAGGAGTGGGTCAGCAGCTTCCTGCTGAGCCTCTGGTCATTTCCTGGTGGTTTGCTGCTCACCACATGTGGTTCTTTCTAACTGGGGCTCCCGTGAGTCTTGTTAAAAGCTGTCAGTCAGTCCCTGGGGACAGCCTGAGCCCTGAAGGTCACTTTGACAGCACAGCCCATTCATTTGCTGGGACAGCACGTGGGAGAGCCAGCAAAGCAGAATTTGCTCATGCTTCCTCTCACTTCTCTTTGTTTATTTATTTTCCCCTCTCCTGGACTCGTCCAAAGCAAGCAGGGTCACATCCCGCAGGGATTTCCTGTGTGGAGGCTGCTGTTCAACCATACAGTGGGGTTTTTAGGATGGGCCTTATGTGTTGGAAGATACTGGGGCGGAGGGGGTTGGCAGGGCAGGAAGTTGGGGCTGGTGAAGTCTGTTCCACAGGGTTGGCTGTACCTAGCACAGATAAAGAAACTCACAAGCCCTGTAGCACCCAGCCCAGACACTTACCAGTCTCAGTGTTATCGTGATTTAATATTTACAGCTTACAGGCCTCTTTATGGTCAAAAAAAAAAAAGGGCAAAAGCAGTGGGGAGGAACTTCCTTATCTTCCTAGTAACTTGGCTCAAAAAGTCAGCATTTCACATCTGAGGCCAAACTTGGCCTTTTCCCAAAGGATTCACTCTCTCTGCCACAGGTTGCAGCTGGTCTGTGGATAGATCACCAAATTGATTCCTCACCTTTTCCACTGTTGTTCTGTGAAGCTTCCCTCATCACAGCAGAGGGCAGTGGCCAGGGAGGGTTTGCATTCATACAACATGTTCTGGTGTCTTTTGTATGAGCCTTAGTCCTTAGTGGGGAAGGAATGGGATGGCAAGGAGCTGTTGGGGGATGTGATGACTTCCTAGCTCACTGCTGGTGTCTTTGAGGCCCAGGCTGTTAATCATAATGGCATGATTTGTTGATGAACAAATCCTTTCTGCGAGGCTCGGAGAGGTGCTGCCAGCATCTAGAGGGGTAACGAAGGCGTAGTGCTGAGGTGGGGACCTCTTTGCTTTCTTCTAACTCGAGTTAACCATAGCACTCAGCATAAAAAGAACCATCCCCTTAGTCTCAGAACCATCAGAAAGGAGGAAGAGCTGTGTGAAGAGGATCCCTAACCATTAGGCTGTGGGGGGGGGGGCTCTTTGGCAGCCTCCATCATGTCACAGGGTAGTGCAGGGTGTCACTTTTCAGGAGACGAGGCTCAGTTTTCATTGATTCCTGGGGATGCTGCTTCATTTAAAAGGCAGATACTGAGATGCGGTTCCCACTGTTGATCTCTTCCAGCCAGGCAGTGCAGCCTGGTGTAGGGTTGGGACTGTGGTATCGGGCATGCTATTCCCAGCTCTTGGACCAAGAGGGATGTCCCTGTCTTACTGCTTTAGTTTTAAGAGCTAGAACAACTTCTTCCTCTGTAAAGCACAAAGTGGGGTTGCAAGATGTGTGTCCCTGTCAAGTGGTTGTGTTCAGTGATTAAAGTGCTACCTCACTTTCAGAAGGAAAAGACCCTCCTGGGAAGTAGTCACCCTTCTTTCAAAATGTCCCTGGACTTGCAGCCAGGTGCCTGTCCTTGCCCAAGCCCTCCCTTCTTCTCTCCTGGTCTCTCACACCTCCTTTCCTCCTCACAACAGGAGGCCTGTGAGCGCAGCCTGGCTGAGATGGAGTCATCCCACCAGCAAGTGATGGAGGAGCTGCAGAGGCACCACCAGCGGGAGCTGGAGCGACTGCGGCAGGAGAAGGAGCGGCTCCTGGCAGAGGAGGCAGCGGCAACAGCAGCAGGTAGGCGCAAACACCAAGCTGGGTCCCTCCTGCCTCTTCCCAGTGTCACTTGCCAGAAGCCAGTCGTCCCAGGCATCTGGAGCCACACTGTTGACTGTAGTGGTGTAAGGCTGGCACTCCTTGGAGCACAAGCTTTGGTGCTTCTCGTTCCCGTGGCGCTGGTGGAAATGGAGTGATAAAGATACTGAAGGAAATGGGGTCATGCCTCTGTGGATGGCTGGGAGGGGACCAGCACTTTCTTGTAGGTGTGCAAGGCAGAAATGGTAGAGAGCTCCCACAGTTAGCACTCCTGTGTTAGTCCCCTTGGCAGCATGATCATCCTGGAGTGCAGAGGTGGTGGGGAATACCCTGAGGGAAGAAGGGAAACGGGCAATCTGCAGAGATGGATCTGGGAACCTGCAGTGGCAAGAGCTTAGGCAGTTCTCTGTGTTTTCCATGAAGCTGGCACAGCCTGATCCCCCATTTCTCATTGTCCCCCTCTGCAGCCATTGAGGCACTGAAGAAAGCCCACCGGGAGGAAATGAATAAGGAGCTGGGCAGGACACGGAGCTTCCAGCAATGCAGCTCGCTCCCAGAAGCCCTCCAGAAGCAGCACCAGTAAGAAAGCATCTCTCTCACTCCCTTTGTCTGATGATGCTGCCTTGTGCCACTGTCACCACACCCATCTGCAGCTCTAGCCCTGAGCTTTTCCTCCTGCCACTTCCCCAGCTCCTTCCTCAGGGCAAGTGGGTGCCCAGTAGTGCCTCCCAGGGCTGCTGCAGCTGTAGCGCAGAGAGGTTTGTCCCCTGCTTGGCTCTTTGCCCTATAGCAGCTCCCTCATACCTATAGCTATTTCCTCTCTATTTTCTTTATGGAAAGCTCCTCCATTTCTTCTGCATGGCTTGGAGCTCCAAGAAGCACCACGCTCATGTGCCGGAGTGTGGGAGCTGAAGCTCAAGTTAACAGGGAACATTGTCTTGTGCTAATGACTGATGTGGGCAGAGGCTGGCCATGGCAGGGAGGAAGGCAATGCCAGGGGCCAGGATCTGGCAAGGGTTTTGGGGCAGTGATGAGCTGGTGCCTCTTTGGCAGGTTGGACGTGGAATCTCTGAAGCGGGAACTGCAGGTGCTTTCTGAGCAGTATTCCCAAAAGTGCCTGGAAATCGGGGAGCTCACCCAGAAGGCAGAAGAGCGGGAGCAGATACTGGAGCGCTGTCAGCGGGAGGGGAAGGACCTCCTCCAGAAAAATCAGGCAAGAGAAGGGCTTTTCTGCCAGCAGAGAGGAGCACCAGAGCATGTTCCTCCGTCACACAGCACAGCCCCTCTCTTAAAATTCCCCTATTTGTTCATATTTCTTCTCTTCTGAGATTTTATCATCAGAAAGATAAAGATTCATGGTTAGAGGTTATCTTAACTGTGGCTTAAATGTGGTGCATGTATTGTGCTGGATGTAGATGCTGCCGTTGCCTATGGACAGGGGGTTACAGAATGGTCTCTAAGCTGAACAAGGGCTGCCGTGAAGATGGAATGGTCAGGACAGTAAGAGATCTGTGCCATGGCTACTCTGATGTCCTTTGGCTTTGCCTGCAGGAGCTGCAAACCCGCCTCTCGGATGAGATCGGGAAGCTGCGAAGCTTTATTTCATCGCGGGGCTCTGGGGACCGCGCGTCGCACAACAATGAGCGGAGCTCCTGCGAGCTGGAGGTATGGGGGTGCCCCTGGCTGCCCCGCTGCCTCCATTCCCGCCCCTCCCAGGGGTCTTCTCCTCTTCATGGCTTTGGCTTGGAGCAAGTGGGAGGGGGGTGATGAATGGAGTGGTGCAGGAAGCAGAACGCAAGCCTCCCCTCCGCTGGTTTCTCAGGCTGCTTGCGCCGTTTCCTGCCCCAGCCCTTCTGGCCCTTCCTTCCTTTTCCACTGCCGCGCTTGCGCCAGGGCCTGCCGGCCTTTCCGAGGCGGTGGCTCTTGAGTCACCCCTGGTTCCTCTCCCCCTTCTCTGGCCCAGGTGCTGCTGCGAGTGAAGGAGAATGAGCTCCAGTATGTAAAGAAGGAGGTGCAGTGCCTCCGGGAGGAGCTGCAGATGATGCAAAAGGTTGGTGTTTTCTGAGAGCAATTGGAAAAGAGCAGGAGAGGGAAGGGAGGGAAGCAGCAGGGCTGCATATCAGCAGTGTTTGATGGGATTCCCAAGACAAACCCTCTTGTCACATGTGCTGCTTGTCCTTGCTGACTGCAGAGCACATAGCAGCTCCAACAGCACGGGCTGACATAGACTGACCTTGAACAAGAGAAGAGTCACAGAGACTGAGCTGCTGCTTTCCCCAGATGTATGCACACATAAGCATGGACAAGACAGGAGGCTGCCTTCTGCAAGTGGGAAACGTGGATGAAGGCTGCCTGGCATTCTGCTTCACCTAGTTTTCCCCTCTCTGAGTGGATGGGTTTCCTTGGCACCGTTTCTGGGTGTGCTGCTCCCTCCACTGGCAGCAGCTCCTTCAGAGGAATTTTCTAAGGTCCCTGCCAAAGGGCAACCCGAAAGAGGCTTTGGAATTCAGTGATGCTCCAGGAATTTATAAATTACTCACATAAATTTTGGCCATATAAGCAGCTGCACCCAGCTCTCTCAGTGGCCTGCATTTCTGGTGGGGTTATGTTTCCCATATGGCTGCCCCACATGCACACAAGCCATGATAAAGCCCACATCACCTCCTCAACCTGATGCTGCAGATCACTGCTGCTGTGGGATCAGTGTCTCTGCATTCCTCCTTGGCCTGGTATTTGTGAAATGATACCTCCATGCTTCTCTTCTGAGTGGTTTCTGCCTGGCCCAGATTGGGAAGGGTTTCAAACCCAGGGCTAGCTCTCCCCTCCTCACTTGCTGGCTCTTCTGCTAGTTTCACCTTGCTGCCACGCTCCCTAAAATCAGCCCTGCAACTGATCCCTCTCCCTCCCCTGGAAGGACAAGAGATTTGCCTCAGGGAAATACCAAGATGTCTATGCCGAGCTGAATCACATTAAGGTGCGCTCGGAGCGAGAGATCGAGCAGCTGAAGGAGCACCTGCGCCTGGCCATGGCGGCTCTGCAGGAGAAGGAGTCGCTGTGCAACAGCAAGTAACGGTGAGCCTGGGGTGCTGGGGCATCGCCAGTGATTGCAGGTGGTTGAGACTGGCTGCTGCAGGGGTGTGGGAGTTGCCAGTTTCTCTTGCTCTACTCAGTTCTGAAACTTTAGGCTTAAACTCATCCTTCTCTGTTTCTCGCATCCTCTTGGCCTGCACTGCTGGCTCTCTTGTTTTACCTGATGTTCTCCCAAGGGCCCCAGCCCCCTTTCATGGTGCTCTTGACGCAGCCAGCACCAATTGCTACTCAGCCAGACTGCTTATGGGAGGCAGGCAAATGCTGGCCTTTGTCCCGTGGCTTGGGTGACAGTGTGGGTAGTTACACATTCCCTGTGTAGGCAGTGTTTCTGCTCCCTTCACCTTTGAAGTGGTTTCCCTATTGCAGCACAATAATTTTAGGTCTGCCTCAAGCAGGTCCGACTAGACCCAGCCCTTCTCACATACTCACCTGCAGGCATTTCTGCCACAGATGGGGGGGGAGCAGGGTGACAGGAACGAGAGCATCCTATTGTCCAGAGTGCTTCTGCTTCTTGCTTGGATTGGGCTCACCCTGCTCCACCAGTGCTTGCTGATGGGTGCTGAGATGAGCGGGTCTGTAGCAGAGCACCAGACAGCCATCTCCCCAGGGAGCTGGAGGGATGGCATTTCTGTGCTCGCTGGAATCTTTCTAAACCATTTCTGGTTTTGTCTCTCTCTAGGTCTGCTCTACGTTTATCTGTTCTTTTTTTTTATTTGCTCCATTCCTCACTTGTGGGGAGAGGGCGGTTGAATCCCCATCCGTCACCACCTTGGCGAGGAATCCCACACACCCCCGACCTCCTCACTCCACTCCCAAAGCTTTTTTGATGAACCCTTTTTGCCTGCATACCTGAGCACGTTGTTTGGACTGGCTCCTTACATGCACCTTCTTCAGGATTTTATATGTGAAAATTATATTTTATAGAGGAATTTTTTCCCAATGGAAAGGAGGGGAAGAGGAGGAGGAAAACTTTTACTACGTCACCAGCATTTTTCTAACCTGAAAAAGAGAACCTGTTTTTTTCCCCTTTCCTAGCCCCATTTCTCCTGGCCACACACAGCCACCTTTGGCACATATTCCCTCTCTTCCAAATGTCTCCACGGTCATCCTGGGATGTATGGCAAGGACCATGCTCCCCCTCCTCGTGCCACCCCCAGGGACCTGCAGAGAAGACACACAAGCCATAGGAGGGAGCCACTGGGGCAACCTGCCATGGATGTGCTTGCCCGAGACGGTTGAAAGAGGACACCTTGGCAGGAGTCCACATGACTGAGCTCTCTCTCTGTGACTGCCCTTTTGGCTCCTGCGAGAGCCTGAATTGGCAGGAGCCCAGAGCCACGGGGCTTCTTCTTTCTGGGGAAGAGGAGCTGTGAGGCTGCTACTGCACCCACCCGAGCCAACCTCCCCAAGGTGGCAGCTGCTGCTGCTCTGCTGTGCCCTTCAACTTTTAACTTAATAAAATCTTCCCCTTTCGCTGAGAAAAATGTGTTCTTGAGAAAAACGCTTGCCATGTGGCCCGAATCCAGTGGTGAGAGGGGGGTGTGTGTGTGTGCGTGTCATTTTTCAAGGTTTTGGTTTATACTGACCAGTTGCTTGCTTTCTTCAGGATTTGGTAAGGGAAAGCAACAAGAGCACCCCTGGCCAGAGAGTGAGAGGAGCCTTTGCAGTGCTGTTATCCAGCAGCTTGCCCCACCTTTGGGTTTAAGGGGGAAAATAATCTGCTTCGGTGCACTGCTCCCAAAATTCCATGTGGATCCTGAGCCTCGCAGAGGAAGAGCTGAGCCTGGGCTGCATTAGTAAATCCAATTTTGGAAGGGCACATGGCACTGCAAACTGCTGCCAGAGTAAACTATATAGATATCCTGGGGAGATGATAGAGATCTTAAATGCTTTCCTCCTCCTGTTTTTTGTGTGAAGCACATTGCATTTTTGTCAGGATGGAGAACCTGGGGGTGACTACTATTAATTCAGCCCCATCCCAATATAAATAGGAGCTGTTGTTCTACAGAGAAGGTGCTGGCAATTATGGAAGAGGTCTAATTGTGGTCACATGCTGGCGCTGGAGGCAGCGTCTGAAGAAGGAAAGACAAAGGGGTCGAGGAGGATTCTTGAATGGAGGTGACAGGTGTTGGCTGAGAGACTGGAGTACTGTGAGACCTGGGGATGGAAACAGGGTGTAAGAGTATGGTGGCAGCTGAAATGAGGGGTATTAGGGTGGCACTCTTTCACTCGGGATGTGATCACCTTGCCATGGTATTGGCATCCCCTAGGGCAAGAGAGTGCAGGCTTACCCTTCCCTTGGGAAGGGCTGCAGAGACTACTTTACCTAGGTAAGGCAGATCACTTTGTTAGTCACGAATTCTGGTAAAATTGGGTTGCAGATTTTAGTCACGTGCACAAGACCCTTGGGCAACCTAGTGGATGGTGCAAGAGTCCAAGCAATGAGCTCAGCTCCCTACTGCACCTGTCAAGCGCCAGGGCTTGCTGTTAATGGTTTTTGTCTCCCGCCTCTGGCCTCAAAACCCTTCTGTCCCTGTGCTGCCCAAGGTCCAGGCTTTTCCCTCTGCCTCCCAGCAGGACATGGCTGTTACCATCGAGTTTGGAATGGGGTGAGCATTTGGCATCTGGGGGCCTTGCACCTCTGGGGCAAGAGGTGAAAGAACAATTCAGGGCAGCTCTTTTCAGGCTGCAGAGCTTGGTCTTGCCATGGGACTTTATAGGAGCTAAAAGAGGAGGAGAAAAAAGGGTTCATGGCATAGTGTTGTGGGCTATGTGTGTTTTTTAGAAAAAATAGCCACTCAACAGTCTGCATAGTTGTACCTACTCCTGGGGGAGGAAACTCCCAAAAGTGGGGCACTGGGGACAAGCAGAGGATAAGCAAGGGGTGAACTGCACACTGCTCTTTGCACAGTGCTCAGCACTCTGCTCACCCCCGCCCCGTTCCCTGAAGAGTTTGGTATCTTGTGTTTGGGTTGGTTTGTTGGGTGGTGTGTTGTTTTTTTCTGCCTTTCTGACAGGGGCTGCTCAGCCCGATAAACGTGTGGCATAAGCACAGGCGAAATGTGTGTGCCCTTGACATGTGATGGAGCTGCCCCTCCTTGAGGCTCTGTGTCTGCAGATCAGCCCCCAGCAGGGTAGGGTCATCCCCTCATCCTGGGGTGATGGGGGACGCGCCTCCAAAATTGGCGTGGCGTTAATCAGGCAGACCATGTCCTGCTTGTGTTGGGGTGATATGGTCACCCCGTCGTCTCCACATCCTTATCTCCTGGGAGCAGGGGAGCTGGGTGGGGGAAGAGTAGCCAGGAGAGGAGATGACCAAAATGCCTGTGGGTGACCAGCATGATGGCTAGGAGAGCCCGAAAGTCATCCCAAGGCGATGGTTGTACCCCATGGGCTTGCTTGCAGCTGGATTGTGACTGTGAGAAACATTGCAGCCTCAAGCTCAAGCCTCAAGGGAAAACCCACAGCTGTACAGCATTGTGGTTGTGTTGGAGCCAGCACCCCAGCTCACATAAGGAGCTTGCCCTTAAAAAAACAGCCGTTAAATCTTCTAAAACAGTGGTAATCAGTCCAGCACTCAGGAGTGATACCCCTTTTCCATTTATTTGTATCCTTCAAGCCTGCTCTGCCTCTAGCAATGGCCAGGCTGAGTGGCTTCATGCTGGGCTGACCACACTGCATTGCACATCGAGGACTCAGAGCTGGAACTCTGATGAGCACAGCTGGAACTTCAGCTAGTTTCCCTGTTTTGCTCTTAAAAAAGCACAGAAGCACTTGGATCCAAGTACCACCAACATCAAGTCCCACTGCTGGGGATTTTGAGTCTCTCTGAAATGGAAACTGGGTAAAATGAAATGTTATCTCTGACATTAATTGCCAGGAGTGCCCTGGTGCTCTCGAAGGCCTATGAACAGCTGTTCTGCCCTTACAAGGCAGGGGCTGTTACCCGGTGGATCCATAGCACATCCACAGTGGACACAGTTTGACCATTTAAGACGAAGTCTGCAGCTGGAAATGTGTAAATCCCCATGGGGTCTGGTTGAACTCAGTGCAGGCAGGGAGGAGAAGGTAAACAGGATTACAGAGAGGATTCTTCTGCCAGGCTCTGTCCTCTGGGATTTGTTGGAGATGTTGGATTTCCTAGTCTCTGCAGAATAATGCCAGAAAGGGAAGGCTCAGGAGGCTTGGAGTGGTTGGGTAGAAATTCCTGAGGAGAAAAGTGCGTGCAGGGGGTAACCCACCCCATCCTGGGCATGGTGGCAGGTTCCTGTGGCAAAAAATACAGGCATGTACCCAAGACGGCCGTGGTGGCATGTGTGCCCATGGGAATAACTCTTCCTTCTGGATGTGTCCCTTGTGCTGCCTGCAGTGGGGTGCCAGAAGCACTGGATCCATCTCCCAGAGGCAGCAGAGCTTGCATTGCTTGGCAGCATCTGCCTTCCACCTCCAGGCCTGACATCCTGCCAGGGGCTGGAAAATCCTCTCATCCTCTCAGTCCTGACCAGTTCACATTAAAGATGCATTGTCAAAACAGTGCAAGGTTCAAGGGGTGCATTCCAATATCAAATGGGGTGCTTGGGGGTTTACCTTGACCAGGTTATCCCCCATGTGCAAAGCCAGCAGCAGCCTGATGAGCTGTGACCACCTGTGTGCCTTCCCTCCAGTGAGTTGCTTGGGGGCACGGGATCTTCCCCTTAGTTTGACTGGCTAAAAATTAGGGCTCTAGTGTGTATGAAAGGGCCAGAACCTCCATGCACAGGGGAGAGCATGTTTGTTTGCCAGCAGCGGCACCCGTCGGAGGAGGATGAGCAGCCTGGATCAGCAGCAGGAGCTGCCCAGGTGAACAGTTGAGATTAGACCCCTGAAGGTGACTAGAGTTAGGTAAAGCATCTGCCGTGTCTCTCCCTGCCGCCTTCCCCCCCCTCCCAGCTTTTGCCTCCCCATCACTGCAGTGCATTGATAATCACTGCCTGGCTTTTAGGGCTGGAGGCTCTGCAGGCAGCCCATGGTGCTGTGCCAACCCCGGGGGCCAATTCCTAAACTCCCCCGAACCTCCTCGTCTCACCTCAGAGCCTGGCGTGTGGGCAAGCCACTTGCGACAGTTACAAACATGGATGCAAATAAAAGCAGATGGTGCCTTATCTGTGTGCCTGGCTTTGCCTATGTGCAGGAGCCAGCACCGGCAGTTTATTCCCAGATACGAAAAATGAGAGGTCCTTCAGCCGGTCAAAGTGGTGCTCAGAGGCCACCAGAACCCCATATGGGATGGAAAACCATTTATTTATTAGGTCTTAAACAAAAGTAAACCCCAAGGGAGGCAAGAGAGTGGTTATTCCTATCCACAGTTAGGAGCAGTTTGCTCATAATTAAATCAAAAGGTTTACAGGTGCTGAGAACCTTCCCCTCTCCCCAAATAGAATAGAGCATGTGAAGAAACTCCATCAGGGAGGAAGGCTCAAGGAGACCACTTGGTCCTTCCATCTGTGGGAAAGCATCAGAGGCCTGAGTGTCTTCTCCCAGGCCAGGTCTTCACATAATACAGGAGCAGCTATCAAAGATTTCTATATAAATGTGGTGATGGGACAAGGGGGAATGGCTCTAAACTGGAGAGGACAAGTTTAGGTTAGATACTAGGAAGAAATTCTTTACTGTGAGTGTGATGAGGCACTGGAATAGGTTGCCCAGAGAAGTTTTGTGGATGCCTTGTCCCTGAAAGTGTTTAAGGCCAGGCTTGATGGGGCTCTGAGTAAGTTGGTAACCTTGTGGAAGGTGTCCTTGCCCATGCAGGGAAATTGGAACTAGATGATCTTTAAGGTCCCATCCAACCCAAACAATCCTATGATTCTGTGATTCTATTTCTATTACCTCAATTTCTACTATTTCAATTTCTGTACTTATATTTGTATTTATATATCTATATTGATGTTTTATTGATGCGTGTGTCCTTGAGAAGTTCTTGAGAGGTGCTCACTGTGTATTTTAATGCTATACTGAAGCACTGGGAGGTTTGGTTCACCTCTGAGCCCAGCATGGCATGTTGGTGGGCGCCAGGTGGCTGCACCCGCATGTTTTTAAAAAATAAGGGGAAAACATCATCTAAATCCTGCAGGCAAGACGATGATAGTGGCTATATTTAATCTCCCGGGAACAGCCGACCGCTCACCCAGCGGGGAAAGGATGGCTGACTGCCACAAAGTCCCTGTTCTGTCCCCTCACTAAGACTTGTGTGTGTCTCCCAAAACAAGGGGAGAGCCCCTTATTTGTGACCCCCCGCAATTCACATGCAAGGGCTGGGCTGGTGTTCCTAAAGCACCTGGTGGAGAGCAAAGGAGCAGAAGAGGGAGTAGTGCCACTTGGCCATGGGGTATTGCTGCTGAGCTGACTTGTGCCCAGTGCTCCCCCTTTTCTCCTTGGTGCTGTGCCCAGTGTCTTCTCTAGTGTCCCTTCTTGCCCCGTTAATATCTTCCACAGTGTCTTTCCTTGTCCCCTGATATTTTTC
Source organism: Rhabdornis inornatus (assembly GCA_013397075.1). Classification (NCBI taxonomy): domain Eukaryota; kingdom Metazoa; phylum Chordata; class Aves; order Passeriformes; family Rhabdornithidae; genus Rhabdornis; species Rhabdornis inornatus. The sequence continues at coordinate 403,185 of VWZS01003242.1, read as the reverse complement.
CAGCATGTCTCCTTGTGTTGCCCCTAAATGTCCCTCCCTGACCCCTCGTCCTCCTTAAGTGTCCCTCTGCACCTCTTGGTGTTGCTCTGAATATCCCTGACACGCCCGTACCTGTCTTACCAATGTCCCCAATTTGCCCTCAGTGCCCTTCTTTGTCCCTACACAATATCCTTCCAAATGCACCTTGTACCTAAGTTGCCCCACTAAATGTCCCTTACAAGCCCTCGCTCTTCGCTGTCCCCGCTGATCCCACCAGTGTCCCTCCTTGTCCCCACCATGCGTTCCCCCAAATACTCTTATTTATCCCACGGTGTCCCCCGCAGCGTCCCTCCCTGTCCCTGCCGCTCGGTCGGGTCAGGGCGTGGCAGGGGACACGCGGGGACACGGGTGGCGCGCGCGCGGGGCAGTCCTCCCCGCGGTCCGCACCGCGGCTTTAAAGGGAGCCCGCGGCGGGCGCGGCCGCAGAGGCACCAGCGGGGGCACCGGCGGCGGAGCAGCACTGCCTCTGCTGCGGCTTCACCCACCCACCGCTCCCTTGCCAGCCTCTCCCCGCCCAGGGGCGGGGGTCCCAGGCCGGGCGGGCCACGCTTCCAGAAGTGAGGGCATAGCGGGGCATCGCCGGACGAAGCACTCGCCATGAGCGACAGCCCGATCCCACTGCCACCGGCTTCGGCCACCAAGCCCAAGCGGGCCCGGTCAGCGCGGCGGCCAGCAGCCCACCCTGCGTACTCGGACATGATCAGGGCAGCCATCCGGGCCGACAAGAGCCGCGGCGGCTCGTCCCGGCAGTCCATCCAGAAGTACGTGAAGAGCCACTACAAGGTGGGCCAGAACGCCGACGTCCAGATCAGGCTGGCCATTCGGCGCCTACTGGCCACTGGAGTCCTCAAGCAGACCAAAGGAGTTGGTGCCTCCGGCTCTTTCCGCCTAGCCAAGGCCAGCAAGGCGAAGAGGTCTCCTTCCAGGAAGAGGAAGAAGGCAGCCAGGAGATCCACTTCGCCCCGGAAGACGGCTAGGTCCAGGAAATCCAAGTCCCCAGCCAAGAAGCCCAAGTCTGCCACCAGGAAGGCCAGGAAGAAGTCAAGGAGCCCAAAGAAAGCCAAGAAGCCAAAGACTGTTAAGGCCAAGTCCCCGAAGGCATCCAGACCCAAGAAGGCAAAGCGGTCGAAATCCAGAGCCAAGTCCGGTGCCCGGAAATCGCCCAAGAAGAAGTGAGAAGACTAGAGGCGTTTCGGTACTCTCCCCGTTGGTTCTGTAAATAGCTGTTGCCTTTATTTTTACTCCTTCCTACTGCATTTTATAAAGAATTACTCTATTCTGGAATTGAAGTAGCTAAAACAAGGCAGTTGATGAATGAAAAAAAAAAACAATTTTAAAGTGTTACTGGTCTGGGTTTTTATTCTGATGTCTCAGAAGTTTCTTTGGTGTGTGTCTGTTGGTTTTATTAACGCTGGACTGCTTGTTGTATGTTGGGAATGATGGTGACTCTGTGTGTCTGTTGGAGTTGTGCAGGATTTGAATTCCTGGTCCTGCCCCAACTCCTGGGAGGTTACCTGTTTGCTGGGGCCAGGCAAAAACATTGTAGGGAAGCCGGAACATATGGCCTGGCCTTCCCTGGGGGAGCAAAAGGGGTCCCTGTTCCCTCATCCACTGCTGCAGATCCCCACCGTGGGGATGAAGTGAGAAATGTTGGGCTGCTGGCTGTGAGGTCCAGCTGGTGCTGGAGATAACTGGGGCTGCCTGACTGCCTGTGGAGCTCAGCACAGCTGGGTGGTGGCAGGGATGGGAAAGAGGATCTGGAGCAGGGCCAGAGTCTGTCCATATTGGCTTTCAAGGAGTTGAAGGTGTCCGTGAAGTGGGATCACCGTGGGGAGAAAGGACAAACACAGCCATAAGCAGCTTTGCTCCCCAGGGAGGAACATCCTGAGGCGGTGGACAGCTCTGTAGGCGGGCTGTGGTGGGCAGCCAGGGCAGGGCGAGGCAGAACTGCTGGGCTCAGTGCTGCTGTGACCCGAGGGCTCTGGCTTTGTGCCCAGTGGGGGCTGGCACAACTCCAGGGCCTGCCTGGCCCCTGCCAGAGCCCCTCCCTGGGCTGGGCTGAGTGATCCTGACAGCCAGGGCTGGCAGGGAGCCTGTGGGCTGGCCTCACTGCTCAGCAGGGTCTGAGCCTCAGGCAGGGGCTTCCTAATCCCTCCGGCTAGAGACAGATAGACTTCTTGATCATCAGGATCCCCAACCACCTGGGCCAGGAGCTCCGAAAATCCTGGGGCTCTCTGGGTGCCCAGTGCCCTTGGACTTGCTGTACCTAAATCTCATAAGCCCAGGGTCTTCACACTCTCTGATGACTCCTTCAGCCTGTTCTTCCTAAATCACTTGGGCAAATGTTGCATGAGTCCTTCAGCCATTAAGGATTCCAAAATCAGTACTTCAGGGTACTGAAATTCTTGGCCTGGATGCACCTAATCCCTGTGGGCTCTTGTTCCTAAGACCCTTGGATCAAAGGCTCCTAGAAGACCTAGACTGAAGACCCTGAGCACCTTTCAAGAGCTTGGTACCTAATTCCCCTGGAATGAGTGGTCTAAACCATTCTGGCCACAGAATTCCCTAGTCAGCTGTAGTAGAGGAAGGAGATACCTAATTCAGATGGAACAGGTTGCCCAGAGAAGTTGTGAATGCCCTATCCCTTAAAATACTCCAGCTGAGTTTTGATGGGGCTCTGAGCAACCCATGACAGGGAGCTTGGAACTAGATGATTTTTAAGGTCCCTTCCAACTCAAACCCTTGTATCGTTCTATGACCCTTTGTGTCTACAGCCATTGAGCTTATAGTTTACAAACACATTTGGCCAGAGGTGCTCAAATCCCTTGGGTTTGGGTACTCTAATTTTCACCTGGTAATTCCTAAACCTCTCTGTCCAATGGATTATTGGTCACCTCAGCTGCATGCACTCACATACTACAGACCTGTGGTTCATTATCCCCAGTGATGGACACCCATAAATCACCTACCTGCAAGGATCCAAGTCACCTGTGCTGAGGACCCAAATCCCTAGGTAGAGGCACCTAATGCTCCTGGGCTTGTTGGTCGTTGAGGTCCGTGATGCCCTGTTGCTATGAAATCCCTCAGACCCTAGTACATGACCCCATTAAAGTTCCTAAATCTCATGGATGGCGTTTCCCCCAAATCCCTCAGACTCTGGGCATCACATATCGCCCGTGCCTAAACCCCTTGGGACAGATCCTCTCCTCCAAAGAAGATGCCGAACGCCTCCTACAGAAAGCGCCCAAGCGCTNCGCAGCTGCGGCGGCGGCTGGAGAGCGAGCTGGAGGACATCCGCGGCGCCGGCACCTGGAAGAGCGAGCGCGTCATCGCCTCCCGACAGGGTCCCCACCTCCGCTTGGCGGGCGGCGGCGCCGGTGCGTGCGGGGGGCGGCGGGGAGGAGGGCTCTCGGTCCTTTCCCCCGGTGCCACGCCCCTGCTTCTCTCTCTCTGTTCCCGCAGGGATCATCAACTTCTGCGCTAATAACTACCTGGGCCTCTCCAGCCACCCCGAGGTGATCCGTGCCGCTGTGGAGGCCCTGGAGAAGTTCGGCGCTGGGCTCAGCTCCGTGCGCTTTATCTGCGGTACCCAGGTAGTGGGCAGCATCCCCTTCCCTTCCCCGCGGGTCCTTCGCACGGTGTCCACGTAGACTCCCCTCTCGGTACTCCCACTCGGCATGCGTGCACAGTGCTGAGTTACACGTGGCGCGGTAAGAAAAGAAGAAAAGGGACTGCCAAGTCCCCACTAGCCAAGCATCTGGAAATATGCCAATTTAAACCATTACAATACCTGAGAGCAAAGAAACTGAACACCCCTCTGAATTCGGAAAATTGATGTCTTTTTCCCTCTCTTGCGGGTCACAATTACAGTGAACCTGACTTGAAGTGGCTCTATCAGACCCAGCCCAATTTATCCCCGCTGGAGCCTTTTTTGAGTCCTGCCTGGTTAAGTGCAAAAAACAAGCAGAACTTCTCCCTTGTGCATGGGGAGCTTGGAGTCTCCCTGTTGAGCTTTTGGTATCCAAACCCATAATTATACTTCAGGGCAGCATTTGCTGAACACAAATAACTTAACCCATGCGCACATACCTCTTCTGGATAAAACCTGGCTGTCTCCTCCCCTTTCAGGTCAGCATTTAACAGCAGCGGGGCAAGCAAGAACTTGTGCTGCCCCACTGTTGACTCCTGCTCCTTTCTTCTCTTTAGAGCATACACAAGGACCTGGAGGAGAAAATCGCACTTTTCCACCGGCGGGAAGATGCCATTCTCTATGCCAGCTGCTTTGATGCCAATGCTGGCATCTTTGAGGTTCATAAGGTTTCCCTTGTGTTGTGCATGGAGGAGAGGGGTGACAGCAGTGTGGCTGCTGTGCCTTCCAGAGGCTCTGCTCTGAGCTCTGTGCACCAGAAAAGCAGGCAGTGACTGGTGGTGAAGAGCCCTGACCTGGGGCCCTTGCACCAGGGAAGCCATACAGAGGCATTTAACCACCCTCACCTCTGCTGTCTCCAACCAGCTCCAGGTCTTGGGGAGGGCTCCCATTTCTGCAGGGGTCTGTACTCCCCCTTAAAGGGTAGGTGAGGGGAAGGGGTGCTCTCACGGGCATGTTAGGAAAGGGGGAGGGAGGTTTTGAGCTCAGAAGCCACAAGTAAGAGCCTGGCATAAAGAAATTGGGGGATAAAGTGACTAGGAAGAAAATATAAAGTTTAGCACTGCCAGGAAAGACGTGGCAGCTGGAGTCAGTCTCAGCCTGTTCTCTGTACTGAGGGAGGCTGGGAGATCTTGGTGAGGTGGCATCCGGAGCAAAGGATGATCCTTTCTGTTTGGCACTGGCAGGCCCTGCTGACCCCAGAGGATGCAGTGCTGTCAGATGAGCTGAACCATGCTTCTATCATCGATGGGATCCGCCTGTGCAAGGCCAACAAATACCGCTACAAGCACATGGACATGCAGGACCTGGAGGCCAAGCTGAAGGAAGCACAGGTATGGAGGGCTTCTCCACTCCAATGCCAGGGCACTGTGCTGCCTGCGCAGTAACCAGTCCTGGAGGGTGACCTCTGCCTTTTCCTGTGCAATAGGCATTGTTTTTGCCAACAGGCATGGATAGGCAAGGTGGCAAAGCAGCTGTTGTGATGCACACCCTCCCCATCTCAGTTAGGTACATCCTCTCTGTACAGGAGTTTGAGTGTGTCCCTTTGCCAGCCTCTCTCCTCAGGGTGACATCTTCACCCCTGGGGTGCCTTTTTCCCTCCAACAGAAGCATCGACTGCGGCTGGTGGCCACTGATGGTGCCTTCTCCATGGACGGTGACATTGCACCCCTGAGGGAAATCTGCCAGCTGGCCCAGAAGTACGATGCCCTGGTCTTCATTGATGAATGCCATGCCACAGGATTCCTGGGACCCAATGGGCGGTAAGTGACTGCTTCAGCCCTGCTTTTTCCCCCTACCCTGACTAATTCTGAAGCAAGGACAAAGGTGCTGGTGGCCAATGTGTTTTTTGTGTGGAGACTCCTTGGAGGCGTTGCACCTCTCCTTTGAATTGAAAGGAGATACTTCAGCAGTGATCCATCCCCAAGTGACAGCTGCTTCTCAGTGTGTAATGGATGGTGTGACCATCTCATCTGGGCACCACCTCTCCTGGCAGGTGCTTTGTTTAGGCTATTAAACTTCTGTGTGGGAAGTTTGAGCACTTTCCCATCTCTAAGGGGTGAAGAACCCATGCTCTTACTCTGTGAGGTCCCAGCTTAGGCTTTCTGCAGGAGAGGAAGGTCAGTGCTTGGGTTGAATTATCTCAAGGGGCTATTCCTCCTTGTCTAGAAGGAGGGATGCCAGAGACCTGGCTGACAGTGCTTTGTTTCCCTTGAGGTATTCAGCAGCTTCCCTGGTGCATGCTGGCACAGCTGATAATATGACATTCCTTTTTCTACAGGGGTACTGATGAGCTCCTGGGAGTGATGGACAAAGTCACTATCATCAATTCTACCCTGGGAAAAGCTCTTGGAGGAGCTGCAGGTGAAGGCATTTTCCTGTCCAGGGTCCTGCATGCCCTAAAGAGCTCTACAGCATCAGTCTTATATTTCCTTCCTCTGCCTAATGATAGAGTAACAAATGCATGCTAACCTTTTCCAGTGGTGGCATGAGGCTTGGTTTGGGATGTTGCTGCAGGATTAAGGGAGATCCAGTGACGTGCTCCTTACACTGTCATCTTTCTCATGCATATGCCTTTGGGGTTAAGGTGGAAAGTCTTGGTCAAAAGCATCAGCTGTGATTTTTAGACCTGGTTTGTACCTAAATTCCTGCTATAGGTGCCAGGTTAGCTTTATCAAGAAACCTCACTCTAATCAGGTTACCCTGGGGTGCCTTGTCCAATTCTCTCTCCTCTGTCTGCAGGTGGGTACACAACAGGTCCCAAACCCCTCATCGATCTGCTCCGCCAGCGTTCCCGCCCGTACCTCTTCTCCAACAGCTTGCCCCCTGCCGTGGTGGGCTGTGCATCCAAGGCCCTGGACCTGCTCATGGAGAGCAATGCCATTGCACAGTCTATGGCTGCCAAAACCCAACGGTGAGGGGGCCATATTGGGGTGGAAGCAGGGGCAGCTTTGTTAGGAGAGAGTTGTCTGTGATTTATTCCTCCCCCCTTTCCCAGTGATAGCTGTGAAAACAGTTTGCAAGTCAAGGGTCAGGGGAAGCTGCAGGATGTGCCTGTCTGTGTCAGGCAGATTTGTCACATCTGGATGCTCTGTGAGCTGGGGTACATTGTCCACTCAAGGATCTGCAGTCCCATTATGCTGAGCAGGACATGGCAGGAGGTCACTCCAGGAGGAGAGATCTCTTCCCTGCACAGAAGATGAACAATGGAGCCAACTTTACCCAGTTCTCAGTGGCCAGGGCTCTCAGGGGAAAGGCAGGCAGGTCTCCAAGGACAGGGTTGTTGAGGTTTTTACTCATCCTGTTTTTCCCTTCACCAGGTTCAGAAGTAAGATGACTGCAGCTGGCTTCACCATCTCAGGGAAAGACCACCCCATCTGTCCAGTCATGCTGGGGGATGCTCGGCTGGCATCAGTGATGGCAGAGGACATGCTCAACAGAGGTGATCTGGGGAGGGAGCTTAGTACGCAGACATGTTCCCTGAGGGAAGGGACAGTTGGCAGTGGTGCCACCACAAGCCCTCCTTCAGAGGATGTTCCTGCATGAAATCCAGTAGTCCTCCAGCTCCAGATATTCTCATGGTCTCCCCCAGATGTTGCTGGCTGCACCTTCTTTCTTTGTTAGGGAGGGGATTTACATTAGTGCTCTTGTCTTGTTATGCTGGACTCCATCCCCATTGCTGGCCCTTAACCTCATTTCCATGCTTGGGAGCAGATGGCACTTGAAAACCCTGAAGCTGGGAAGTGGTTATTGGGAGGGGAACCTTTCTATCACCCAGTACACCTCAGCCTGCCTCCATCCCAGGCAGCTCTGACTCTGCCTGACTTTCCTCCCCAGGGATTTACGTCATTGGCTTCAGCTACCCCGTGGTGCCCAAGGGGAAGGCGCGCATCCGGGTCCAGATCTCAGCCGTGCACAGTGACGAGGACATCGACTGCTGCGTGGAAGCCTTCACCGAGGTGGGACGGAAGCACGGAGCGCTGTCTTGAGGGGCCGGGAAACACCTCCTCAGCACCATCCCTGCCCACAACCAAGTGCCTCTGATGGGGGAAAAAGGCTTGGGCAGCACACTGCCGAAAGCAGGACGGTCTCTCAAGGCATCACATGAGTCAGCCAGCTGGCTAGTGCAGCGTGCTGGCAGTAGCACTGGCAACCAGCACTTAAAAGTGTCATTAAAGGTGTCCTGTGGTGCAGTGGATATTTGTCTGCCTCCTATTTCCTCATCCAGGAGCTGTACCCCATCCCCTCATGCTGTGACCAGTCATTCTGCTATGTCTTCCCTGAAGCCTCAGTCCAGATGCCGAAGCACTGCAGTTCCTGCTGATGGAAATATGGTGTTGCTGCTGTGCCTGAGGTTGCCTGCTTCTTCTATGCTGTCCTGTGGGTCTAGCAGCATCACCCTGGCAGATTTGACTGCTGCAATTTCCCACTGAGGCAGTGGTTCCTGAGCCCTTTGCAACCTGTGCCACTGGCAGCTGGTTAGGGAAAGAGGACATGGGCCAGCCAAAGCTCCAGTGCTCCTTTCTCTCCTTCTCACTCTCAGGTGTTAGATGTGGGGCTTGCAAGCTACGAGGCATTGCCAGTTGCTTCAGTGGTACCAAACCTGCCCTGGGAAAGATATCTTGCCCCATCAGGCAGTGGGCAAGCTGAGGTGGCAAAGGCCAGCAGCATGGTGAGAGGATCTGCATCTGACTGAGGCTGGGGCCAGGGGCAGAGCAGATGACAGAAATCTTTAATTTTCTTCCATGTGGCAGGAATATCTGGATTTGTTCCTCCAAGCTGTGCTGACGTAGTATTTCAGCATTCAAAAAGGCACAAGTGGGCCTTTCATAGGCATCTCATAGAATTGCTTTGTTTGCATCAGTTTTACTCCAGATCAGAAATTTTGTGTCCTGGCAGCTGCCCATGTGCTGAATGAGTAGCTGCAGCCAGGGACTGATTCTAGCTGAAATGGAGTGTGCTATGCCTGGGTGCTGGAGCAATGGGTCACATCAGCAAAGACCTGCTTTGAAGCCCTTATGTGTCGCTAGACTGCCAGGGAGAAAACTACAGAGCAATAATGAACCTGAGCCAGAGCAAATGCAGAAGAATACAGATATTAATCCAGGATTGTAGGGCTTTACAAGGATGCAAAGGACAGGGAAGAAATGTGTCCTGTAGGTTCAACAGGACTGCAACCAAACCCTGTTAGAACAGCTGGTAGTGTAACTGTGCTGATTTTGTTTAATTTTCCATCTCCACAGGCCCTGAGCTCAGCCTGCTGATAAAGGATGATACAGAATTCTGCTTCTGTGGCACTGGGCCTTCACAGTGCTGCAAACCCTTTTCAACAGGCAGTATTTTGGCATGGAGAATGTAGTGGGGAAGGCAGGGAGGTTGCTCTCAGGCCCCTTGTGCAACCTGGAAGAAATGAAAGTTCAGCCAGATGGGCTCAGGTGTAGGGAGGTTGAGACCCTAAACTGAATCACTGCTGGTTTCAGCCCAATGCATGTGCACCCCTTGCTCTCTCTACTTGCACATGTGTACCACCCTCAGTCACATTTCTCTCCTGCTGCTCCCCAGCCCTGGTCTCCCCCTCTCCCCAGCCTTCTGCAGGCATCTCTGCCGATGCCTCCACTCAGGGCAGACAACCCAAGCAGTTTAACCCTGCTCCAGGTTTCAAGTCCTCCTCATTGGCAGAGTAGGTGTCTCTCTGCTCAGCTGCAGGCCAGAGCAACACTAGCAACCTGCCTCCTGTGATGCTCACAATTGTTTTTGCATGCACGTGTGGGCTTGCCCTTCTGCTCCTCTCCTCACCAGAGGCAATGACCTCCCTCTCCCTTCTGTATCTCTCAGGTCCCTTGGCAGCCAGCTCCCTGCACTCTGCTGCTTCAAGGCCATGCTCAGCAGCAGACTGTGGAGCTGTCTGGGGAAGAGACTGTGCAGTGCTGGAATGCTGGGAAGGCAGGAGGGTCAGATGATGGCACACTGGCAATGAATAATGCCATACTCATTGACCTGGAGGCATCATGGTGATACTTAATTGAGGCAAATCCTCATGCTCTTTATTGCTTCAAGGCCTTCCAGCCTAGGTCTGATCTACAGCTCTAGGCAGCTTTTAGCCCAGAAAGCAGAGGACATTTTGCTGACTGGAATGTAGAGGCAGATGCCAATTTTTGAAGATGCAGTTCCCACCCTGGGCACCCTGACCTACCCCATACCTTCTATGTTGCTCAGGCAGTTCCGAATCTGGAGCTGTCACCCTCTGCACTATGGGATAAGGTGGGGGATGCAGGTATTTTACCTCCAAGTAGGGGACTATCCTATCCCATTTTCATGCACACCTAGCCCCAAAAATGCTTCCAGCCCTTAGTCATGGCCCCTCCCTTGCTTCTTCTGCCCCTCCCTAGGCTGTCTTGTTGCAGTCCCAAACTACCCTATTGCCCACTGATTCACTCCAGCCCCTCACTCCAGCCCCTCTCCACATTGCTGTTTCCACCCCAGCAGTGACACACCTCTACCCTTTCTCTGCTGGAATTCCCTTGCCCTGACTCCCTTCCTGCAGCCCCATGCAAGCAGACAGGGGTGCCCCAGCTTGGACGGAGCTGGCTGGGGCTGGTTCCAATGGGGTCTGAACTTGCTATTCAGTGCCATAATTTTTTCATCCCTCATCCTTTGCTGGAGGTAAATGCTGCACAAGGGCCTCTGCTGGTGCTAATGCCTCACAGCAGTGGTGGATGAGGGGCGAAACAGCTGCACCNGGCGGTGCCCCGGCAGCCCATGGGCATTGGTCAGTAATTAACCCGTGATTAATTAGCGGCGCTCGGGCGTGCGGGGCGGTGCGGAGCGCCGGGATGTGGCGGACGGTGGCGGCGGTGCGGGCGCTGCGGGGCGGTGGGGCCGGCGCCCCCCGGGCCGCGTCGGGAGCGGCGGCGGCGCAGCTGCGGCGGCGGCTGGAGAGCGAGCTGGAGGACATCCGCGGCGCCGGCACCTGG
>VWZS01003242.1:366243-386390 GCA_013397075.1 Rhabdornis inornatus | reverse complement strand
TCACTCCAGCCCCTCTCCACATTGCTGTTTCCACCCCAGCAGTGACACACCTCTACCCTTTCTCTGCTGGAATTCCCTTGCCCTGACTCCCTTCCTGCAGCCCCATGCAAGCAGACAGGGGTGCCCCAGCTTGGACGGAGCCGGCTGGGGCTGGTTCCAATGGGGTCTGAACTTGCTATTCAGTGCCNTCACTCCAGCCCCTCTCCACATTGCTGTTTCCACCCCAGCAGTGACACACCTCTACCCTTTCTCTGCTGGAATTCCCTTGCCCTGACTCCCTTCCTGCAGCCCCATGCAAGCAGACAGGGGTGCCCCAGCTTGGACGGAGCTGGCTGGGGCTGGTTCCAATGGGGTCTGAACTTGCTATTCAGTGCCATAATTTTTTCATCCCTCATCCTTTGCTGGAGGTAAATGCTGCACAAGGGCCTCTGCTGGTGCTAATGCCTCACAGCAGTGGTGGATGAGGGGCGAAACAGCTGCACCCCCCACCCAGGGCTTTCGGCAAGACAGACCAACGACCACAGCCACCCCCACGTCCTTCCTGGAGGTTTATTTGTGTTCGGGGGATTTTCCCCCAGCTCCCAGGGTGATTCCAGGCAGACATTCAGGCCTTTTGGCTGCAAAGACAGGCAGCGGGCGGTACCTCCGTAGCCCCTCAGCGGCAGGAGCACTTGCAGGCGGCCACGACGGGGTATGGGATCAGCCGCCAGGTGCAGTCTGGGGGGCCGGGGTGCTGCGGGCTCCAGCAGTGCCAGGCCAGCAGCTTGATGCGGGTGAGCTGTGCGGGCCGGCAGGCCATGCCGGGGGGCCAGGAGCAGGCGGGGGGGCCGGTCTCACACGTGGTGTGGCGCACCCAGCGCGGCCAGAACACGGGTCCCAGGTCCACCCAGGCGGAGATGAGGCGGCAGGTGGCCCGTTCCACCAGCCACTGCCGCAGGCGGCGGGCCAGGGCCCCCGCCAGCTCGGGGGGCAGCTCTGGGGCGAGGGGCAGCTCCAGCCCCTCCACCTCTCGCCACAGCTTGCGGTGATATCGCCCGGCACCGTCGGCCAGGTCCCTGTTCATGGGCTCCAGGTTCCCCTCGAGGATGCTCCCGTTGCGGCCGCGGGGCTCCTCGGTCGCCATCCAGAAGGGGTCGAAGGCCGAGCCCAGGAGCCGGCGCAGCCGCCCAGGGCGCAGATGCCGGGGCTTGGGGGCGTAGCGATAATCCTCAGGGGACAGCGACAGGCTGTAGGGCCGCACCGGGGCCGAGGGGTGGCCGCGCAGCAGGTGGGCGGTGGGGTCAGCGGGGCTGGGCGGCGGCAGCGGCGGCTCCCGAGGCTCCTCCAGAGGCGGCGGTGGGCCTGGGATGCCCGGCGGTGGGACCAGGAAGAGGAGGAGGAGGAGGAGGCAGCTGCGGTGTGGTCCCTCCATGGCGAGCAGCCCTGTGGCAGGCTGTGCCCGGCTGCAGGCTCGCACTCTGCCGCATCCCCTGGGTTATCACCGCGTCCCGAGGCATGGCCTTCCCCTTTTCCCTGGTTACAGCGGCTGATAGGGAGCTGGCGGGGACACCTCGCTCCTTCCCACCAGAGGGGCAGGTGGGGGGGAGAAGCCGCGTAGTTCCTCCTGCCACTGAGCCAATGGGGGTAATTTAGGCTCCTGTGGAGGGGAAGGGGCCAGCGCCTCCTTCTCCACATCCTGCTCCATCCCTGGAAGAAGTACCCACAACCTTCCCAGTGAAGGGAAGCCGGCGGCATTTGAGTCTTGCTGTGAAAGGATCACCAAGCTGCGCTCAGTCTTAGCGCACCTGGAAGTCCTCAGGGCACAGGTCCTGTCACCAGGATGGACATGGCAGCAGAGTGGCAGGGCAGGAGGGCTGTGTGGGTCACTGTCCTCTCCTCTCGCATTAGCCAGCCCCCATGTATCCCAGGCAGCTGTGATGGAGCTGGATCTCTGGAGATGGCCATACAGGAGGTCTTGTCCTCCCTCTCATACTACAGTACTGGCGGTGTGGAGACCTGGACTGGATGGAATCCAAAACCTGCCTTCTTCTCCTTCCCTAGGTCAGACATTGTGGGAGAGGTTCAAACTGCTCAGTGCTACTAACAATTAATTAGTGACAGCTAGTGACAGCAATTAATTGCTCATCCTCCAGAGGGTTTAGGACCCTATATTCAAGGCACAGGGCAGGGACCAGGCTCACAGTGGGGGGATATTTACATTCCCCAGAGGTGTTGGACAACACGTCCTAAACACACAGCATCAAGAGGTGGCCACTGAGGTCCAAGGGACCCTTTCCACCTCCATCTTCCCTTTGCTACCAGAGAGTAATGAGCTTTCTTTCTGCCACCCCCTTCTTAGCAGAAGAAGCAGGAAGCAGCTGAGCCTGCAGGAAAACTGGGCAGAGAGGAGTTAACTTCAAACCCAACCTCAGGGAGAGGAGAAAAAAAAAAACTAACGGAGAACTATGGATCAGCAGCAAGAGCAGAGGGAGGGAAAAGGGGGAGTTGGAGAGAGAGGAGAAGAGCTCCGGGAGGAGAGAGAGCAGAGCTGGTGGTGGGCAGGGGGAGGCAGTGGAGCAGCAGGCAGGAGTGACTGGGATGACTGAGCTGCCCAGATAAACTCTTCTGTGGTCTGCATCCTCCTGCTACTGCTGCGTGGGCTGGACTGGAGGTCTCTTCCTGAGCGAGTGGCAAAGCTGCAGGCCCTTCCTCAAAAAGGTGAGTGCTGGGTTCCAAAGCTGAAAGGTGGTCTCAGGCTCCCTGAGCAGTGACACCCTGGTGCATTATGCATACCCGGAAGGAGACCGGGCTCCTCAGCTTCAGTGAGGGGATCCCATGGGGCCAGATGGATAAGCTGGAGGGTGGTAGCTGTTAGTAGGACAGAGGGGACCAAAGATACAGAGAGGCAGGGACAGTCTCTTGGTGCGATACACAAATAAGCTGGGAAGCAGAAGTGGCATGAACTGAGGGATGGGGGAGCATGGAGTGAAGGAGCTTGCATGACCCAAAATCGAGTTAATTGCTTGTCAACGGTAGCTAGATAACAGTGTCTTTCCTTCTCTGTTTTTGCTCAGAGAAGGACAATTTGTTCTAATGATAGCACAACAAGCAGAAGGCTTATTCGGAGACAGACTATTGATGTTCCCTGCCCTGAGCACAGTGTTACTCAGGGCTGGAGGAAGTTTTGCAGCAAATCACAATACCTTGAGCTGTGATAATAACAGGCTCCTTCACAATGATCACCATGTTGTATTTCAGGTGGCTCCAGGGTCTCCTCCCCATCACCACCTACCTGCCACCATCCAGCCCTTGACCACCTCTCAGCATCAGGAAAAGGTGCATTTAGTTGCCTCTCCTCTGTGGAGCATAACTACCGCACAGGGAGCAAGGAGCAGCCAGCTCCAGAGTGGAGGTGGTCCCAGCTGAAGGAGTTCCCTTGGGGTGGGAATGTGTTGGGGTGCTGCTGCTGTGGGGTGTGATCCAGGCATCAGGTCCCTGCTGCCAGAGGTGGCACAGCCCTGGGCTGAGTGTGCTGGGACCACTTGTAGCCCATAGTAGCCTCCTACCCCATGGCTCTGTTGAACGCTAGCCAGGGTTTAGACTTGCCAAAGCAAGCAATCCCAAGGCGTTTAACAGCTTTGGGAACGTAGGAGGAATGTGGGTGAGACCAGGTGGCAGGGCAGGAAGGATCCTTCAGAGTGCTGGGAGCACAGGAGATGTTCGGATGGCAATGTGAATCTGGGCAGGAGAAAGAGGCTTCAGCTCTGCTCTAGCCAGGCAGATATGGACTGACTGACCACAACAGCATTCTTGCCAGTGATGTCACGAGGATCTTGATGGCATCATTTAGCCAGCTGGTTGGGATTGGCATCTCTAGGAAAAATGTGAGTGTCAAAGGCTGGGGTCAAGCACTTTGGGGCCTATTATCCCATTCTCCCAATGCAGGTCCCTGTAGTCCGACAGGAAGATGCCAGGGGGATCGAACATCTCTTTTGACAGCCCAGAGCTACGAGCAGCAGGGATTATTGTGCCCATCATCTTCTCCCTCATCTTTATTGTGGGTACTGTGGGAAATGGGCTGGTGCTGGCTGTGCTGCTGTGGAATGCCCAAGTCAAGTACTCTACCACCAACCTCTTCATCCGCAACCTGGCTGTGGCTGACCTGTGCTTCATCATCTGCTGTGTCCCCTTCCAGGCCACCATTTACACCCTGGATGGGTGGCTCTTTGGGGCCTTTGCCTGCAAGGCTGTGCATTTCTTGATCTACCTCACCATGTATGCCAGCAGCTTTACCCTGGCTGCTGTCTCTGTTGACAGGTAAGTGTCCCCTTCTCTTTGAGTTCTGCAACTCAGGGACACTGTGTTTGCCCCTCTTGAGCTAAGGGCGGGAGAAAGGCCACTACTTACCCTGTTGGGTGTCCTGTAAGAAGTAGGTTGGTTCTCTCTAGAGATACGGCCAGCAGAACCAGTCTCCCCAGCTCCCCATGCCCTCCCCCTCTACCAAGCCAAGCTCTCAGCCTAATTATCCAGTGCTCACCTGGGAAGGAGGGGAGTCCACCATGCATAAGCAAGAACAGCAAAGCCCCCAGGGCAGCAACACAACTCAGAAGAAACAGGAGAGTCCTGCTCCTATGCTTCTCTTACCTGGTTCAAGAGATACACTGCTTGCCTTTCCTGACCTAGCACAGCAGAGTGGATGACAGAGATCCCATATCTACTGTTGGAATGACCCTGATATTTTTGTGAATTCACTGTAACCCTCATTCCCAAAAGGTTTGGGAAGGAAGAGATGGGTGGCTGCATGGGAAGGGGTACACGAATGGCATCTCCACAGGGCAAGAGAAATGCCTCATGTCACCCACGTTGTGTTTTGTCTCCTTCTCCTTCCCCTCCTTGCCAGGTACTTGGCCATTCGCTATCCACTGAGGTCCCGGGATCTCCGCACGTCCCGAAATGCAGGAGTGGCCATTGTGGTAATCTGGTCACTGTCGCTGCTCTTCGCAGGGCCTTACCTCAGTTACTACCAGATAATCCATTACCACGGTGTGCCCATCTGTGTCCCCATCTGGGAGGACCAGCGCCGGAAGGTTCTGGACATCATCACATTTGTATTTGGATACCTGCTGCCTGTGACTGTGGTGAGCCTGGCATACACTAGGACCATCAAGTTCTTGTGGACTTCTGTAGACCCCTTAGAAAGAATCTCAGAGTCTCGGAGAGCCAAGGGTAAGGTCACCAAGATGATTGTCACAGTGACCATCCTGTTCTGCCTCTGCTGGCTGCCCCACCACCTGGTCATCCTCTGCTTCTGGTTTGGCCACTTTCCCTTCAATCGGGCCACTTACGCTTTCCGCCTGGCTTCCCACTGCCTTTCCTACACCAACTCCTGCCTCAATCCCATTGTCTACGCCCTCATCTCCAAGCATTTCCGCAAGCGTTTCAAGCAGGCCTTCACCTGCCTCTTCTTCCAGAACAAGATCAGGAAAAAGAAGAAGAGGAGAGTTGGAAGGAAAGTCCATATGATCAATGTGGAAAGAGGTTTTGCCAACAGGACAGGAGATTTCTATGGAGGCAACATTGAGGTGACCCAAGTCTCAGAGGAGAACACCAGGAAGAAGGACCATGAAGAAGGTGCCGGTCGAGCCAGAGCATGGACTCGGCAGGTACAAGATGCCATAGTCTCTGTTGAGAAGGAGCTACTGGAGGAGGAAGTTTTGGCAACAGCTGGCCATTCCCTAGATGTGACCCCTTTAAGAGGAACTGTTGGACAAGACCAAGAAGAAGCCCTAGAAAAGGGCTAGGGAGGCAAGAAAGAAGTATCCATCTGCATCAATTTTTCTGACCACATCACAGTGGTTTTGCTTTCCTCCAGGATCATCGTGCCCACCTTATCCCCACTGGTTTTATGTTGGCAGTGAGATGAGCTCACTCATTCAGACCCAGTAAACTGAGTTCAAGTCCCCCAGAACTCCTCAAACAACTCCTCCACGATCCTGTAGCCATGTCTGAGACCTGCCATCATCTCAGCTCAATATTCACGGTAAACTTTAAGTGACTGCAACAGCCCTCCTTTTCTTTATTTACATATGGCGTTTTACTGGTGCTGTGTGGATCCTGAATATGTAACTCTTCATGTGAGGCAGATCTGCACTTATAATTTCTTAAGAGAAAGTGAAAGATGGGAAGCTCAGGAAAAAGTGTTTAGGGAAAGCTGTGATATTGTGGGATAGCCAGACTTCCACACTGAAGCTGGGAAACAATTACAGGTCGCCATGGCACTTGTAGGTGTCCTGAGCCCTGCATGGGCTACAAAATCCTCTGGTGTCCTTGCTTGTCCCCGTGCATGGTGCTGGAAGTAGTGTCAAAAGTAAAGTGGTTTTGGCCCCAGCCAGTGCTGTAGGCATTGTACAGTGGGGCTGGGTGACATCAGGCAGCTTGCAGAGCTGTGGTGTGCATGAGCAGAGCCGTGATCTCCCCCTTATTTATCTTCTTTTTCTGTTCCCTATTTCTGTTTGCGTAAATCTTTCCTTTTTGCTTTGTCCTGCCCACTCTTAATCCCCAGGTGACATGGTATTTCTAATGCTCACTGAAGCTGTTGTTCGCCTTGCTAGAGCTCAGCTCCAAGGACATCCCTTTTTCTGTGCAGAGGCTAACTGAAGAGGAAGGCCAACTGTGCTGGGAATTAGTTTTCTTTTTCCATTCGAGTGCTTGATGTTGTTTTCTGCACTTTGAGACTCCCTTGCCTCTATCCTTGTTTCTGATTTTTCCACCTGTCTCCTTTCATGGTGGCTGCCACTCCGCTACAGTGATGTCTTTCAGAAACGTGTCCAATGTGCCTTACTCACCTTCCTGGGAACAGTGAGTTCTGCAGCCACCCAAAGTATATGACGCCATGGCTGGTGGCCAGCTCACATGGCCTCATCATTTTTCCAGGTGAAGACTCACTCCACAGCCCAAAGCATTGGAGGGAGAAAGAAATAGCAGGCAGGAACAATGATGTGGCACAGCTGGATGCTGCTTGTTCTTGCCTAGAAGTAGCTGGGCTGTTGCTCACCCCTAATCCTGGTCCCAGCTTGCAAAAGGAGTAGATCAGATCAGGACTGACTGCTGCATGTTGGGGTGAAGCCTAAATGAAACAGGACAGAGAGGACAGGGAAGATCTTGGGGAAAAGGTGCATTTAGCATGGCAAGTGGCTGCAAGCCCTGGGTCCCTTCACTAAGCTCTGCCTGGTGCTAAGCCCCAGTTTTGGGGAGTACATGAGCAGAAAGGGCAGGTGCTGAGCCTAGGGTGGGAAGCCTCTGGAGCCAGAAGGGAATTCCTGTCTATCCAGTACCAGTGTACATGCTCCAACTGGTTTCTCAGCTCAAAAGCAGAGGTGAAGCAAAGATGTCACATCCTTGATATAGAGTCAGGTTTAATTAAAACTGAAGGAGTTTAGTTGCTGCTTTCCGCGCAGCCTTCCCTCCAGACTGGCTGGCATTCTGCAGTCTCTGCTCCCATCTTCTTGCCTTAATTAATGAATCTTTTCTCTTATTTTCTATCCTACTTTTTATCACTCAGGCTGACAAGCTCATCTTTAACCCTGCATGGGCTGGTTTGCTACATCAGTAGAATGCTGCTGTTCAAAAGACCTGGAACAGGGTAGACAAAATGGGAGAGGTATAAGCAGTGGTAAGCACCAGCTCTTCGGAGTAACTTATTCCTGCCAACTGTGTGCCGATTCTGGTGTCTGGCATCTCCCTGGCATGTGTGACATGAGCCTGATATCACTGGGAGGTGTCAGACCCAGGTGCCAAGAAGCTCATCCTGCTTATGACCCTGTGTGCAAATCTGGCAGCCCTGGGAAGGGAATTCAGGTTATTTGCTTTTGGGTTTAGCTGCTGGTTGCTAATCTGTGACCAGCTTTAGCAGGTTGCCAGCTGATTATTTTACTTCTTCCATGTGCTCTCCTCCCCTCTCAGAAATTTAATCAAAAAGCCCAGAGGAACACTGTTTGCCATACCTCCTTTATCATCTTCCTAATCAAAACTTGCTGATTCCTCCACCTAGTCACCCCATGGGCCCTGGCCTGCCCAGGACTGCTCCCCCAGGCTGGCCAGGCACAATGCATGAAAAAGGCATCTTTCTGTAAGTATCTTTCTGTGATGGAAGAGATCTTTGCTCACAGAGTGAGGAAAGGAAGTGGGTGAAAGGATAAGTTTGCCAAAGATGCTTCATGGGGCTTTCTTAGCAGCACAGATAATTGCTGTGCTGGATTTGAAGTCTGCTAGAAAGGCAAAGTTGGAGGAAGTAAATGAGTTTAGCTGTTGGAGATTAATTATTTTGGCTGCTGAAGAGCTGAAACAATTCTTGATGTTCACACATATTGCAGTATGTGCTTTGCATTCGATTGGGTGAAGTGACTGCTCTAGAGAAAGGTCATTTGGTTAGTAACATCTGTGCAGCTTTGCTGGGAGGCCTTGTCAGGGCTGTTGCTTCTGCTATGGCTCCTCTCTGAGACACAAGCAGGTTCTCAGCTGTTTGCTTGCTTGAGGCAGATCCTCAGTGTGACTGGTTTTGGTTGCATCTTATATTACAGCAGCAGCCTCAGAGCCAGGCAAGTTGCTGCTGGGTTCAACAGCCGGGAATTCTGCAGATCACATGTTCTGAATTAGGAGGGAAAATTTGGAGTCTGAGGAATTAGGAGGGAGTGTATTTGGAGGTCTGGTAGTGGTGAGGGGGAACCAAAGCCTAAAGTCCCAGTTGATATCATGGCCCTGAGAACAGGGACTAATCATTGCTCAAGAAGGGATCTGGGGGGTGCATTTAATGGTGTAGCACAAAGAAAACGAGAAGTTTGGACTGCCATTAATGGCAAAATAAATAGCAGAGGGAAACCTGTGCTGTTTCCATTCTGCATTACTGCAGCAGACACCTCTGAGACATACAGAAAACTGCCACCAACCTCATGGCTTGAGCAGGGAAATCTGTGGCACAGGGTGCAAGGACAGAGAAAAGCTGCTGGGAGAAGCTGAAGCCTCTAGGCCAAAAGCAGGAAGAAAACCAGGCAGTGCCAGTCAACAGCTCTCAGCACAGTGGCAACCCATGTTTCTTCCTTCCCTGGAACAGCCTCTTACCTGCCCAGCACCTGACTCTCATTCTGGATACAGCTGCTGAGCATGACAGGGTAGTTAAGGCTCTGGGTATGACTGGCTGACACAAAGAAACCTAAAACTTTCCTCCATCCAGTGCCAAACACATGATATGTTTTGGTAGCCCACAGCTTCAAGCCCTGAGGCAGGAAAGCAGAACTGACTGCGGTGATTCATAGAATACAATTCCTACTTGATACACTTTTTTTCTCCACTGAAAACCAGATGCGCTTTTCTTTTTCTTACCTGATGTTACTGATAAAGCAGTGGCAAAACTTCCTATAGCCATTTGGTTTCTTATTGCCTCTTCTGCCATGGTGGGAGCAGAGTGGCAAAAGAAGCAAGATAATTGCTCCTGGCTGGCTGCAGCACCCCCACCTTTCCCCTCTGTCATGAGCTGTTAAGAAAAAACCCAGCACCAGGCAAGACAAAAGCCTGAAGAGCTGTGGACAACATCACGTGTGCCAAGGCTAAAAGCTTCACTCTGAGTCTCAGCTAGATGTATTCCTGGGTTTGAGGTAAGCTTCTAAGAGGTTTCTACTTAGAGACAACATCAGCAACTGAAGTAACTGCAGGGATAAAGAGCATTTTAGCCATGTGCTCTTCAGGCACCTTAATGGTCTCCTCAGCAACAAGGCTGCTGAGGGTAGAAGCGCTGGCAGCTGAGTGTATGTGGACACCAAGACTGGGCTGTAAAGACAGGAAGAAACAAGTTCAGTAAAGACTGGGCATGAAGGTCACCTGCTGTTCACATAGGAGCCATGCTGGAAGTTCTCTGCCCTGCCCAGATGTCTCTCCCCAGCCCCTCATCCTCTTGCTGTCTCTTCAGAGCACAGCCATTTTATCTGCCATGGGGCAAGGCTCGACTTCTGCCACTAGGCAAGGCTGCTTTTCCTCTCTGCGAAGTATCTCATCTTCCAGCTTCAAGCACTCCTGCTGGGATTCTCTTTCTTCTATTTGTACAGTTTCACAGCAACTACCTAGATTTTAAATTTAGATTTCTTGGCTATGGAAGTCAGGATCAGAAAAGGTCAGCCAGCAACCCTGTACTTCGATCTGCAAACAGAGTGCTGTTTGAACTCAAACAACTTTGTGTTGTCACTTCTGATTTGAGAACCAGGTATGAGACTGGCAGTTACCAAGTCCAGTGCTGTGCATGGGGCCTGGAACAGACACAAAGAAAGAGGAATGGGCCACTCTGAAAAAGAGAACTTGGCTGAGGAGTCGTAAAAGACTGACAGAATTTTATTGAAATTGAAAATAAAAAAAGGTCAGATTGTCTCCCACCCTCTCAGCATCCTTCCCATCCAGCACATCATAATGAAGTATCAATATGCACAGTGACAGCTCTGGCATAGCCATGAGACTGCTGCTCCCAGCTGTGTCCTCCAGCAGGCTGCAGATGAACCCATCTAAAAGCCATGCCTGTTTCTGGTATCTCAGCTTTGAGAAGAGGTCCACTTAGCCTCCTTCTGGACAAGAGGCAGATATCAGAGAGCACGCTGACCTAAAGATATCTGAAGAATGTTCCAAACTGTGGCTGCTGCATATTTAAGCTGAATCCTAATGATAAACTCTTTCGAACCAGTGACTCCCAAGCTGTGTGACAGGTATGGCTACCAGCACATCATGGTGTGGTACACAGGTGGGAACTCAGATTACCATTGGCATGTTCCTGTCACCCTGTTGCTGTTGGTGCCCTACCAACAAGATTCCCTGGATCCCTGCTCTACCACAAAGCAACCTAAATCTTTATTGCCAACCACAGTGGGCAGAAGCGAGAGAGCAGCAAGAGCATTTCCCTGCATCCTTCATAGCTGCATCACTTCAGGCTCCTAGCATAAACCATAATTTGTTTCTCACACTGCACTTAAGGTTCTCCATGACAAGCAAGAGACAGAATGGCTGAGCAATGAGTTTGGTGCTGCTGAAGCAGAGGCAAATCCACCTCCATCCTAGGCCAATAATACAGCTGAATGCACAATATCTCCTGCCACAACTGGACCTCTTGCCTGAGACTGCCAGTACCAGGAAACACAAAAGTTAGTTATGGTGGGGTTTTTTTGCAAGATGTAGATGTCTGACTAGAACTGCATTAAGACTGTCACCCTCCAATCCTTATTTTTACATCAGGGCAGCTCTGACCTGCTAGCTGTGTACCTGGGTATTTTTTGCAAGTGTTACACTGTAATATTTAAGCACTAACTTGCAGCAGACTTGAACAATGGGTTCAGTGAAAGGTGTTAGTTTAGCTGTGAAAAACTTTGTATCCCACTTGTAACCAGACACATTCTCTGCCCTTTGACAGCAGGCTCTGGAGAAGGTGAGGTTTAAGCCTCAGTGCACGTTTCTTAAGGCAGAATGTTTGCTCAGCTTCTAGCATGCAGAATTAAATGTGTGTTCTTCTCATGGCACAAAGCCTTCTGGTGTTCAAGGCATTCACTTTCTCCCTTGTGCAGTTGAGCAGTATGGAGGTGGCAAAAGGTGCCTGTCCAAGCAATTCCACGATACTGGCCAGCTGTTGAGTGCACTAGTCAGGGCTGGTAACTGCACATGGCATTGGTCACCACCTACATCGAGCTGACGTACTCAGGAGAAAGCAAAATATCTCTGGAAAGGATACCTTATTCATTGCCAGCCCATCTGGTAAAAAGTAGAGCAGCTCTTCTACCCCAAAAGTCACACCTGCAGCATTCTTGTCTGTTGCCTTTGTGGAGCCTGCTGCCTCCCCATGGGGCAGCTGTGGCAGCACCAACAGGAACAGCCTGAGCACCACTGGAGAACCAGTCTGGCAGGAATGGCTGCTGGCAGCAATGTTTAGTCAGTGATCTGGGAAGCAAACTTCAGCTTCCTTTTCTTCTAAGGCTTCTCCTGCAGCTTCAGGAAGATCATTTGGCAGCCCATTACCTGTTGTCCATCTTCTGCATCTGCAGGCTGAGTGATGTGAAGCTAGCCAGGAGGTCTGTAACCTCATCCACCTGACAGAAGAATACAGATGGCCATCAGGGAGGGGAATGCAGCTGTGCAGCCAGCCACCCCCACAGAAGAAACCCCTATGCAGCAGGGACCAGCCCTGCACTAGAATTGCCAGTAATGCCCATACTGAGCTTATACTAGGACAGGATCCTTTTGGTGCCAACAATCATGCAGAAGTGCTACTATCCTCATGACCAAACAAGCCCTCATCTAAGGCAATGGGAGCTTCTTCTCCCCATTCTTCGGGAGGTGATGTTTGGCCTCCACTCTGTGTGATTTAGCTAGTCCTTAAAACACAAGCACGTTGCTACATTACCCAAAACTCAACAAAGGTGTCATGCCTGTTTCCTCTAAGCCTAGTTCTAGGGGCCAGTCTTTTGTAGGAAAAAACCCCGTGTGGCTGTGCTGATCCTGGCCTTAAACTGACTGTGCCCTCAGCCCCTCTGATCCTGAGCTTTGCTGCTGTTTGTCACTACAATGCTTTCTGCATTTTGAATGTTTACCTAAAGGAGCATCATGAGTCATCATGTAACTTGCCCACAACGCCAGGAGGTGAGTCAGAGTAGCTCAATGCTACCTACCTGCTCCTTTGTGCTAGTCATCTGTAGCCTGGAGCAGAGGTCATCCAGCTGTTCCTTCTGCTCATGCCTCCCCAGACGGTCCAGGTATTCCCGCAACATCTGGATAATCTGAAACAAACAGGCATAAGAGGCAAACATCAGAGACCTGCACCAGGCTGGGCTGTTTTTACAGGGAAAAATTAAACTGCAATTAAATTGCCAAGCATACAGCCTCGAAGCTGCAGCACATGGCAGAGTACATGACCCCTAGAGACGAACCCAGGCAAAGCGACTTCATGGCACTAATGGCAGCATCAGAGTCCAGTGAATCACCAGAGGTGTTCACCAGTCACAGACAGACTAGTTGTGATCCTTGTGGCTGGTTAAGAACAGGGAAGAGAGATAAGACCAGCTAAAGCAGCACAAGGTCTAGCCCTGAAAGCACCAAACTTTTCTTTATGGCTAATTAGCTTCCCTCACTGTGAGGAGCAGGGGCTTCTAATTCCAGCAGGATCTGCTTGTGCACAGAGGATAAAAATCCTTGTGGCTATGTGGCTTCTGAAGTGAGGCCCATGCCCCATGCATTTGCAGCCTCAGGAGTGCTTTCCTATTCCATGCCTCCACATACTGGAGCAAGGTAGATTGTGCTAGGAATACAGAGTATATGTACACTACAGCTACAGCCTCGTGCTATGGTCCCTCTCCTGCCACAAGGAATCTGTCTTACATCGTGGTTGAAGAAAACAGAATGCTCCATACAGCCCAAGAATTCAGACACTCAATGCATCCTTAGCTTACCAAAGCCAAGGGAGGCCCCAGAAAAAATTAAAGTAGAGGCTGGGAAAAAGGAAGGTCTCTGAAAATGGAAGTCAACTCCTCCCACAGAAGTTAAGAGCCTATGGACAGGCATTTAAGTAAAGGGTGCAGGAGGCTGCCAGGGGCTGCACCACCTTACCAGAACATGAGACTGGATTTTTTACCTGTTTCACTTCAAGGCGTACAGCCTCCAGGCTGTGGGAGAATCCTTCCTGAAGGATATTCAGCTTTGATTTAGCGAGGTGCAGTGGGGTTCTGCCAGCTCGATCCAAGGCATCAACTCTGGCCCCTGCAAGATGCAGGGACAGTGAGGTCTGTCATCAGGATTTGGTGTCCCTGGAGAGTATCAACAGGGCAGGAAGGGGACAGGCTGTAACTGTTATACAGGAAATGTTACCTCCGCGCAGCAGCGTGGTGATGACAGGAACGTGGTTTGTGCAGGCAGCTGGGGAGGGAAAACACAGGACACAAAACTCAGAGGTACAAACAAAAATGAGTTCCTGCTCAAGCACAGAGCTTGCTGCTTCCCAAAGGGCTTCTTTGCCAGGAGAAAGAGGAACAGCCCAAATGCTAAGGTAGCTTCCCACTCAAGCCTGAGTACTCTATCTGGAACAGATCTTGCACTCCTTGAGGCTGGCAGAGGGACAGAAATCAATTTTCTCAAACCTTTTCTTTGACTCCAAATCTTTGTGAGGAGTGAATCTAATGAAGTGCAAAAGTCCCTCCTAGGTCCTTAAACTTGGGGATGCAGTCTGTGAGGCACAGGCAAGAGGAAGGTGGAGAGGAAAGGAACAGTAAGGAGGTTCTCACCTTGCTTCTCTGCATGCAAAGCTCATCTGTGTGGCACTTACCCAAGTGTAAGGGAGTATTGCCCAGCCCATCTCTCTGGTTCGGGTCAGCCCCATGGTCCAGAAGCAGTTGGACTAGAAACAAGGAAGACACATTAGTCCCTTCCCTTTGCCCCACAGGTCAGGCCCACATGGGCCACAGGTCCATGTGGCAGCCACCAGGCTGCCTTATGGGTGATTCTGTTGAGCTCATCAGCCTCCTTAGTGAGACAGGGACAGGGATTTGCACAGCAATGCAGAAGGACCCAGCACAAAGCCATGCAGTGCCACTGCTCCTGGGCTCCCTGATGTGAAGAACTGGGAGGAATGACACCCTTCCCCCTGCGCGAGTACAGCCCTAGAACCGGGAAGTTCTGCTCCTCCTCCAGCAGGAAGACATGGCAAGCCATGGGGCTAGAGCCGGCAACTTTGACACAAAAGGAACAGGAAAGAGCAACCTCTGACAGGTGCTGAAGCAAAATAAAGAGCACCCTTCAAAATCCCTGCCACAAAGAGGCTGGAACACAGAACTCCCCACACTCACCGATGTGATCGTTGCCATTGCAGGAGGCAAAGTGCAGGGCTGTCCGGCCTTTGTCATCCGCAGCACAGGGGTCAGCTCCATCCTCCAAGAGTTGCTGCACTGACAGAACCAAGGAGAAGAAAGCAGGTAAGCTGAAGGAGTACCTGATCAGAGAGGGGTAATGCTATCTGCTCT
Organism: Rhabdornis inornatus; assembly: GCA_013397075.1. Lineage (NCBI taxonomy): Eukaryota > Metazoa > Chordata > Aves > Passeriformes > Rhabdornithidae > Rhabdornis > Rhabdornis inornatus. Next base: position 371,382 of record VWZS01003242.1, on the reverse strand, counting down.
TTTGGGGGTAGATACACATGCTGTCAGGTGCTAAGTCAACTGGACTTGAACCAATTCCCACCAGAACCCTAGCTCAGCAGAACCAGCCTTAGCAGCATAACCTCCACCCTCTGATTCAGCCTTCACTACCTTCCACATGTTGCCATAAAAGATAAGCCAACAGCTCTAATGGCTAAAGGTCCACCCAGACAAATTTTCAAGCTCCAAGGACAATCAGCAGCAAATACCTAGAGAAGAATACAAAAGGATAGGAAGGACATGGGGCTAACTCGTGGTTTTAGTCAGCTGCATCTCAGGCACTTCCCAGGCTAGAATTAGCATCCTGTGTTTACTACCCCTCCATGGACTTTCCCTATGGATTTACATGGTCATTTTGTGCACCAATGTAAACTTTTGACATCAGCACGGACCCGTGGTCAGAAGTTTCACAGTGTAACCACAGGTAGTGAGAAAAGCCACTTCTTCACACCTTACTTTTGACTATGCCCCTTCCTAACCAATGGTGGCTACAGTTTGGGAAACAGGCAGGGGAATGCACCGAACTGCCAAGAGCCGAGCAGAAAGATCAGTAAAGGTTGTAAAGATTAAGGGTATAAAAATAGCACCTACAGAAACATGTGCTAGTGGCAACTGTAAGGGCTGTCACTCCTATTGTTTGGAGATCATCCTGATATACTATCTGGTGTGTAAAATAGAGCTCATTCCTTAGCTGTTAAAAATGCTGAAAGGTTCTCTATATTTTGAGATCTTTAAACAGCATATTCTACAACAGTCAAGACTGTTTCAGGCCACTGAAAGCCACCATTCATTGCAGCTTCCAGAAAGTGAATTATAGCCACCTTTGAATTTTTTCCTGTACACCTCCTACCTCAGGTGTGGTACAGAACTGAAAGGAACACCTGAAAAGATGGAAGTGGCATTAGCATGGAATGTTTGATACTTCAGAAGAAAGACAGGGAGACTGACAGTGAGAACCATTGATAGAACACTTTAGCTACTCTTCCCCTGAGCCAAGTAGGAATGACATAACCTCTACACCCAGTGTCACCACAGGAAACAGCAAAGATGTTTACTTGTAGAAGAAAAATAAATTAATCATAGCACACTTCCTCAAGTTGCACAGTAAACAAAACACAAGAGGATTGTAAACATGGGACCCTGTCTATCAAATCCAAGGTGGACTGAAACCAAGACTTCCATAAAACTGCATTCTTTCACCTTCCTGTTGGAAACGATATAACTTTTTAATAATTTCAGTTAGTGGTTTTAATTAACTTTGAAATTAATTGCTTTAGTTAATCATAATCTATAAACATATTAATTATAAGTAGTGTGTGATTCTTAAATTATTCTTAGCCAGTATTTAGCAAAGCTGTCATAACATACTTTTGTAGGAACACAGCTTGGGGAAACTACTTAAACTTTAATTTTCAGTACCCATAGATGACAGAATACTAATTAATAAAAGAGAATTATGTATTTTATAACCAAGAAACATTAATTTCTTTGTTTGCTAAGAAGTATAAATAAGGGAAGAAGTTTTATATCTGTGTCTGAATGGAGGCCAGAATTTTGTGAGCCACAAAAATCCCTCCTGGCCAAGAACAAAGTAACATCTTACACACTAAAAAGAAAGTGTTAGAGGGGTTTATTCACCCCAACAATTTCAGAGGATTTGGTAACAATTTACTGGTGACCCAGGTGAGACAACACATTTGAGTTCCACAGACTTACAGGATCAAGAACTTTGGTGCACACTGAAAGACGTTTTTTCAGGGAAATTTTTCAATCCTCTGATACAGGTGAGTTCAAGGCAAAAACCCCTGGGAGTTTATTAAGACATTACTGAAGGTTTAAAAAGGTATACTTAATCATAAGCTTGCGCTGTTAAGAAAGTGATAATTGGCTATTTTCTATTAAAAGTAAGTGTAAAACTCTGTAAGTGACTATTAATGGAATTGTGTTTGAGTCCCACTACCTAGCTGAAAAACTGTAATTGTAAAACTATATAAGTGACTACCAAAAGGTGTGGTTTGAGTCTTCACCCTCTGCTTTGCCCACAAATTAGTCAGACACAGTGCTGCCTGCACAAAGAGCAACCCTGTGGAAAGGCTTTGCCCAGGTATTCCTGTGCTTATTAAAGCCTATGGTACGTGTTAGTGCTGGAAAATGTGAGTGTGTGGTAATGTGAGTGTGTTATAAGTAAAAATTGAGTTTGTATGAAAATTCACTTGCTCTAAGAGTGCTGAAGCCATTGTATGTTTACTGTGAATTTTAAATGTTTGGTTTTCGGTAATGTAAATTGTTAAAGCGAGGATTGTTTGCTCAGAGCTCTCTCCTTGGCATTAGCACAGCAGCTACTACCGTTTTAGTGACTGGAATTGCATTTGCGTGCACAGAGTGCTCTCTTATGGTGGTTTTAGTGATTGCTGGATTTTAATTTTTTTTAATTTTACTGTGAGTTTCTGTTTTTCTTCTCGAGCCCAGGAAGAAGGAGAATACCCAAATGTTTGCATTTAGGTTGTAATTTGCAACACTGGAAAGAATTTAAAAGCAATTCTTTAACTCGGACATAGTTAATAGAATTTTGCATCCTCTGGTGGCCAGATTATCTACTAGATAATCAAGAAAAATGGGCCAGTTCATAGTATTTTACACCAAAATGGTATTTTAAAGTTGATGTTATATTGCCAAAGGAAAGAGAAATGGAATGACACACCATACATAGTACCTCAAGCAGTGATGTGATAGCCAAAGATAAACACAGAGAAACACACTGGGGAACAGAAGCTATTAGAGATAACTTGAAACATCAAGTAATTAGTGTAAAAATACCACTAATCAAAAGTGTAGTCAGCAAGTGTAAAATATGTTTGCAAAACAATCCACAGCCCAACAAAATATGTCCTTTAGGGACTGCAAAAAGAGGAAACTGTCCTGGAGTTTATAGACAAATAGATTTTTCTGAGTTATCTCAACATGAGGGATATTGATACCTATTGGTTTTAGCTGACATATTTTTTGGATAGCTATTTGCACCAACAAAGCAAGAGAAGTTACCAAGATATTGTTAAAAGAGGTGACACCCCGATTTGGAATTTCATTTGGAATGAATGATCTATGATATAACAAGACACAAGCAAAATGTTTGCATTTTCACGTCTTAAGTTTTGTTAGACACTCAATGATTTAAGTGGAAGTAATCTTAAAGGAAATTAAGATCACTTCCAAAGGGGGGAATTGTTAGAAATGTCAGAACCTTTTAGTAATTTTAGTTAATTGTTTTAATTACCTTTTCAGTTAATTGTTTAGTCATTATCAATAAATATTTATTAATTATAAATAGTGTGTTATTCTTATATTACTCTTAGCCAGCATCTAGCAAAGGTGTCATTAAGTTATTTTTGTAAGAACACAGATCACAAAAACTACTAAAACTTTAAGTTTTGATAAACTAATTTTGATATGCTTCAATCAACAAAGCCTGAGAGAGAAAGATGTAGTGTTGAGGTCAGACATCTGGAAAGCAGAATTTATGGACCACAACCGCATTTTTCAAAAACCAGAAGGTAAGAGTCCAGCTCTGGCTCTGGTTCTAATCTACTGGGTCACGCTGCCTCATCACACAGGGAATGGCTTAGATAATTGTAACTTTTCCACCTAAATGAAAACATCATTCTCTTGCTGTTAAGGACTGGGCAAAAGAACATACCAAAACAGCTGGGACAGTGCAGTGCTGATTTAGCTACAGGCAGATGGAAAACTTAACACTGCGAACCAGCTGCAGTGAAAAAGTGAACACAATAACCAGCCCCACTCTGCTCACAGAACAAAGCCGGGCTTTAAAAAAGTATTTTCTAGATCTGAAGCATCTAAAGCATCCTGTCCACAAACTATCAGCACCCGCTTCCTCCTCTCCTAAAGTAGGAGACTGCCCTTCCAAGAAGAGGTCCCAAGTGGGACTGACAGAAGCCTTACCTGTGTCCAAGTCATTGCTATTGGCAGCTTCACGCAGCCTTTTCAGAGCTATGGAGGAAGGAAAGCGATTACTAGAAAGCACAGAGGAAAAAGGCAGTTTCCCTACTGAAACATTCCATCCCGGTGCTCGAGCTCAAGTGCGGGGTTAAATCACGCTGCTGCCGGCTCCAGAGAATGGGAAGCAGATCAAGGCAGCAGGTAAGACTCCTTCTCCTCGTCTCCTCCCGAAGCCGGCAGCGGGCCCGCCCACTCCTGACGGGCACCCTCCCCTGGCAGGACTGGGGTGCCTTCCCCACCGCCCACCGAGCAGAGCCGACCTCCCTCCCGCAGCGCCGTGCGGAGCCGGCCGAAGGAGGGGCTGTTCGCAGCGGAACAGCGGCTCCACGCGCCCGCCGCTCACCGTGGGCCTCCTTGCCCGTCGGCCCCAGCCGGCGGTGGAGGCGGGCGGCCCTGCGCAGGCGGCGGGCCGGGATCTTGCCCGCGGGCTCCTCCCGTTGCCACAGGACGTGCAGGTAACCGAGGGGTGCGCCCGGTCCCAGAGGCGGCAGCGCGATGCGCGGCTGTGGCTCCGGCCCCGGCCCCGGCTCTGACTCCGGTCCCGGTCCCGGTTCCGGCCCCGCGCCTGGCGCCCCGTCAGCCCCACCGCTGCCCTCCATCCCGTCACGGCCCGGGCTGGGGAGAGGGGCGGGGCGTCACCACAGCAACGGGGCGGGCCGCGCCCTCTCGACCAATGGAGGGCGACACAACCCGTGCATGCAGCCAATGGGGAGGAGCGGATGGGAGAGAGGCGGGGCGAGAAAGGGGGTTGTGACCAGGGGAGCCTGACGGGCAGTTGTCTTCTCCAATCAGATAGAGAAGCGGCCATGGCCGGCCCGTGACGGCTCAGCAGGACGAAGACAGGCAGTTGCTTTAGCCAATAGAAGGGCTCAACCGCCCCCCCCGTGTCCGCCCCGCCCCTGTGCCCTCGCCGCGCTTGTCCCGCGTTTCCGCCCGGAGCGCTTTCCGTGCCGTGCCGCCGCCATGGCCTACCCGGGGGAGGACTACGACAACGAGGTGCGGGCGGGGGGCCTGGGGGGCGCGGGGGTCGTATCCGGGCTGTTCGCGGGGTCTCACTGCCACCCTCTCCCCACAGGCTGCCTATGACCCCTACGCGTACTCCAA
>VWZS01003242.1:280307-365406 GCA_013397075.1 Rhabdornis inornatus | reverse complement strand
ATGACCCCTACGCGTACTCCAACGACTATGATATGCACACGGGTGAGTGTGAGGGCCCCAAGCGCGCCCCGGGCCTGCCTCCGCCCGGCTAAATCCGCGGGCCCGGGCCGAGCCGTGCGGCTGTCTCACTGCTCCTCCCTCACTGCTCGTCTCTCTCCATAGGAGACCCCAAGCAAGACCTGGCATACGAGCGCCAGTACGAACAGCAGACCTACCAGGTGATCCCCGAAGTGATCAAAAACTTCATTCAGTATTTTCACAAAACGGTGTCAGATCTCATTGACCAGAAGGTGTACGAGCTCCAGGCCAGCCGTGTTTCCAGTGATGTTATTGACCAGAAGGTGTACGAGATCCAGGACATTTATGAAAACAGGTGCAATACTGTCCTTCTAGCAGATGGAAGTCATTGTTTTAACTGTGATGCCGTGAAAGGGAAAGGCTGACTACTACCTGTACAGTTTCAAACTTGGGCTTTCTCTGAAACGGGTTGGGTTTGGTTACTGTGGAAAAAAAAATCCCTAGGTATTTCCAGCCCATTAGGCTAGTGTAAGTATGCCCGAGTTGTGATCTGTCTGAAGGGAAGTGTCAGCCCTGGTCTAACAGGAAGGGAGGCTGCAAAAAGGGATTTCAGTGGTGCTAGTCAGGCAGCTTGCAGAAAGCTGTGAGGTGTAGCTTTTGTGTCTCTTCCCAACATCTACTTCCACACCTGCTTGTAGCTGTGTCAGCTTGACATAAAGGGAATGTGGAAGTGGCATACACGTCTGTTTCATGCCTGGTGGATAACTTAAAGTCTCACTGCTTAGTTTGCAATTCTCATTCATTGCTTCAGTGTTGGACTTACTAGCAGGGGTTGGTGGTGCTGCTCAGCTTTCACGAAGTCCAAGGTTGTCATCTCTGACTCCAGCACTTTCATACTGAGTGAGAAGTGGCTTCTCATACCGCATGTTTGTCTGTTTTTCAGCTGGACAAAACTGACAGAAAGGTTTTTTAAGAACACTCCATGGCCAGAGGCTGAGGCCATTGCTCCTCAGGTTGGAAATGGTGAGTCTTCCACTTTCCCTTGGGTTGTCAGAGAGAGAAGGGACTGAATCCCTCCTGATCTTGAGTTAGCAGGTGCACAGTGTTGTTGCTGCCTGAGTCAGTTGCCTTTGTTCACTCTGGCAACTCCTTCAGCAGATGCCTCGCAAGAAGTCAGACTTGAGCAAGGCATCTTTTTGTGCTTCCCTTTATTGTTGTGGCAAGAGGCTAATAGGTGTTGTGGCTTACTAATGTCCTCTTCTGTTGTCTTTTCCAGATGCAGTTTTCCTGATCCTATACAAGGAGCTGTACTATAGACACATCTACGCCAAAGTCAGCGTGAGTGTTGGCCCTGTGTCTTCTTGTGGGTTGTGTGCTGGCTTCTCTGTGTCAGCAAACTTGACAAGTCTTGCTGCCACTACACTATCAATGGTCCCCTAATCTTTGCAAGGCAGGATTGGATGGGTTCATGAGCTGTAAATCACACATTCATTTTAGGGAAGCTTAAAATTCTTGCCTTTTGTTAGTTTAGTAAGGATTCAGAGATTCCTGAAAAGCAAGAAAGACTTGATTGTCTGTCTGAGGTTCATTAGCTGTCTCTTAAGCTTAGCGATGATGAGTGTGCAGGTTTCTCTGGTAGCTCAGATGAATCATGAGACTGTATCTGAGTGTTTAGGAGGCTCTTTGTTGCTAACAGCAAATGTAATGGTTAGTAAGTTAGGGAAGAAGGGGGTGTTGGAAGGTAACTGAATTTTCCTTTTTATTGCTTATGTGTGTTTCTTTGTGGCTCCTCTTCAAATGAGCAGGCAGTGAGAAGGGGGGGCACAAGAGGAGGGTGCATTATTTGTCAAGAACAACCTCACATGGGATCAGAGTGCCTTATGGAAAAGGAGACATGGATACCATAAAGGATGGAGAAGAAGAAAATTAAAGGAATAATGCTCTGTGAAACCAAACAAACTTTGCCTTTTTTTTTAAGCTGCTTTGAAGTCAGTGAGAAAGTCATAGTACTTGGTTCTTAAAGGAAAAAATCTCAGCAGATGCATGACTTATGGGTAAATAAGTAATAACTGCAGTTTTACTGTGGACCAGAGGGTGGAGAAATGGGCACTTTTGAAAGGCTGCTGTGTTAACCCAAGCCAGGCTTCAACAGGAGAAACTGGTTTCTCAAGCTGTGCTATTAGTGGTTCTCAGACTCAGTGTCTCCAGCTGAAACAAGAACCGGTAGGCCAAAGTGTTCAGAAATGATGTCCAGAAACAGCATTGTTGATGTGTTCAGGCTTCTCATGAGCACAGAAAGAAAGAGAGCTGATGAAGGTATAGGAAGTTCCTGAATCTGAACAGCAGAGGGGAACAGGTAAGGTTAATGTAGAATATTCACAGGAGATTTGACTGCTTGACATCTTGGGAAAAGCTGCCTGTACAGGAAAAGAAATGCCTATTTTGTGGGACAACAGTGCTACAATTTCAGGTTTTCTGGGTGATGCTGATGGGTGTCCTGGGTGAATATTGGCTTTAGTACTCCTGAACTAAACTCTCTACTATTGTGCCTGTGTTTATGCTATTGCCCATGAACTCTCTCCTGCCCTGCTTGAAATGAAGCAGACTCTGCTGACTTCTCTTTGCAGGGGGGGCCCACGCTGGAGCAGAGATTTGAGTCCTATTACAACTACTGCAATCTCTTCAACTACATCCTCAGTGAGTTGCTGCAATTAATTTCTGTTTTGTGAATTTTGGAGAGAAAGACTGGATGGAAAGGGCAGAGCTGAAGAAAGGATCAGAAGAACTTCAACATCTTTGTTTATAAACAGTAGAGGGAAAGGTAGTCTATGAGCTTTGTGCATGTTTGAGTTTGTTGAATGAAGAGGAATTTACGTTCATGAATTTAAAACCACAAAAAGCAGAAATAGATTCCAGTGCTTTCTGAAATACTGTAAAGAATGAAACTTACTTAGCTTTCTGTCTTGCTGAGAACAGCTTCACCTATCTTTATTAAAAAGTAAAATGAAGCAGTAAGCTAAAGAAAACTTGCAGTGTTTCACAACTGTTTACTGTTGTTAATTCCCCTTGGAACAAATGTTAGTGTTTGTGACTCCCTGCCAAGCCTCATGTGGAGAGTGGATCAGTTAGGATAAACCCCTGCAGTCTGTGTGCAGCTTCTGAGAGTTGATGCTGTTGAGCAGTCACGCTCTAGAGATTAACCCTGTGCATGTTCATAGTCTTTGAAAGTGAAGGCAGTTGAGGGAGTCAAAGCTGCCTATCTCAGCCCTACAGGAAGCTTCATTCAACATCTCCCATTTCAGGAAAATTCTTGTGTTCTTTAATTTGTCTATTCCTCCAGTTCTGAAGGTGTTCTTGCTGGAGGTGTTAACCCTGTCATCTATTCTCCCACAGATGCTGATGGCCCTGCTCCTCTGGAACTGCCCAACCAGTGGCTCTGGGATATCATTGATGAATTCATATACCAGGTATGTGATTATAAAACTGGCCATTTTGGGGTGGCTTTGCCTTTATTATTGTATAAATTTTCCATCTCTTCCCTTGCTGTGATTTCCCGAGCGGGGGTACCATTGCAGGTTGGAAATCTTTGGTGATCACTGCTACTTGTGTGTTAGCAGGTGGATGAAGTAGTTGTAAACATACAGATTTTTAAGTTACAGGGTGCTCTTTGGGGAGTCCTGAACTTTTGTGCCTATTTCTCTTTCAGAACAAAATTTCTGTCTTAGTCAGTAACTGAGAGATTACTGACTAAGACAGAAATTCATGCACTGAGAGATTGATGACCTGATTTGAAATAAGCTGTGGTCTGTGATCTTGACATTAAGAAATGTTTTTCCACTTACTGTTCTGAGTGCAACAGTACAGATCTCAAATGCTATTGATTTTTCTCTTGAGAGAATATATTCCCTTCTCTGTAACTTTTTATTACAGAGCTGCCTGGAATTCCTCAAGTGTTGTCTTGTCAATCTTGAGAACAAAAAGGGCGTGTGCATATAGGGAAAAAAGACGCGTGTATGCAAACAGATCTTGTAATTTGGCCATTCTCTTTTCTGTCTGTTAAGACAGCAAATTTGTGTTTAGTTGCCTTTTCTAAGAGATTCTTTCCTTCTTTGATCTGTCCCTTGGCCTTTTCCTTCTGTACTGTGTAATTTTTTTAGGTGCTTTAAAGGTGGTATAATCTGCCATTTTAATTTCCACGTGATTTCACATGAAACTTTTTTTTCCCCAAGAAACTCGTAGTTTATTGTAATGCATTTGTATGAGCAAGCTGTAAGCTTAGTGGACTTAGATGAGCATCTCCAAACAAGCTGCTCATCATTGAATCTCTGCTTCTTCCTGTAGTTCCAGTCTTTCAGCCAGTACCGCTGTAAAACAGCCAAAAAGTCTGAAGAGGAAATTGATTTCCTTCGTTCCAACCCCAAGATCTGGAACGTTCACAGTGTCCTTAATGTGCTGCACTCTCTTGTTGATAAATCCAACATTAACCGACAGCTGGAGGTCTATACAAGTGGAGGTGAGCTTTGGGTGGTGCCAAGCAGCACTGTGTCTGTGCTGCCTTGCTTTGATTTGACCCAAATTGCTTAACTTTGTTTGCGAGCTGGATCAAACCCATAATTGGTGGATGGATTGGCTGGGAAGGGTTCTGTTTGCCTTAGGTGAGAAGTACCAGTGATTGCATTTCAGGCAATGCTCCCTTTGCTTTATACAGAAAAGTATTGAAAGGGAAGCTTGCTTCCTTGGAGGATTGCATTGTGGTCCCTTTTTTCCCTAGGTGACCCTGAAAGTGTGGCTGGTGAATATGGGCGCCACTCCCTGTATAAGATGCTGGGCTATTTCAGCCTGGTTGGGCTGCTGCGTCTGCACTCTCTGCTGGGAGATTACTACCAAGCCATCAAGGTGCTGGAGAACATCGAGCTCAACAAGAAGGTAGTACAACATGCTTTAACCCTTCTTTTGCAGTCTTCCAGATGCCTCTGTTCATGCATGCTGGTGAAAAATTGCTGTACTGAATCTTCCAGCTGAGGAACTGTTTGTATCTGCTGTAGTTGTCAGGAGTTTGTGGCTGAGCACAGCTGGAGCTTTGGCATTAAATCAAGCCATATGGTAATGCCTGATGCTGTTGCAGCACAATTGCCCGGTTTTTTAGGAGGTTTGCTGTGTTGTGCAAGGCAGTGTTGTTACAGAGAATAATGCTGAACTGCAAGTGGTAGTGCAGTGGTAACTACCTGAACATGCAATTTTTACCTTTGTCAGTGGCTCTTTCTTGTATTTTTGACTTCTGTTCTCACTGTGCCCACTCTCACCTAGGCTGTTTTTGCCTTAGAATTGAGTGCTGCTTGCGGCTAATAAAAGTTCAGCTGCAAATGTATTTGGGCCGAGGCTTGGCACAGATCTGCATATGTGGTGTCTGGCACAGGATGTGGAGTGAAATAGGGGGAAAGGGAACTGAGCAGAGCAGTGTTAGGCATGGAGCAGTAGTCCTCTCTTTTCAGGAAGCTGAAACTGGAAAACATAGGAAATGGGATGATCTAATAAAACAGTGAGGAAGCTGCTGCAGGGATGGGTGGGAGGTGAGGTATCCTGAATTAACCCTCTCCTTTCTGTACTTGGGATGGGAGTGAAAGCAGAGGTGGCTGGATTGTGGCTAACAAGCGGTTTGGATTGTTCCCCTCTAACATACCATGTTACTCCTTCCTTCTCAGAGCATGTATTCCCGGGTGCCTGAGTGCCAGGTGACCACCTATTACTATGTAGGCTTTGCATACCTCATGATGCGGCGTTACCAGGATGCCATTCGTGTCTTTGCCAACATCCTCCTCTACATCCAGAGGACAAAGAGCATGTTTCAGAGGACAACCTACAAGTATGAGATGGTAAGAGAAAGAATAGACTAGACTTCCCAAAAGAAAAAAACTGCTGTCTTCTTTGCCATCCTTTCTCTGTCACCTGATAGCTTATGTCTAATAGTCCAGCTTTGTTATCCTGGACTTTGCTAGTGGTGGTGACTGAGGATCCTCTGAACTCCTTTGCCATGTGTGACAATATTTTCTCTTCGCTATGTTACTAGTTACTTTGGGTGTTCCCCATACTGTTGTCCCAGGTCCATCTGCACTCTAGCTCTAGGCAGGGTTGTTAATGAGTATCAGCTGCTGATGATACTCTCGTTGATGCTCCTTCAGACTTAGTTGTGTTTCTAGTCCACTGCTGCACTTCAGGTTGCTGCCACTGTCAGATACATTTCCATTATCTGATAATCATTGTCAGACATGGCTGTAACAAAGCTCCTTTCTCTTTCTACCTAAGCTGTCTTACCTCCTGATTTTGGTGCCTGTTCTACCTGCTGTCTCCTTTTTATCCTTAGGATTAATTCCTAACTCTTTGTTTAGCTAAATCCTGCCAGTCTTAATTCCATGACACTTCAAAAAGTTGGTTTGTCTGTTTCAGCCACACAGCTGTCTATTTCATGCCACACTCAAATCTTTTTTCTCAGTCTTTTCTTCACTGACCTCCCTGATAACTGTCCCTTGCCAGGAGATGATTGTTAAACTATCTGCCTTCCCTTCTCTGCGTGTTCTTGTACCAAAACAGTCAGAGATGTTCTGGCCCTCCAGGTTCTGCTCTGGATGCATTTACTCTGCACCTTCCTCTTGTCCAGCCCTCTATTTTATTCCTAAGAGCCTTGATGTGTCATTCATTCATTTGCTTTTCCCAGAGGCACTGCTTCTTTGTGCTGTCTCCCTTGAGCATTAGGACCGTTAGTGCTCTATGTAAAGGATCCTCCTCTGCAAAGTGCAGCTGCCAGCTCGCTTGGGCACCCTAAAGCCTGAGCACACGGTGGTGCTGACAGGGTCTCCTTTCTGTCTCAGATCAACAAGCAGAATGAGCAGATGCACGCACTGCTGGCCATCGCCCTTACCATGTACCCCATGCGCATAGACGAGAGCATCCACCTGCAGCTGCGTGAGAAGTACGGGGACAAGATGCTGCGCATGCAGAAGGGCGACGCGCAGGTCTACGAGGAACTCTTCAGTTATGCTTGCCCCAAGTTCCTCTCCCCTGTGGTGCCCAATTATGATAACGTGCACCCCAACTACCACAAGGAGCCCTTCCTGCAGCAGCTCAAGGTCTTCGCTGATGAAGTTCAGCAGCAGGCCCAGCTCTCAACCATCCGTAGCTTCCTCAAGCTCTACACCACCATGCCTGTGGCGAAGCTGGCCGGCTTCTTAGACCTCACAGAGCAGGAGTTCCGTATCCAGCTGCTCGTCTTCAAGCACAAGATGAAGAACCTGGTATGGACCAGTGGCATATCTGCCCTGGATGGAGAGTTCCAGTCTGCTTCTGAGGTTGACTTCTATATTGACAAGGTTGGTATCTGCCGCTTGCTGGCTGGGAAATTCTTTCACCCAGGAAATTCTGGAATTGGCAGCACCTAGTTTTGTTCCATTCTGTGGGAGACATTCCTTCTTCATTTGCCATTTATAGGGCTTGGCTGCCCACGATAAAGTTATAGCCCTGCATGAAAAGAGTGTCAGTGGATGAACAGTGATGGAATATCACAGGCAGCTTTGGTAGTCAACATACCTAGAAAACAAACACTTCCCCAGGAGAGAGGGAGCTGCTTGTCAGTGTTCTGGGAGGTGATAACTGAATGACAGATAGTGCTGTTGTTTGTGTGTCAGGTGGGATTGTCCTTGTAGGTGTACCCTAGATCTCTCCTTTGTTTGACAAAGCGGAGATGTTGCTTCGTCATGTCACAGATCTGTTTTGCACTGGAACAGCATTTAGTTGTGGCTGCTTTAGGAGGAATCTAAATACAAGTTGTGGGGCTATCACAATCCGTCCTTGGAGCTCTGGCAGCAGGAAGCGTAGCAAAGAGTCTTGTAGGACTTCAGTCAAAGCAGTAACCATTAGGCTTCTTGCTAGGAAGGAGACCAGGTTGCCCTGTGTTCTTGGACTCTATAGCAGACCTCTTTGTGCAGGGTCTCATGCCATGTCTCAGCCCAGCTCTCATGGCATATAGCATGACTAAAAAGAGGGAAGCATGAACTAGGGTTGGAACTGTCAAAGTGCTGCAAGGAAGACAAAAACAGAGTGTGTAAGAATGTGGGGAGTGAATACACCGTAAACTGGGGACCTATCCCAGGCAAGGGAATGAGGGAAGGCATCCCAAGGAGACATCCCAAGGATGGGTGCTATGTGACTAGCACAGGCCAGATATGTGTGATGCTGAACCATGGCTGGGGTGAAGCCCCTTAGGTTGATCCTTATGTTTGGCAGTTCTTGCTGTCTCTCTGCTAGTAGCACAGTGCTTTTCCTAGTCTCATCCTGTTCTCTTCCCAGGACATGATCCATATTGCAGACACAAAGGTCGCTCGGCGCTATGGGGACTTCTTCATCCGCCAGATCCACAAGTTTGAGGAGGTGAGGCCTGGGCAGGAGAGCTGTGTAGGAAACATGGGCAATCATTGGGCTGTGCAGGCCTTTGAGGGTCTACACTTGTGTGAAACAGCTGTGTAATTCAATGATGGGCTTAGCCTGGCTCTGCAAGGCGCTGGGCAAAGGCAGGTGTTCTAAGCAGCAGCTGCTGACCTTTGAGGAATGGTATGTTTTTGTGAAAAGTGCTCAGTTGAGCCACAGTGGAAAAGGAGGAGAGTTTTACTGTCCAGGGATGCTGATTCCATTGTCCCTAGATAAATGTGGTGTCCCCATCAGTAACACAATGAAAATCATATCTCTAACTTCATAATGATGGCTCTAGAAAATGGCCTCAGAGATTTCTGGAGCATAGATGGCTTCAGCATTGAGCTTGGCCAGGAGGTGACATTCTGTCACTGCTCCACTCTCTCCCAATGGAGGCTGTTCTGCACTGGAAACTCAGGGCAAAATTCTGAGATTTGGGGACTTAATAGAGGGTTGTGATACCGCTGCTACAAGTTTGCATCCTCTCTTCTCCCCACGTCTTCCTCTGCTGTCTCGGGAGAGGACAGAGTTCTACTTGACAGACTATGTTTGCTCAAGAGCTCTCTTGTCAGAGAGTTGGAGAGGAAGGAGTTAAGAGGCATTGGATAAAGTCTGCTGAGAGAAACAGCAATGTGTATCAATCACTGTGTGCTTTTCTGACCTTGTTTTCTCTTAATTCCAGCTGAACCGAACATTGAAGAAGATGGGCCAGAGACCCTAATGTGGATGCAGTGCAGGCCTGGGCAGAGAAGTGGGTGGGAGAGATTATTCTCAGTGTTGAGGGAGGGGAGCTCAGGATTCTGGCATTTCTGGAATCTCCTGTGACTCAGAAGGCATTTTGTATTTAAATATGCAGACTTATTTGGCTCAAGCTATCCTGTGAAGGACAAGACATCTAATAAATTAGTGGAATTTTCCTGATGAGCATTTGTACTCATTTATTTTTCCTCTGTGGACAAATATAACTGCATCTGGAGACATGGGCAGCTGCTGTTCGCTTGTGCTCTCGTTGGTCCATTTTGCAGGTAATAATAGGGAGCAGATCTGTTTAGGTGCTCTGTACATTCACCATGCACAGCAAATGGGGAAGGCTGCAGAACTGACTGACGGGAACAAAATTACCTGTTCCACAGTGTCTTCACAGGATATGGAAAGAGATGCAAGCTAATATTATTCCTTTTAGTTTTTGCCACACACATTGAATAGACCTGAGTTGTAGTTACATTCTTAGAAGGTTGCATTTTTGCCTTTCCTCCTCTCTATTTTATTTTAGTTGCTATGGAGTAGAAATTGAACCAGTATTAACTGGTTGTCTGATGAAATGTCCTTGCTGGAGGTTGTGTTTTATTTCAGCAGAAGTGATGCCCAGAACCTGGCCCTTAATTTAATTGAATTCAGTTTCTCTGGAAAACTCCCTGAGGGCATTTAATTTATTAAAACCCTTTGAATGCAAATTTTCCATGGTCTCCAGCTGCAAATTTGTAGTGCCTTGAAAAAGGGGGAAAAAATAGTTGAAAATGAGTAACACAAAGGGGAATCAAGGACCTGCAAGTATTGGGGAAGAGAATGCAAAGAATGAATCTCATCCCTCCACACCCTCTCTCCCTTTTGCCATCTTTAATTAGTTTGGTGTTTGAGTGGTAGAAACAGGTGCAAGAGGAAAACCTGCATGTGCAATAGAAAGCTACACAAAGCAAGTTTCAGATACACCATCTGCCTCTTTGTACCTCTCCCTCTCATTCCTTTCCACTGAGAGAGGGGTCCTAGCAGTCCAGTTTGGCTCTGTGTGTGATTCTGTTTAAATGAAGGGAATAATTAGCCTTTGTTGGATTATATTCTGTGTTTGAATGAGGGTCGGGTTTCCAGTGTCCTAGATACTGCTCAAAAGTAAACTGTTTGTTTCCCATCACAAAGTCAAGTAACTCAGGCGGGCAGGGTACAGGCAACACAGTGAGATTAAGTGGGCAACTCCTGCTGGCCTTCTAGCTGCTGATGTTGGTATTATGGATGCTAGGAGCTCACTGTGTCCAGTTATGGAGGGTTTGAGGCAGCCATATCATTAAGAAATTAAAGGACGGAGATGCCACTGCATTGCAGCAACCTGTGCGGAGCTGTGCTTATATCAAGCAGAATCTGCTCCTTTTTGATTTTAGGGCTGGCACTTTTCCTTCTATGTATTTGCCAACAGCAGCACAGTAAGCATAGCTGCCAACAGCAACTGCGCTACTTTCTTACTATCCAAAGCCTAAATCTTTCCCAGGACATGCTCAGGTGGATGTGATACACAGCATGAGAACTCTGGCAGGTACCTCCATGATGAATTCTAGTTCATGGCATGGCAAAGGAATCTAGTGTGTTACTGGGGTTTTAATATCTGTTTGGCATGTAGGAATTACAGATTTTTAATGCATATCTGTATCACCTGGAACACTCCATTGGTTACAGGCTGTTCTCAGGCCTGTAAATATGCTGCTGCTTTGTTTCCGTCTGCCAGAGCAGCTTCCAAAGGATGCACGGAGACCATCCACTGATCTCACTGGCTCCACACCTTCTCTGAGGGACTGTCGAAGGTTAACTGAGCAGGACTGGCACTTGGTGGAACGAAGCCAGGAGGAGCTTGCAGCTCTCACTGGGTGGAAAGATGGGCTCAGCGAGCTGCGGTGCCTGGCACTGCTTGAAGCCAGAGGAATGCAGGGTGTTCAGCAGCCTGAACAGCCCCGCTGCTGCTGGAAGGCGCTCCGGAGGGAGGTGGCTAGAGCTCAAGCCTCGCCTGCTGTAGCAGGGTTTAGTGAGTGGAAGTGGTTCTGGACAAAATGGTTTTGTCAGAGGGAACCACGCTACAGGGTCATGTACTCTGTGTCTCTGTCTCTGAGCTACAGTTGTGAAGGGGCTAAGTGTAATTATGGGACCTGGAAAAATCAAGAAAACCTCCCTCATCCTACTGTCCCTTAGGGTACATCAGGAAGACGCTGTCAGACAGATTGGGGGATGCTGAGTAGCCAGATCAGTCATTGCAAAGCCGACACAATGTTTAATTTCCTTTTTTGCTATAGTTTTTCTTGTGATTTACACCGCGGTTTATCTTGGGCACTGAGTGGGTAGTGGCAAACCAGTCAGAAAATTTATTTTCACTTGTTACACTTCTGGGACGGTAGAATGATAGAATGTAACAGTGGAGTAGAAGAAAGAGGGTGCTATGCATGGAATCTGAGTGAAGGAAGGAGTGCAGAGCCCGTACAAAATAACTGCAGAGAAGGAACTCCTAAATATTTGGACTGGCGGCAGTAAGCTCAACATCAGTGTGATGGTTTGGTCTTCCACAGAGGTAGCTGTTGGAGATGAAAAGAATGCTAAGCCCAATACAGTAGCCTTTAATAGTGTACTTCCCCCACTTGTTTAACCATCACCCCGAGCACGCACACCAGCTCTCGTGACAATCCATCGCCTCGGTGCTGTGGTTCCTGAGATTGTATCGCACTCTTCCTCCGCTTCTTCCAGGGCTTCCTGTGAAGCGCTGCCTGTGACTCCAAGTGTCTTGATCTCCAAAGCTCTCCTTGGCCCTGAGCCTACCCTGGGAGCCACCTACGTCCCAGATGTACTCCACTGCCACGGCTTATGCCCCTAGGACTGCTGAGAACTGCTTCTGCCTGGAGCAGCCTCTGTCTAAGCCTGAGAGGGATCCAGAAATCAGGTTGCCGACTGGTTTTTAATATAGTTGAATTTAAATTGCACTCAGGCCCAACTCTTTCCCCGAAGTGGGAGAGGGTGCTTCCCCCAGCACGCCGCCCTGCTCCCCGGGAAGCGCAGAGCCCGGCGGCCCGGGAGCTTCCGCGNGGCCGCCCCGATGTCGGGTCCGCGGGGCGCCCTGCAAGCCTGGTGCCGCCGGCAGTGCGAGGGCTACCGCGGCGTGGAGATCCGCGACCTCAGCACCTCCTTCCGCGACGGACTGGCCTTCTGCGCCATCCTGCACCGCCACCGGCCCGACCTCCTGTGAGTGCAGGCCGCGCCTTGCCCGCCGCTCGGACGGGGCGCCGCGGGGCCCCGGCTGCCGCCCGCGGGCGCTGCTGGCACAAGGAGCGGGGCCGCGGGGGTTTGGGGCGCGGGACCGCTGGGACCCCCCTTTCTGGAGGGGTTGGGCTGCATGTGCCCAGCAGCGATCACGGGGGGCTCACAGGGGTTTGCGGGGGATGGAGGCGCCGTGGGTAACGGCTCCAGGCTGGCTGGCAGGGAAGCTTCAGCTTCCCACGAGCGTGGGCATGAGGGCCTCAGAGAGCGGATGTGTCTCCGTTGTGCTGGTGTGCTGGTAGGGGATGCGCTGAAGAAGGTGCTGTCAAGAAGTAGCTGGGTACTGGGAATGAAGGATTCCATATTCCCAGGCAGTTGTATGGGGCTCTGAGAAACTTGGTCTAGTAGAAGGTTTCCCTGCTCATGGCAGCAGGATTGGAACCAGGTGATCCTTCAGGTGCCTTCCAAGCCAAATCATTCTATCACTCTGTGTTTCAACAAACGACCTTCTGACCTGGTCCTGCAGACCTGTCAAGGTCAGGGTTAGCAGAAGTCCTGTGATTTAAGGCTGGTGAGAGCACGGAGGTGGACTAGGTTCATTCACCCAAATGAGAGCAGCGCCTACCAGAGACGAGACATGGTGTTGGTATCTGGATTCAGGGGTGTTTTGCCTCAGCAAAAAGTGAGCTTTCACACTTTGGGAGGGCCAAAGGCCTGCCCTGCACAGGGGCATTCCCAACTGCCAGAGTCAGCCACTCTGAAATGTGTAGAGGCCTGGGCCAGGTTGCTGCTTGCATTCACTTCTAGTTTGTTTTCTCTGGATGCCACAGTGAAAGCAGGAGGTAGCAAATGCCAGTAGGGCCATTGAGCCTCTCTAGCCTCCCCCAGCTTGGGTGTCTCTGAGGGGGAATGTGAGTTTCAGGAGGCAGACAGTGAATTTGGGATTGCTTGGGGGCACTGTGTCAGGCTGGAGAAACTGGCTGAGCTGCTGGAAGGAATCTGCCCCGACCTGCTGCTGTAACCCTGTGTGTCCCAGCGGTGCTGGGAATCCAGCGCCCATCTGCTCTAATCCTTGGTAGCCCTTGCAGGGCAGGTAGGCATCGCCGCACCCTGCTGTGCCTCCGGCGGGCATGCGCTGCTTTGCTGCTGCTGAAGCCAGCAAGGGTGATGCATCACCTGTCACGTTCTGCTCTGGGACTGGTGATTCTTCCTCTGAGGTTGCCCATATTGACCAAGTTGTCTTTCCTGACTGGCCTCAGGAAGGCCTTTTGCCATGACAGCAACCTCTGTCAGGCAGAGGGTTGACTGTGACTCTGCTGTAGAGCTGTGGTGCCCATGAGAGGGTGAAACAGGCCAATGTCCTTACAAGCTGAAGCTGAGCAGATAGGCTGGAAACTGAACACCTGCTGTGTTTCAGGTGGTTGCCCCAAGACCCTCAGCATGGTGTTCTGGAATGACTGAGAGCCAAGACATACAGTGTCTTTGCATTGCTCTGGGTCTTGAAGGAATAGTGTGGTCTTGTGTCCTGCATCTCTTGGATGGTATGGCTCTCTGACTAGCTAGAATGGAGCCTCTGAAAGTGCCACCAGTTGCAAGGCTGCTGGGTGGGAAGAGGCAAATTGAGGACACGAACACTTGCAATTATTAGTTTTTTTGTAAATGGCACAATAACTGGGAACTGAAAAGCAGAGGTCCAGTAAAAGCTTATGATAAACACCACTAAAAACCACCTGATGGTTTCCCATTAACCATATTTACCATCCCATTAAAGCAGAGGCTGCTGCTCTTAAGTTGTCAGAGGCTTAAATCTGCTCTGGCAGATGTCCTAACTACATGCTTCACAGGTCCGCTGCTCTAGCTGCATTGTAGAGACAAAGCCCAGAGCCTTACAAGGACATGGCATGTTACAGAAGGATTTTCAGACGGCTGTCAGGAGAGTAGCATCATTTCTCTGATTCCAGCTTCTTCAGCCTGTCCCGATTTGGAAGTGGGAAGATTGGATCAGAGGCAGTAAATCTCCTGACGGCAGAGGAAAAGTGGTTGCCCTTCTTTTCTTCTAAAGTGCTTTCAGTCAGCCCAGTAATGGGACTTGGCAGGCGTCTGTGAGTGCGTTTCTGACCTTGTGTGTTCTCCCTTTGTGCGGTGCTCCCCTGGCCCGCAGGAGACAGCTGCACTGCTCCCCAAAGGCTGGAGTTCCTCTGCACGCAGCTGCTTCCCTGCTTCCTGCTGGTTTCCCCTGAGATTGCAGACAGGAGGAATGGGCACATCCATAGGAGAGCTGAGCTGAAGCTCACCTGTGTAACACCACTGCTCTGCCACCCTGATCCCCTGGGCAATGCTGCTGTGGTGGCTGTCAGACTGTCCCAGTTTTCTGACCTTGCCTGGATGCACCCCTCTTGTGGTACTGTGCTGGGAGTACACTGTACGCTGAGAAAGAACCTGCCGTGAAAGACCATATGGGTAAGTGAGACTGAGAACAGTTTTCCACATGACCCCTGATTTGAACACAATCACCGTGGAATAAGGCAAATGGCATCAGAGGGACGCTGCCCTGGAAAGCTTTGGAGCAGCTTCTGCAGAGCTCTTGGAAACACTATGGTTATGGGCTTTTTGAAAGAAGTAGACTGGAATTCCTCAGTGTCTACTGAATCCAGCTAAAGGTGTCTTGAAATGACCACCAAGAAAGAGGTGCATACCTGTAGGACCTGTGTGTTGAACCATGCAGATGAGAATCCCTGACTCCGCTGTTGTAGTCACTTCACTTGGCTTCATTGCCTCACTGTCCCAATCAGGAAAATGGAAAACTTGGATTTAGCCTCTGGCTGTGCCGCTGGCTGTGTGATCTGGAGATGAGACATTTAATCTCTTGTCTTCCCTTTTCAGTTAAGCTGGCAACATCCAGACCAACTTGACAGTGGACTGTGAGGATTAATGAGTTTGTTTGCTCAGTGCTCTAGAAATCTGAAGCATGAAATTAATGTTTACAAGGCATTTGCTACAGCTTAGTGAAGCAAAGAGCATCTTTCAATGTCCCAAGCTGTACAGCCTCCCTGGCGCTCAGGGAAGGATCTTGGCATGCAGGGGTGAGAGAAGAATAAAGGAGTATGGCACATGCCTTTGAAGTGCTGGGAGAACTGGAGGCTTGAGTAAAACAGGAGATGAGAGCTGTTTTAGAAACGCTGTTTTGTGTCCCTAGAGCCATGGGTTTGGTTACAGGCAGGATCACAAATCTTGTTTGTTCCTTCCCATGTACAGCCTGCATTTCCCTGACAAGACCTGGAAAGCTGAATGGCTTATTATGTGGCACTGCCTTAAAGTGCTCATGATTTATATTTGAGGAATCCAGGAATTTGCTCTGGTTTTAGCTGTACGGCACACCCTTCCCCCTTCCCTGGATCTGCTGTGCTCCCTGGCAGCTGCCCTAAACCCTGGAGTGCTTAGTGGCTGTACATGCATCTAATTAGGTAAGTGCTTGGGATGTTATTTGCATAGAAATATTACTCCAGGATATGGTACAACACTGGAGTTTGCTGAGTCAAGACAGTTGTTCAGCTGGGATAGCCAGAGTCTTGCCTGTTCTTACATCCAATCCCTTGGATGGATATATTGGCAGGCGAGGAGCCTGAGCAGGACTGGATGGAAGACTGCTGAGATCAGGGCAGGGAAATAATATGACATGCAGCCACATGTCACAGAATTGCGAGATGGCAAGTTCTGGGCCCTCTGCAGAGGAGGCAGTTTATAGAGGGGAAAGGGGTGTGTCTGGAGTGACTTTCCCCCATGCCTGAGAGGCCATGCTTCTTGCACACTGGTACTGGGAGCTTGCCTGGAGCCACAGGGATGACACGTGATCAAATGGCATATGGGAGTGCTCGTGTCAGGAGCAATACAGGTCAGTGTGGTCCTACTTAGCCTGTCAGAGAGGGAGCAGGAAAATGCGGTGGAGAGGAACTGAATAAACTGATCCCTGGGGCCTTGTACTGATGGACTTCAATGTCTTTGGTAAAGCTGAGACTGCAATCATACATTAGTGGAAAAGAATCTTCTATTCCTTTGCTGCTTGGTAACCCTTTGATGCCTCTTGAGCTTCACATCCTCCCTGCTGGCATCTGCTTTTCCTAATGGAGTTGCCTTGGTTTATTAAAACAGCTTTGGTTGCTGGGGCAGAGTGGAATGGACATGGTGTTTTGTCTATCAGAAAGTTCTCTCCCAGCCCAGTCCACCAACGAGCCTTTGAGTTTTCAGCTACACCACTCCCATATCCTGAAAGTGAAGGCATTCAAAATGAAGGTCATGAATGTTTAGAGGGTAGTTGATATATAACTTCGCTGTCATTGCTTCTCCTGTGTTCCAAGTTGGCATTTTCTTTAAAAGGGAAAAAAAGATACTGCAAGGTTAAAGGACTTCTCTTGGCAGAAACAAAACAAAAACTTACGGAAAAAACATCTCCCAGTGGAGACTAGTTATAACTACAGAAATGGCAGTGGTTTTGACATTAAAGCATAGGCTGCAGCTGAAGCCTTTGCTCACCAGCATGTAGAGAAGGAACAGTTGTGGTATTTTGAGCAGTCTGAGCTCTGTGCATGTATTCACATGAGCTTTCAGGAAGGTAACAGAGCTGAACATCCAGCCCACCTTTCTATATGCCTGCTGCATTTGCTCCCACAGCAGCGAGCGGCTGCAGCTTCATTCATCTGTGAGGAAATAGCACCAGCAGCCTCTTGCTTTTGAATGGAGGAAGTGTGATTTTATGGTGGTGTAGGCAGCTGGGAAAACCTTCCTGAGCTCATCACAGACTTCCTCTGCAGCTTTGGGAAAGCTGCGTGAGGGGCTTCAAGAAGGGGCTGGTTGCCCTGCCATGTGGCACTGGGACGGGTTATGTTGGTGTTACAGGAAAAGGCAATAAAATCCAGAGGGGAATAGAGGAAGGAGGTTCCTGTAGCCCCTCTCCACAGGTGCATGGTGCCATCTCACCTGGATCCCGCACACCACCTTCAGGGTGGGGAATGCATTCCTCCCTCTAGTCTGAATTGTCCTTCTGTGTTGATCTCCCAAGCTTTGGCACCTCTCTGTGGTCCATTGGGGTGGCTTTGTTGACCCTAGACCTCTCTGGACTGCATCCTCCCATGAATACTGCTAGCAGGTACACCAGGCTGCTGCATGAGGGGTTTTTTTTGTAACAAAGCTGAGATCCTCGGCAGGAAGGAGATGTAAAAGCGGTGCAGCGTGATGCTGTTTTCACACATTATACCCATGCAAAAGGCATAACTAACACTTTCCTGCATTGCTCCCCCTCTTTTGAAAGCCTGCAGACTGCTTTAACTTTCTGCCCTCGGCTTCCCTGGTGAAGGCAGCTAATCAGTCCCTGTGGCCAGGCTGAACCCTCAAAGGGCTCCAGGGGAACAAGTGAAATGGATTGGAACAAATGAATTCCCTGGTTGGAGACTGCTGGGATTCCTCTGTGTGCCCTGAGCACCTTGCATTCAGCTCCAAGGGCTGCAGCTGAGGACGGTTTGTTATACACTATGAATGTTTGGGGGAAAGCAAGGACAGAAGTGAAGTTTAAGATCTTCTGTGTCACCCCAAATTCCTTGAGGTGGTACAGGGAGGTTTGTCTAAGGACCCTCTGTCCCTTCTTTCTCTTGAGGTGAGGGATCTGTATCCCCATCCTCCACTGTTGTGCCAGTGGCCTTGGAAAAGCAAGTTTGGGATCATGTTGTGCACCCTTTGGGCAGCCGTGTGTGGTGCTAATTGAAACATGGCCATGGTGTTTCTGCAGCCTTTAATCTCACAGGCAGAAGCAGTAACGAGAGACAAGAATGACTTTAATTTCCTGGTCACCACCCATTTGAGACTTGCTTTCTTTTTATAATTGCAATTTCCCTTTGGTTTCTTTGTCCCGTTACAACCTGAAATCTGCTTTGCCAAGGTTCTGTTTATCTAGGATCTTATGTGTTGAGTTGTTGTAAGGTTGACTGTCTTTGGAATCTACATGTGATGGCATAGGGGCACTTTTCCTCTGCACTTCATGTAGCTATTTTGTGCTTTCTCATTTCAGAGACTTTGATTCTCTCTCCAAGGATGACGTCTATGAGAATAATCGCTTGGTAAGTGCCTGTTCTGCAGTACACAGAAGGAAGAAGTGATGTGAGAATGACTTGATGAGGTCATGTAGTGTACGAGGAATTTGTGACAGTGCTGAGGGTATAATAAAAATCTGTGTTTGTAAGTAACAAGCAGGAGCTTCTCTGGAAACAAGGGAATCTGAAACATCAGCTTCCAGCCTGGTTATCCTAATAGTTGCCAAGACAACATCTCAGGTGAAGATTTAAATGGTGCAACATTTTCTTGACTTCAGTTGTTCCGGATTTGCAGGCAATGGAAGCAGGAAGCTAGTTTTACTTCAGCAGAGAGGAAGGTCATGCTAGACTCTGGTCTGCAATGTTCGCTTCCTGCCTGGGACAGCTGGAGCCAGTAGCAGAAGCAGGCAGTGTGGAATGGGGAGGTGCCCAGCCCCAGGGGTTAGTGGTAGGACAGAGCAGCAATAGCCCTGTTTTTTTTAAATGAGAGAAAGACCTAATTGCTGATAGTCTGTGGAAAGGCACAGCCCATCACCTTCCCAAGATGAGTTATGCTTCATACAGGTATCTTAAGGGCGGATGTTGAGGATGAGGCTAAAGTCTTCAGTGGTACCCATCAACAGGAGAAAGGGCAAGAGGTACAAACTGAATTACAGGAATCCCTCAGCTGAATATAAGGGAAAACATTTTTTACTGTGAGGGTGACAGAGCATTGGACTAGGCTGTCCAGAGAGGAAGTGAAGTCTCTTGCTCTTGGGGATATTTAAGCCCCAACTGGATGTGATTTTGTGTCACCTGCTTTAGGTGAACCTGCTTTAGCAAGGGTTTGGACTAGATGATGTCTGAGGTTTCTTTCAACCCCAGCCATTCTGTAATTCTGTGATTTGGGATTTACAGAATCAGGGCTGTCCAGCTGTGTCCTGGCACGTTTTTTCCTACATCAGTTGGCCCCTTTCAGTCATTAGCAGCTTTTTCCATTCAAGACCCACACAATGGGTATCTTGTCCTATTAGAGACTTCTCAGGTGGGCTCTCTCTTCACTCCTTGCTGTTTGCAGCCTTGTGTTCAGTAAGACTCAGTCCAGACAACTGGCTTAAAGCCAGGCTGAGCAGAGCAGGATGTCCGTAGGGGGCACTTTTACACCCCTAATTATTGCAAATATCCATTTTCTTTTGTTTCTCCATTCCTTTCCTTTATATCACAAATCCTGGACAGCACCTTATGCCCCAGACACTAGGCACCTTCAGTCTTTACCCACACTCGGTACCTTTACCTGTGCACCTGTACCTCACCATTCAGTGCCCAAACCACTCTCATCTCCTCCTGGCTTACTTCTCTTCAGTCCCTGCCATAATCTTGCACCCCCATCCCTGCGAGATCAATGTGGCTACGCTGCCCTTGGCTCAGGAGAGGGATGGCCAGTGTAGAGACAGTAACCCACACACACTGCTAAGTGGGAAACTCTCCAACAGCTTTTTTCCTCCTCCATTCCTTCCTTTTGGGTAGCTGTGTATGAAGCTGGAAGTGATGGGTGCTTCTTATCACAGTGTCCTTGTTTCTGCTTGCTGAGACACAGAAAAGTAGTGGAAGTACTGGCAGGGTGCTGGATTTTGAGCCAGGATGGCTCTGTTGATTGTGGGAGGAGAAGGTGTGGCACCCCAGAGCATGAAAGGGTGGGCAGTCAGTGTTTCTGTGGGGTGAGCATTTGGGGTGGCTGGGGACACTGCCCAGTAGAGCTCAGTGTCACTGGAAGTATCTGCCAGCCCTCAGCCATTTGTGGTGCCAGCCAAGACTCTGCCAGGCTCTTGCCTGAGGGCACTGCTGGTTGAGCTGAAAAAACACTGGGGTTTTTTTTTCAGTGAAAACTGGAAGGGAACTTTGCTTCTGTTGCTACTTTTAGTCAAGAAGCATGTCTGGAAGCCTCTGTCCGTAAGGGATGCCATAGTCTCACTATTTAACCTATTTAACCTTCCCCAGGGTTCTTCCAGTTCGATATTTCTGTTATTTTTCATGAAGCATCAGTTTTCTTTCCTTAATGCCTCTGTACTGTTTCTGCAGGCTTTTGAGTTGGCAGAGCGGGAGCTGGGCATCCCAGCCCTGCTAGATCCCAATGATATGGTCTCCATGAAAGTCCCCGACTGCCTCAGCATCATGACTTACGTGTCTCAGTACTACAACCATTTCAGCAACCCCAGCCAAGGTGAGTGTCCTCCCACCCCTCAGGCTTCCAATTTGCCCCTGTTCAAGTATAGGAAACCCAGCAGCATCTTGTGCTTCCTCCTTCCTGTGACAACTGGGAGCTGTGTTTGTGGGGAAGAGGAGAGGAACAGGTAGTACTTGCCTCTCCTGCATCTTGCTGGTGCCCCTGAGGAAGGCCTGGAAGAGAGAGTGCATTGGGGTGAGGTTTCACAAGAGGTGTGAGGTGATGTAACAGCTCAGGCTGCGGAAAAAGAAACGCCTTTCTCCTCCCTCTGCGTGGCATTCCTGCCAGCTTGGATTGGGCCACCACCCCTGGTGCTCACCAGAACTCTTTGTGGTCTTCTCTAACCCACTGAAATAGGAGAAAGCTAGATAGGAGCCCATCTACCACAGCTAATTTTTATCACATAGGTGTATGTAAAGTGACTGGAGGACAGAGGGAGTGGAGTCAGGGTGGAATGTTTCAAATCAGCTCATCTGCCCCTACAACTGCAGCCTGAGCTGAGTGCTCTGAGACAGCTCTTCCCAGGCATCCTTTGGCTGGGTGGAGATGAGAGCTCCAGGTCTCCTCTGTTTCTGTCTGTAGCCACAACAAATCTCTTCCACTTGTATATGGTTCTCCAGGGATACTGGTCTCCTAGACAAGGAATCCTGCTGGAGACTGGTGTGTGAGTTCCAGCCCCGACAGCAAGAGATGCTTCACAGACCTGCTGACAGCCTGGAAGCCCTGGGGCCCAGTGGGTCACAACAATACCTCAGCAGCTACCCCCGCTGCTCTGGGCTTTGAGCGTTGCTTAGGGAGTCAATTACAAGGAAGCAAAGTAGCACGTGATGAGTAAATAAAATTACAGTGGGAGGCTGGTATCCCTGGGCCACAGAAGGGGATCCACAGCAGGCCAGGCTCTCTGGCAGCCTCACAGCTGACCCATTATTAGATTGTGTTTGTCTCTTCCACCTAAAATAAGCACTGAAGTTTTGGGAGCGGCAGGTCTCATCCTATGTCACAAGGCTGGATGATTTTATTTTTTTCCCCTCCCCTTCCCGCACACGGGTGGTGTGAGTCACCACTGCTCTCCATGCCTGATCCTCCTTCCCTCTTGCCTCCAGCCAGTGTCCCTCCGCCTATGAAGCGACCAACTGCTGCCTCCTCTCCTCCTCTGCTGTCCCACAGGACGCCCGTGGCTGCAGTTGAGAGTCCTACAGCACCACAGGTACCTAATTTCTTGATTCAAAGACAGCCTGAGGCAGTGGTAACCCCTGCACTGTGGGTGAGGAGATGGGAAAAAGCCTGTCACAGAGTCATGGATCTCTGCAGGGGCCTGCCTGTGTATTTTGGGAGTGAGGGGCGTTTGGGATTTTGTTTTCTTGTGGGATCCAGCTGAGAGTGATTTTTCTCTATGGGTCTGTGGACTGTAATTTGTCCATGGCAGGCAAGAGGTTGGGCAGATTGGTGCTGAATGATTCCTTGAACCACCCAGGGCACAAACACTCTCCTTCCTATGTGGGGATAACCCTGTAGATGAGGAAAGAGCAGGAATCTAGGACTGGAAGGGCAGAAAAGATACCTTTTATTTCAGATTTTAGCAGTTTTCTGGGATGGGACCTATTTCACTGTTTTACAGGACCATGGTGCATGGGGTATAGATTAGTCCCTTCCACAGCCCTTCAGCTGTAGATATGGCCAAGGCAGCTTTTGGAGTGGCACCTTCTAATTTGGGAAGAGGCAGCCTGCCTGTGCCTGGGCTTGAGGGCAGCTGTTCTGTGCATTGTCAGCCCCTGAGGTCAGCCCCTAAGCTGTGCCACGAGTCCTCAGCAATGGGCCTTGCACAGGGAGCAGCTGCTCTGGAGAATCCGTGGTCTGGGGAGCAGCTCGTGGCCCCCACCCTGAGCTGCCTTTGCGTTGTGTCCCAGGATGATGTCTCCTCAGAGCGGTCCCAGCGCAGCACGCTCAGCAGCACCTGTGCAGCCTGCCAGCAGCACGTCCACCTGGTGCAGCGCTACCTGGCCGAGGGCAAGCTCTACCACCGCCAGTGCTTCAGGTATGTCGTGGCCAGGCCTGGTGGGGCAGCCTCTCTCCTCGCCAGACTGGGGGGGTCTGTGGCCTGCTGCACCCCATCTTCGAGTGTTGCTTCCCTGGGTATCATGGAATGTAAACAGCAGTGCTTGAAATGACAGTGAAGATGTTCCATTTGCCTGCCAGTGCCCTGTCCCAGAGGTCTGACTAGCCCCTTGTGTCCCTGTGCTCCATTCCTGTCCTGTTCCTTGCCTCCCTTTCTGACTTGTGCTTTCCCACTTCACTTCCTTGGAATCCCAGGACCACCCCCCTTCACCTTCCACTGAGGTCTGAGCCATGACATCATCCTACAGACCTCCTTCCACCTACACTCCACATCCTCAACTGGATATACAGGCTTCCATGCTGCCTGGGTGGTGCTGAGCTCCCAGGCAGCATGTGGAGAGCTGCGGACTGTTAACAAACGGAGGAATGAGGGTTTACACATCAGCAGCTCTGTGGTTACTCCCTGAGTGCAGGTCCTTACCTGCAGCACCTGTGAAATCATTTCACTTTGCTTTCCCTGCTGTGATGATGAAGAAATGAGATCTCTCCCATGGGCCACAGGACAAGGGTTGGCATCTGAGGACAGAAACATCAAGCCACTGGGAAGATGTGGGAGTCCTCATTCACCTGCCTAAGCCAGTTGGGGATGTGCTGTAGAAACAGTGTCACAGGAGGGGAGCTGAGCTGGGGCCCATCAGGCTTCCCATCTGCAACTGGAACAAAAACAGGAGTTTTGGGTTGCAGGTGCAACATTCCCGCTGTCCTCATGGGCCAAGAACAGGAGAGGTGCCATGTCTGCTATGGCACAGCTTGTGGCCCTTCAGACTGAGCAGGGAGATCTCTGTAATTTTGTCCCAAATGTTTTGCCTCCTGATTATTTTCTTGTCTATTTTCTGTTTTGTTTTCTTTTTCCTGTGCTGATTCATGGACAGTATTTGGTCAGAAATGTCCTATGGCAGTGGTTCCCATGGGCTGATGGAGATAAACCCAAAGAAAACCACTTTCTCCCCTTGTCTGAGTTTTCTACCTCCTCATTTCATCATACCCCTTCTCTCTAGAGTCCCTATGTCTTCACACTTCTGCTCTCCATTTCAAAGGAAATCCCAGTCAACTGGATGCCCAGAGCAGAATTCCTTGCCAAAATTATCTGCTGGCAGTGTAGGCCAGCCAGCTGCTGCAAGAACCAGGTATTCAGACAAGAAGGAACAAGCTTGGTTTTCATGGGAGTGCTTGATCAGCCCCTTGCCTTTGGCTGTCTTTCATGTATGCTATTCACCTCCCTTCCCAGGTGGGGAAGGACTGACTGTGTTTTGTATCAGGCTTGCGCCTGGAGGGCTTCATTAGGAAGTATTCAGAGGCTCAGTGGGGGAAGAAGTGGGCCCTGCTGCATAAGGCCCTTGTCCTTCCAGCCAAATGCTGTGGCCTAGCTGCATGCCTTGGTCAGCATTACTGAGGCTGAGCGTGAGACCAGGCCAGGCTTGTGTGTTCCTTCTCCTGAATAATCTGGAAGCCTCCAATGCAGTAATTTCCTGAGTTGAAACTGATGTAATTTTATTTAATAATCAGCATTTTGGAGCAGTTGCTTTGCAAACAAATGTATCTGACAGCTCTTTAACATGCTTTGGCCCCCACAAGGTGGCCCATGGCCTCCCTGTGCCAGTTCTGAAACAGTTGCTCCCTAATTCCAGTTCATATTCACTGTTTCATGTCTGTGAATGGTTGATCCCTCACCCCATTGCAAGTGTGGAAGCCACAGCATCACCCAATGCCAACTGTCACCCTTTCACATCTATTAAATCCTTTCTGAGATGAAGAAAG
This sequence comes from Rhabdornis inornatus, assembly GCA_013397075.1. Lineage (NCBI taxonomy): Eukaryota > Metazoa > Chordata > Aves > Passeriformes > Rhabdornithidae > Rhabdornis > Rhabdornis inornatus. The sequence goes on along the minus strand of VWZS01003242.1, from coordinate 340,767 downwards.
AACCCAAATGCATGCAGTATTTGAGTTGTGAACTTGCCATGGGTTCCTGCAGTGGCCTGGTTACATTTCTCTACTTCTTTTCTGAATGACTTCCCCAAGGGCACTCTAGGATTTCATAGCAGGGGTAAGAACTGTGTCCTTACAAGGGTCTTCCAGGTGTGTTGCCTTCTGTGAAGGGCAGGATGGTATCCCCCATCTCATGGTGCTCTCTTCTCATTGGCAGGTGTAAGGAATGCTCCAGCACGCTGCTCCCGGGGTCATACAAGCCTGGGTCAGAGGCAGGGACTTTTGTCTGCATGCAGCACCGTGGTAAATTGGCTGGGAGTGGGAAGACAGAAAGGAGGCCCAGCCCAGACCAACAGTCACCAGAGCTAAGAACTGAGACTGGAGCTGACAGCATGGGAGAGAATGCCCTCCAGGCAGGAGCAGAGGTGGGGAAGGATGATGGTGACTCCCAGGAAAGTGTGGCAGAGACCTCTATGCCTGCAGAGGGCCCTGCTGGCCCAGCAGAGAAGGACAGCACAGCCAGCAAAGCAGAGACACTGGCACCCCCTGCTCACGCTGCCAGTGGGGCACCTGTCTCCCAAACTCCCCCCAGGCCTCCAGTCCCCAGCAAGCCTGCAGGGCTCACCCAGGACAAAGCCAGCACACTGGATGGACGGCTCAGAGACTCACGTCCCACCCCAGCTCCAAGGAAGGCCACTGATGCATCTGCCCTTTCCCCTCCATCCTCCCACCCTGTCCCCCGACCCAGGTCCACTCTGCAGGGTGAGGGCAGCAACTGTGGGCCCGGCATGGTGAATGGTAAGAGGGCACTGTGGTGGCAGGGATTTCCCTCTACATCCTCAGTGGCTGAGGTGGTTGGCTGAGTTCCCTTCCTTCTCTGCAGCCTGACACTCTTCTGCCTCCAAATAAATCTTGGGCTCAGACACCAGGTCTTTGATTGCCAGCAATTGCCAGCCATCCCCATAGCAAGGAGAGCAGTACTAGTTTTGCTCCTGTCTGCTCCCTTGTATTTCTCCAGAGCTCTCCAAAGGCAGCAAGCCAGTGTGGAGGGAAGATGGCACAGCTGGAGGAGTTTGCAGGTGTGGGAAACAGAGGGGCATGTCAGTTCTCCAGGGTGAAGTGGGGATCAAAAGGGAAAGGTATGTTTGGGGTTAGCTGGCTGCACTGACTGTGGGAGAAATGCCATGAGGTCTTCAGTGAGTGCGAATAGCCACATTCCTGTGGGAAGGTATCTAAGAAGTGCCTCATGTTGACTTAACCTCTTTCTTCATGTCCTTTTGGTGTTGTGACAGTCTGACTCTGTGTCTTTCTAGGTCGGGTACCTGAACCCAGTCCCCCAGTCCCAAAACCTCGAGGGATACCCTGCTCCTCTGATCGGTACGTCCCTCTGTTTGCAGATCACCTGAAAACTCCATAGCAGGTTGGGGCTATGGGGACAGCACAGCTGTGGTCTTCTCTCCCACCACCATCAGCTGCTGCTCTTAGGAGGATGTAGGCTTTGACCAGGTTTCTTTTCTAATACGTGCTGGCCCAGCATGGTCAGGCTGACAGTGTTCATCCATACCTCCCAGGGCATTTGTCTCTTATTGTAAAGAGTTTGAGAGGTTCAGAAAGGTGTTTGTGTGGCACAGGCAGATTGCCAAATGCCTTCTGAAATGGCCCTGCTGGCGGGTGCTGAGAAGGGGACATTTATCTGCCTTGTGGAGGGTTTGTCCTGGGAAAGGTGGGAAGACTAGCTATGCCCATAAAGCTCAGCCTTTACCACTGCTTAGCAGATGGAGCGTGTAATATTCAGATACCAAAACACTGGGCCCAGCAGGCAAGTCAGGCAGGCTGTGTTTCCCTAAGGCCTGTAGGTTTGCCCACAGAGAGTGAGACACTGTGTCTAGGGGAGCCTGGGACCATCCATGGATGAGAAAGCTGCTTCTGCATGGGAGACATTCCTGCTCCATCCTTCCTTTCCCCCAAGAGCTAAGTCCCTTTCCAGTGCCTTGCCACCCCACCTTGTCTCTGCCATCTCAATCTCTCTTTCTCTTCTACCAGTGGTGGAGCTGCTGCAAGAGCCAAGGACCCACCATGGATGGCCTTAGTGCAAGCAGAGCCCAAGAAGAAGCCAGCTCCCCCTCCTCCCCCAGGCAACAACCATGAGACTCCAAGTAGGACTTCAGAGGAGGAGGATGGGGAGGAGTTGGGGAAAGCCAGGAGTGAGGAGAACAGGTCTGATACAACAGAGTCCAAACCATACAACCCCTTTGAGGAAGAGGATGAGGAGGAAGTGGAAACTGCTGACACCCAAAAGAGCACACCTGAGCAGGAGCAGAGCGAGACTGCTGCCAAACCTCTCCACCCCTGGTATGGCATCACTCCTACCAGCAGTCCAAAGGCAAAGAAGCGGCCAGCTCCACGAGCCCCCAATGCTTCCCCGCTAGGTGAGCTTTATCCCTCCTCTGCAGCCCCTGTGCATCCCCTTGGATGTTCCCCCTTCCCAGGTGCCTCTGCATCACCCTGGCAGGCCAGACTTTTATGCAGTGATGGTTGTGTTAGCTTGCATTAGCTATGTCCTCTCTACCCACTGGAGCACAGCATTTGCAGGCAAGATTTTACACTGACCCTTGTCTCCAGTGTATGCCACCCTCCTTTCTGTCCTGGCTGTCCCTTCATTCCTCCCTGAGCTCTCCCTTTGCTTTGCAGCCCACCACCCCATCTCCAGACTGTCACACTCTGAGCCATCATCCTCCACCCCATCTCCAGCCCTCAGCCTCGAGAGCATCGACTCTGAGAGTTCAGCCAAGGTGCTGGGAGACACCGATGGGGCCTCAGTGCCCAAAAGCTCCTCCGAGCCCACAGTGCACATGCCAACAGCTGCCAAGACTTCCAGCGCTGATGCACCACTGGCCAGTGTCTCCTCCAGTGAAAGCCCTGCTGTCCCAGCCAGCCTCTCCACCAACTCCTTCTCCTCCTCCAGCGAGCTGGCCAGCCTCAGTGGGGAGACACAGCCCAGCACCCTGCACACCAGCAGGAGCATCTCCACTAGCAGCCTAAAGACCAGCCCCAGCCGGCTGCCCCCCAAGCCTCCAGCTGGGGCTAGCCCTACACCCATCCTCTTGGCTTCAGATGGGGGTGCTGGGAGCCCAAAAACATCTTCCTCACCCAAACCACAGCTGAAGGTGAGATGATGACCCCCACCCAGATCACAGGGCTCTTCTTCCCCATCCATCATTTGGTCACACGGGATCTGTGAGTCCAGGCTTGCCCTGTTGGTAGGCTTGATGTATGACCCCTTGAAAGCAAGATTCAGGCCTGTGTTAAACGGTGTCTCTGCTTGTACTCTGCTTACCCTATGTGCTAGAGAAGAGGCAGGATATCATGTAGTCTGAGCAAATAGGAAGGGAACCATGAAGGAAGACCTTTCAGCATGCTTGTGAGAGAGAGGCTGGGAAACTGATGTCAAACAGGAGCAGTTATTTTTTTGACTAGGTGCTTGTGGAGGTGAGTGCTGTGTTCCTCCTTTAGGAGGCTGTGGAACAGGACAAACCTTAGCACTGCCCTGTCTGCACATTCTGTTGGGATCCCTTCCCTTCCCTGGATACTCATGTATCTCCTTTTGTCCGCCCTCTCCAGTCTTCCTGCAAAGAGAACCCCTTCAATCGGAAGCCATCACCTGCTGCCTCCCCCTCGGCAAAGAAACCTCCCAAGGGCTCCAAGCCTGTGCGTCCTCCTGCACCAGGCCATGGCTTCCCACTGATCAAACGCAAGGTAAAAGGGCCCTCGGGAGCAAGCAGGGAAAAGCCAGCTCTGTGCTATCCCCCAGGGCTGTAGCAGTCTGCAGGCACCCTGCTGATGCATGTGTGGGCAGGGATTGCAGCAGGTGGCTGTGTAGCTGGGGAGGAGGGTGTGTAGGCTACACCTTCTTCATGACAGCACATGGTCTTCCTTTGCTCCAGAGTGGGGTGGGGAGTTTAGATCCACACTTAGATGGAATATTTCGTTGTCCCCCTGCCCTTGTTAGTGTTGACCAACCTCTGAATTACCCCTGGAAACTGGAGTCTGGTGGTAATGAAAGTGTCTGATTTACGGTTTGGCAGGTGCAGACAGATCAGTACATCCCTGAGGAAGACATCTGTGGGGAGATGGATGCCATTGAGCATCAGCTTGATGAGCTGGAGCACCGTGGGGTGGCTTTGGAGGAAAAACTGCGCAGTGCTGAGAATGGTGTGTGAGTTGGGCTGTCTGTGGGTGTGGGGCAGAACAGACCCAAGGGCTGCCCTCTCTCCAGCCAAGGAAATAGCAGCAGTGACTTCCTCCCTGCTGATGCTGGGGCTGGAAGAGCACAAGAGGCTGTGCTGGCCTCCAAGATTGGTCACAACCTTACCCTGAACATGAAGATGTCCCTAGAATGAAAACAGGTGGGAGAAGAGATAGGGTCTCTCTGGGCCTCAGAAATCGGCTGAGGTTGGGTCGGCTCTAGCCCAGTGCCCCTCCCCTGGCTTGGCAGAGCCCAGGTGGATGGTATCCACCAGGGCTGGGAGTGGCTCTGAATTGTCTCTTTGCTTGGCAGACAACGCTGAGGACAGCCTGCTTGTGGACTGGTTCAAACTCATCCATGAGAAGCACATGCTGGTTCGCCATGAGTCAGAGCTCATCTACATGTAAGTGTGTGCAGGCGTGTGGAGAGGCACTGACACTCTCTTGGGGAACCCTTTCTCAGCCCTCCTGAAATGGTGCTTCCGGGGGAGATCCTGACAGGGCCTCCCTGCCTAGAAAGGGAGGGAGTAAGGTCAAAGCAAGTCTCTCCAGATGCACTGAGAACTGACCCACAGTGTCACTGTCCAGAGCCTCTGCAGCATCTTATCCAGGAAGGCCTTGAGCAGCCAGGGCTGGTCCTTACTGGTCCTTGGCTCCCTGACTATAAAGGACAAGATCAGCATCTTGACAGATCTTTCCAAAATCACCCTGTACTTTGGGATGATGTTCTGCCTCTCTGGAGCCTTGCTGTGCTTCCCAACATTTCCCCCTTCCTTTGCAGCTTCAAGCAGCAGAACCTGGAGCAGCGACAGTCAGACGTGGAGTATGAACTTCGGTGCCTCCTCAACAAGCCAGGTAAAGCACCACTCTGGTGTGCTTACCCCTTTTTTCATAGAATCATAGAATATATTCAGTTGGAAGGGACCCACAAGGATAATTTTTTCCCCTGGGCATCATCTCCCCTCTCTCTAGATGGATCTCAGGTGAAGAGAGGCAGATCTGTAGGGATGCCAGTGCAGTCAGCTGGCTCTAGAGGCTCTGTCCCATCTCAATGTATGTCCCAGCCTTGTGCAGGGACTTGCTCCTTTTGTCCCCAGGGAACGCTACATGCAGCACTGTGTCCCCACAGCACTGCTAGCTCAACTGGCCCAGAAACATGGCAGGGTAGAGAGGATTGTGCTGGAGTTCTCTGCCCCAAAGCTCTGAATTTCAGTGTTCCTTCAGCCATGTAATTGCCTGTCCTTTCCTGGGGTTTGGCTGGGTAGAGAAGGACTGGACTGATGAGGACCGAGGGAGGGAGAAGGTGCTGATGCAGGAGCTGGTGACCATCATTGAGCAGAGGAATGCCATTGTGAACTGCCTGGACGAGGACCGGCAGAGGTGAGTGAGGAATGGGGTGGGCTGGGGGAGAAGGGAAAAGCACACCTTGTCTGACTCAATGCCACATGAGTGCCTTGTGGGGGTGTCCCAAGATATCCATGTGGCTGAATTCTTTCCCAGGCTTCGTGATCCTTGTCTCTTTGAATGATTTGTGTGGGAAAGACAGGACAGAACATGCAGCATATGGGATTTTTCCTGCTGGTTGCAAATGCTCACAAGACAGTGATGGATCTGCCCCTCTATGGCTTCTAAGCAGGAGGCTCTCTAACCTTAAACAATACAGCAGCTGTTTTCATGGCTGAATTCCTGACCTCTTTCCCGTTCTTTCTTTCAGAGAAGAGGAGGAGGATAAAATGTTGGAAGCCATGATTAAAAGGAAAGGTAAGAAACAAATGGGAAGTTTTTTGGAGTGATGTTTTCACTGCTGACCTCAGTAAGGGGCAGCATGAGCTATTTGTGAAATTGCGTGCCGGAGAGATTGAATCTATTCTGTGTAGACTGGAGAGACTTTCCTGTAGGGCAAATAAAGTTAGAGGCACAGTTGTGCTGCACACCCTTGTTATCAGAGAAAGTGTGCATGCAGTGAAGGGCTTTGATTCGTGACTCTCACCCTTGCCCATTGTCTGCACAACTGTCGACATCCCACAGTAACAACTTCCCTTTGCAACCCCAGAGTTTCACAAGGAGACGGAGACCGAGGGCAAGAAGAAAGGCAAATTCAAGCCCATGAAGGTGCTTAAGCTGCTGGGCAACAAGCATGACTCCAAGAACAAGTCACCCAAGGAGAAAAGCTAGAGCAGGAGAACACCAGCAGTGCGAGGGAACCCTGACTCACCTCTCCCTGGCCCTGGCTCGCCTCTCCCCCTGCTCCCCCCCCGGGCACCAGAGCTGCCACCCCAGGGAGATGCCAGCTCTCAGCCCAGAGTGGGTGGGAATGACCAAAGCCCTCCCCTTCCTGAGGTTGTGGGGGAGCATGACCATACCCTCCAGGAAGCCTTGTTAACAAGGTGGGGAGAAGATGGATTTGCTTTTCAGATGTGTTACCCAATTGTAACATATCTGAATATGTTACATATCTCTTGTCATTAACTGAGAACAAGCAAAGAGTTTCATATTTGTGGGAAAACTTGCACTAACTGCACCCTGTCCCTTCTCCCGCTCTAACTGTGACAGTTCCATGTGCCTCTGACTTCTGCCAGGAAGGGACTAGGCCTCCCTGTCCCTCCCTGCCTGCCCACTCTTGTCCCTTTTCTGTCCCATTTTTAACTTCAGGAAAAAACTGACATTAGAATCAGGATCCTTTGGGTTTTACTTGCCTAAACTAAAAGGTTAAGAAAATACTCCTGCATCACAAGGCTCTAGAGCCATAGCCAAAAAAATAACTGGTGCCCTATTTATTTTGAGCCGTCCCCTCCCTCAAGCGCCAGGGGTGGGTGGGCTCCGTCCCAAGGCTGAGAGGACCCAAGGGGACGGCATACAGCTGCTAGGATGTAGCTCACGTGCCCTACTCAGGAACCCCACTGCTGCTAAACACTGCTGACTCTGCTGCCTTCCTGGGGAGGGAGGACCTGTTCCTTTTCCAGGCAAAGGCAGAAAAGCTCAAGATTGACTGAGTGCGGGCAAGGGGCACTAAGCTTGTGTCCCTGCTCACCAGTGCCACCCTTGAGCAGCAGGGGAGAGAGGCGCGGTCACAACTGACCTTTACCCAGCTTCATCTGTGTATACTTTAAAAGTGTGCAGATGTGGCTGGTTATTTTTTACACCTCCTTTACTAGATGAATTCAAACCTATCCTAAAACTTTAAACCCCTTATTTTATTTGTCATATGTGTGTGTGTGTACATCAGAGGAGGGAATGGGGGGGCAGTGTTCTTCCACCCATCCCTTCTTCCTTCCATTTTTGTTTCCTGCCTTCACTTCCAAGATGATGAGTTATTTATTGAATTATTGGATCAGTCTGAATTAGAGTTTCATGGGTGTTTGGTTGGTCGGCTGTTCATGCCTTCTCATTAGCAAATTAGACATAACCAGCCCTGAGCCATCTGCTGCAGTCTCTTCTAAAAACCCAACAGGCTTTAGCCAAAATGCTCTCGGAGCAGTGCCTTGCAAGGTGGCTGGTGTAGCATTCTGGAGAGGGATCCTTATTTCCCAAAACCAGAGGGACCCAAGCCCCTCCTCAATCGCAGTGTGGCCCCCATGGCTGGGAGCTGGCCAGCTCAGCCCTGTGCTGGTAATGCCATCTCACCCTTGCCATACCCAGTAGGCTGATGAGGAGCAGTGGTAGGGGAGATCCCAAAGCACAACTCTTCTCCAAGGAGAAACAAATCTGCTTTAGAGCCTGCTCTCACATCACTGTTGCCAAAGGCCATTGGAATTTCTGCAGCCTGACATCCCTTGGCCGTGCACCCGGTCAGAAGTTTGGTTTGTAAATTATACTGTACTAACTCCATGACTTCCATTCACCTGAACAGAAATAAAAGAAACATTGGATTTAAAAAATGATTGTGGATTAGGTTTCTGATTCCTTTGTGCACTTGTGCTGTCCCAAGGCCAGGGCATGCTGCCTGGCTTTGGAAAGTGGCTGAGATCTTAAGGAAATTGGAAACTGGACATTATGCTGGGATTTGCACAGGAAAAGCAGGACATCATGCTTCAGTCTGGAGGACAGAGGTGCAGATATTTATGAGGTGAGCAAACAGCCATTTCCAGTCTCTGTGGGAATAGAGTGGCTATTCTGCATACCATGCTTTCAGGAACCAAAAAAATCACAGCAAGCCCACAGCAAAAAGCAGCAGGCACTGGGGTGAAATCCCCTGTCCCTGCTCAGCACAGCTGTGTTCCTGAGCCCCTGCCCAGTAGGCTGCCACCAGAGGTTTGCTGATGCTGCAGGTCACAGCCTCAGTGACCTGCAGCAATGCCAAGGGCTTGTGATTGCACAAGGCTGTGCAGCTGCATCTTCCTCCAGAGACGTCCCTGGAGTCACAAGGCCAGGAGCAAGCAGGTTACAGGTGTGGTGGCAGCATGTTCTCATACTGTCACAAGAAACCTCCACCTCTGGGTAGATGGGAAGGAATGATATTTCTGTGGATGGATTGCTGTACTCTGAGGCACTGCACAGGCTCTGCTTTCTCATGTTTTGGTAGCCATTGCTATGGGTTTTCAGGTCTTTAATATTATTGAGCAAGAAGGGATCCAGTGTGTGGGAAGGATTTTACAACTTCTGTCACTGTTTATGTACAAATTGGTCCTGCCTTCTAGTTTCAGGCAACAGATGGTGCTGCCCCCTCTTTGGAAACAGACACAAACCAGCCTCCAATTCCAAGAGTCTGGGAAGAATAGGTGGGAACAAATTGAACTTGTGTTTTGCCCTCGGCCTAGTCTTGGAGATTGGATTTGTTCCCAACGGGGAAGGCTTTTGTCATGATATTTCTCATTTCCTCACTTCTCTTCTTGTCAATGGTCTCCATCTCATGCAATTTCTGCAAAGTACAAAGGGAGAGAGCTGAGCAGGGAGAAAGCAGCTTTTTTTTCCCTTCTTTTGCCAATCTCAAGAACAAAAACTCTATTTCCCTGATTAAGTTACATGCAGAGATGGAAAGAAAGCTGAAAAACCACTATCCACCATTCCCCAAATTCATGCCTGAGCTGTGCCATGAAGGGAAGCAGCTCTTTGCCCCCTTCCCTGCTCAGGTATCAGAGAAGACTCTGCTTTATGATCTCTGACACATGGGATTCCCTCCATCCACTGTTCAGCCAAGGTCCCTGCATACCTGTGAGATTTCAGCGAGGATGATCCCTTGATACTTCTTGCCCTGTCCTAGAGCTTCCATCTCTGCCAGGAATTCCCTCCTCTCCTGAATTTCATTCATCACTGGTGGATTAGAGAAAGAACTGTGGAAACAGCATGCAGCCAAAAGGCAAGAAAACATGTTTCTGAACCCCCAATTTCCTAGTTCTGCTTGAGCAGCAGTCCCATCAAGGCAGGGTGATATCTGCTGTAACACTCACCTTGTTCAATATGTCATCACAGTACCTCAGTTGTCCCTTACTTAATGGGAAATATCCTCTCTGCCCAACTTATTACCATACCCTGACTCCCAGGAACAGTAAATTTCTAGTTTTCTTTATGCAGACAATTCTCTTTCGCTTGTAGGCAATTTAACCAGTCTGTGGATGGAGACAGAACCTGCTGTTGAGGTTCGTTAGTTGATATGCATTATGCAGTGACTGCAATGATCCAAACCAGGCAGGGATCATCAGCTGCTGCTTTGCAGCACAGACCTGCACCCAGCTGATCTAAATCCTGTCACTGATGTGTCAAGGACAACATTCAGCTTGTGACAAGTGTTGGAGGTTACCAAGCATGTGTGAAACCAGCTGCACTGCTCCCTGCAGCAGGGATCAAAGCACCCCTTCTGTACGCATTATTCTAGCGTTGTGCATCTTTGTGCTGCCCTGTCTTGCAAAGGGCTTGCAGGGCAGTACACACACATTGAAGATTCAAACACAGAGGGGTATTAGGCAGGGTTTTGCTATCCCAGTATACTCTGCAGGCCTTTCACTGCTTCAAATTCTGCTCGATATTAAAGCTTTGCTAGTATTACTGCTGTGATCCTGGAGTGGAACAGCTCAAACTCTGGTCAGGCTGTCAAGTGACCGGGTCTATGTTGAGTCATGCTTGCTGGGAAAAGGGCCAACAGTTCCTGAACTTGCTTCCCAGGTATCCCTGCACATGCCTAGGCTATTCCCCTGCCAGCAGGGTGCATTTTGTGTGGGCAGCCTAGAGAGCTATCTGCCAGCCAGCCTTGGCAGTATAAGCTCTGTGAGGATGGCTGGATCAGAGTGTCACAGCAGCAAGTCCTTTCTCTTGGAAACTGGGCTTTGTGGCTCCTCCTGTAACGGGCTTCAGGTTACTGGCAACAAAGCATGCCACCCCAGCCCTACGAGGGAGCTGGGTTCTCAGGCTTCCTGCCTGCCTCCCTCCTGGGGCCACGAAGACATACATTCTTCAAACCGGTCAGGCTCAGCTATCTCCTCTTCATTTTTCCGAACAAACACCTGCGCTACCTCATCCTCCACCTCATCCTTCCCTGTTGCTAAGATGTTTTGAAGTCTTCTCTTCTCCTTTTCCAAATCTCCTGTGAATGCCAAAGGAAAAAAACCATTATTATCAGCATGTCTCCTCATGGAGGAGCCTGACCACACTGCTTCCCTGCTAACTGTGCCAGAGGAAGTGTTTCATTAATGTCAGTCCATCCCTGGGCTGTGTGCAAGCACCACATGGGTGTACAGAGCACACCAAACCAACATCAGAGGTGTAGTTCACATTTATGTGCTAGAAAATCACATGGTGTTCCGTTCTTACTCAAGGACTGTGCAGGTCCCTATCACCTGTAACCTCACAGCTGGCAGGCAGAAGTCAGCAAGCACTTGCAGCAGGTGTTCCCTCAGAGATCCATTTCTGAAGCATTTTTGAAGACTGAGAGTGTGAAAATGTGGAGCAATTCAGATACACTGCCACTGCTGAAATTGAGGCAGGGGATGGACAGAAGGGGAAGAGAGGCTCCAGGCATCACCATGTATTTATTAGCAATATTTGCTGACTTACGTGTGGGCTGTGGCTTGAATTTCTCTCGGGTGTAGGCATCTCCTGCCCGGCAGACCTTGGCAGGCCGGAGAAGCGGTCTAGCTGGAAGCCTGCTTGGCTGACAGGCTGCTGGGTAGGAAACAGGCACTGGCTCTTTGCTGGAGGGGGGGAATCTCTGAAGGGGCAGGGCATCTCCTCCTGGGGGACGAACCAAAAATAACAGCAAATCAGGCAGAGGGGACTCTGCATGGATCGCTCTGGGCCGTTGCCAGCAGATCTACCTGTTGATCCATAGTAGCATCACAAAGACCCCAGAGCACCCTTGTCATTGGGCACGACAGACTGAGGTTCAAGTCACACCACTGCGCCTTGTTTCCTCGCTGACCCATGGGGACAGCTCGCCCCGTTTGTCCCCATGTGTCAGCAGCTGCTGTGCTGCTGTTTTAAAGCGCTTGCCCGTCCGAGCAGGCTGTGGGCAAATGTCCTCGACTCAAGCCGAGATGCAAAAGCTCCTCACCACAGCACAGCAGCGGGCAGGAGAGCCAGGGGGTCTCACTCACGTTTCACATAGTCCATCAAGTATCGCTTGTGGCAATGCGTAAGCTGCAACTCCTCCATCATCGCTGAAAAACAACGTGTCTATGAAGAGGCAGCAGAGCCGGGCAGGGGAACCCGCCCTGGGGTCACCTCCCCTCACAGCTCCAACCCGAAGATGCGGGTTTGGGCGACTCCAGCCGGGGCGGCGACACCAGTTACGGGCCCGCCCGGTTGCCGGACCGCAGTGGGACGCTCTACTTCGGGGCGAGGCACAGTGGACGGGACCCCTGCGCCCCGAGCAGCCGGGCTCGGCCCCGGCCCGCTCCGCCGTTACCTCTCACTAGCTCCCGCGTGCCCGTGCTGTACCGGGCTGGCCTGCCCGCCGCCGAGCCCCCGCCGCGGCCCGAGGTCCCCGCCGTCTCCATCGCGACGGGCGGCGGTCGGGCGGGACGGGGGACACAGGGGCGGGGGAAGCGGCGGCGGTCGCCATGGCAACGGCGCAGGATAACTTCCGGTAGCGTCACAGCAACACGCGGAAGTGGCTCCCGGAAGTGCGGGTGAGGGGGCGTCGGGCGGGCAACATGTCCGACAACGAGGACAAGTGAGTGCGCGGTGGCCGAGGGCAGTGAGGGGAGGCGGCGGCGTGGGTCGGGTCGGTCACAAGTGCGATGCGTGTGTCTCTCCCGCAGCTTTGACGGGGATGACTTCGACGATGTGGAGGAGGATGAGGGCCTGGAGGACCTCGAGAACGCGGAGGAGGTGGGTGCCCCCTGGACCGCTGCGCTGGCCGGCCCGGACAGGCTCCGCCGGGCCCGCAGGGTCGCGTCGCAGCCTGGCTGGGCGGCTGCTGTGGTTAGGGAGGCCTCCCCCCACACCTCAGGGCCTTGGTGGCGGGTGCGGCTGAGCAGCGGCGCGGGTCTGTTTCCCCCAGGAGGGACAGGAGAACGTGGAGATTCTGCCCTCGGGAGAGCGGCAGCAGGCAAACCAGAAGCGGATCACGACCCCCTACATGACCAAGTACGAGCGAGCCAGAGTCCTGGGCACTCGTGCTCTCCAGATAGCGTGAGTACTACTCACTGTGTCCCCGGCATTGCTGCAGCTGTGCCTCCCTTTACACTGATAAGTGCTTTCTTCTTCCCTTGAAAATTCCCAGATCTTTTGAATTCTTTGCATGACTCCTGAGCTTGCATGTCACCCTCTGGTCAACCCTGTGATGCACAGGACTATGGAGCTCTTAGTTGCACCTGAAGTCTCTGTGTCCCTCCTTGCTTGAAACTGTGCTCCTTGTGCATAAAGAGGGAGCAGTTAGTAGCCACAAGGAGTTTTCCTAGGTCACAAACAAAATTACTAGGGAATGGGACAAGACAGTACTGGTTTCTTTCTTTCCTAAGAGAGCCAGCATGGACCTGAAAGTTCATAATTGGCTTGTAAGAGGTAATGTTGGAGGGAGAGATGCTTCAAAACAGCTTGAGTTGAAACCACAGCAGTGTAGGAATTGGGAGTGAAGAAACCAACCTGAAATCCATTTTAAGTGCAATTGCATTGTTGGAAGCTGTAAGTTTTTTACAGTATTTGCAATAATAAGGCCTTATTTATAATAGACAATAACATTTAGAACTTACTTTAAGTGCTGTCAAGGCTGGCTGCTCCGTTTGCCTTTTTAGACTCATTTTAATAATAAATATTATAAAGCGTTGTGCTTTTTGAAAAACTACCTTTTGAGCTAGATTGTTAGACTGGCAAGGGTTTCATCTTGGTTATAGCCACCTTGAAAATGAGGCTTCTCTTGTGCATGATTTAGAGGCAGTCAAGCTGTTCTTTGCATAGCCTGTAAAGCTGTTTGGTGCACGTTCTTTCAGTTGGTGAAAGGCAAGAAAAATGGGGGGAGATGAGATGGGTCCATGCCAGGCATTTAATCCAAAACACTCTGGCTCCTGGTTTGCTTCACCTGCATCTTCTGCCTTCAGTGCTGTACCCAGACCCCCCCATGGCCTTATCCATACATCATGTAAGCTTTCTCTGCCACCACTGTCCTATGGATGGGTGTAGTCACAATCCTTTGCAAAACGATTAATTTTTTCTTCCAAGAGGTAAAATGCACTGTAGATTCAGCCCGTCTCTTCCCCTGATCAAGAGCTGGAAGCTGTGAGCAAGTCAGAATGTAAGAGATGTGTTGGAGTTGTAGGAGGCCTGCTCATTTTACAGCAATTCCACCTTTTTCATTGGATTAATTTTAGAATGACTCTTCATGTTTAAGTACAGCAGAGGGCGGCTAGGAGAGTGTGGATTTGACCAGTCCTTGAGCACAAGCTGGTTAGCAGAGCCCTAGGGGTGGGACAAGGAGAACATTGAAGTAGAAGGTTGTTCTGTAACCATCTGTGGAATTTTCTTCTTGAAGTGCACAACAGAGCAAATAAATTTTGCCAGGATGGTGTCCCACCCTCCTACCTTATTGGCTGTTGTAGAGGTGACCCAGGTAGGCAGATGTTATCTCTCCCTCTTCCCTCTCTGTGTTTTTGCTCAAGTGGTTGTTGCTGTTCTTCCTAGGATGTGTGCCCCTGTGATGGTGGAGCTGGAAGGAGAGACAGACCCCTTGCTCATTGCCATGAAAGAACTCAAGTAAGTCATAGATTTCATACTGATTTCTGTAAAGTCAGCAGTGCTCTCCTCATTCCAGCATTTAGCAGTTTGTTCTAAGACAATCTTGTCTTCCCTCAAAAACAGTGAGCACTATAGTTGCCTTTTCCTTTTTTCACCTTGGAGTTTCTCCACAGCTGCTCTCTCCCATCCTGGTTGCTCCTACAAATACTGATGATTAGGAGTGCTCTGGATCTCTTCTACTTCACAGTCTCAGTGTTCTTTATTTCTATGATGGAATCCCGAGGTCCTCATCTTTTGGGAATCGTTTTAATTCCCCAAATAGAATTGTTTTGAAGCAGCCATGTGAACAGACCTGTATTCAAATGAAGTGCTGGAAAAAATTAAAATAAGGGTCAGGCTGGTGAGAATGTTTGTTTCCTGCACCCTTGCAAGCTTGGCTTCTTGTGCTTTCCCCCTGCTTACAGGAAGGTAAGTAAATCCTTTCTGGGTGCAGCAGAGGCAGCTTTTGGATGACCACTTGCAGGCCCACCTTTCCACAGCAGAGCTCCCTGCTGTCCCACAGTTTTCCTGCACGATCTAGAACACATGCAGATATCCTTCAAGCAGCTGGACTCTGTTACTGGTTAGGTCCCTGTCACTGAACGAAATTGTCCCCTTGCCTCCCCAGTTTCTCAGTGCACTGAGGCTGCTCTTGCAGATTTTTTGTCTATTACAGCTCCCTTTGTTGTTGCTAGAAGCTCCTTAGGTCACACTCCTGTCACATCTCCAGGCTCAGACTGGGTTGCTTCTGGTCACTGCCTGTATGTGAGCTGTGGAAAATAAGTCAGGGTGGTGCATCCTGTTCTGTGCCAAAATTCAGTTGTAATTCTTAGCATCAGGGAGTTACTTTACTACTGGAAAAACAACCTTCCTGAATGTAAAGAAGTTGTCTTACCTTTCAAGTCTGATACAGTTGAAACCTGATGCCCTGGCTACATTCCAGACTGTTTGATTATGCTTTGATGATTTGAATCTACTTTCATGAAGTAAAATTGTATTCAGCATTTTGTTGCTCTCTAAGCAGCAAAGCACTGTTAGCAGGTGCTGTGCTCCACCCCAGCTGTAACAGGTTTTGGTACCTGAATAGTTACTGTTTCATGTATCCTTAAAATGTAACTGATGCTCTCAGGATGCAAATTTCTCTGTAAATACCATTTTTTACTGGAAGTTCTCAGAATTCTGCCACCTTTTTGGTGTTGTGTGGGGAAAAACCTTCCATCAAACAAAAAGTGGATTTGTTTTTTAAGTCCCTTGATTGATATTTTCCCCCTATATCAGGGTGTTGTCTCTTAGTGGGTTCAGACTGCAAGGCTCAATTCCTGCAATAGAGGTCTGGGAGGTCTTTGGTGTTTGTAGTCTGAGAGTGCTGAGTGCTTTGCATCTACAAATAACAGAAGGCTGTTGAGACTTTGCTATATAATATCAAATCAGTGGTGCTGCACAGCTCTCAGTTAAATCTGAAGAGTTTATTGAAGCCACCAGGCACCTCACTTGTCTCGCCTCCTGAAGTGATACAGTGAAGATTCTGACATTTCTGTTCATCTCTCTCTTCCCTTCAGAGCACGCAAGATCCCCATAATCATCCGTCGTTACCTTCCAGATGGCAGCTATGAAGACTGGGGTGTGGATGAGTTAATTATAACAGACTGATCAGATTCCAGCTATTGTTTTTGGTTTTGCATTTCCAAGGATATTTCTAATTTTGGTTAGTGTTTGTGTAAATAAATTCTAAATCTCCCTATTTTAAATTAAATGTATTTGGAGATTTTTGTCTCTTTCTCTTTCATCTCAGTCCTGTATGTCTGAGAGATTACTTTCTCAGCTGTCTCTTCCAGTTTGGGTATTATTTTTTTCTCTGTGTTTCATGTACTGTATTAGTAAGATTAGATTAGGGAGCCAAGTGCAATGCTGTTTTTTTAGCTTTCTTGCACTGTTGAAGGCCTTTTAGCTAGGCTAAAGTCTGCAGTAATTCCCTCCTCTAGCACTGCCCCTCCCTGGTTACAGGACTGCTACCCAATTAAACTCCTGCTGTACAGAAATGCTCTGGCAGGTACTTTGGCTTCAGAAAGACTCCAGCCTTCCACCACTGTCCCTTCTTAAAATGGGAGTGCTGAGACACCTCCATTGCTTCCCCTTAGACAGTTGGGCCTTTGTGCCCTGAACAGGTTGCTGTGGAAACCCCCAATTTCCTCTTTGGCCAGTGCTGACTGTAGGGCTTCTCAGGAGTATCGTAGAGCAGCTCTCATCAAGCCACCTATTGTTTCCCTGCTCCCTCACTGCTTATCAGAAGTGGGGATCCCCTTTCAGTGGCACTACCCCAGGCGGAAGCGCGGCCGCCACTCGCTGTCCCACCAGCTCGGCAGGTGTGGGTTGTTGTTGCACTTGCTCCTGGTGCAGCTGTTATCTGACACATGGTGGAACTGAGGTCCTGGGGATGGACCAGCCATCTCAGTTGAACATACCCTGGTGGTTCTTATAGTGGCACAGCTGTAGCTAAATCCTAGAGTTCCTTTGATCTCTACTGTGGTGAAAGATCAGTCAGCTGTCCACTTCAGGTGGTCTCACCTCTGATGTGCTGGGAGGTAACGTGCTCGAGTCAAGAGTTGGGTGGATGCCTTACAATCTGCAAGGGCTTCCAGCCAGCTGCAGATTTTCATTAGTTCACCTAGTTTTTGTTTCTTGATCTGTGTATTTCAAAGTTCTTTCTCTGCATGCGGAAGATCTGAGCTTGGGCAGAACACAACAAATCTTTCTCAATTATCTTACTAAAAAGAGATCTCAGCAGTTTTGTTTTCTTTTTTTAAAGAGAAGAAGGACTAAGGTGCACCTCACCTATGGTTTCTGCCTCTATATTTTTCCTTGCTCTGGTCCAGGAAGAACATTTCTGACTAGTTTGTGTTAAAGCTTGCGCTTAAATATAAGTGATCATGCTGTACGTGTGGCTGGTGCCTGCAAGTGAGCATCCATGTCCCAAAGGGAGTTTATACCCACCTCCCTGGGAACTTGGCTCATGTAACCAGCCATGAATGTCATTCTCATACTGCTCCCTGTAAAAGCACCAGTCTATCCTTCCTCTCTTGGTGTGCACAGGAAGGGCTGGTTTCGGAGGCGATAACACAAGAGCTGAATGGGTCCCTGGGTGAAATGACAGGTCAAAGGGGATGTGGAGAGGTTTGCAGGTGCATGGAGGGGGTTGACTCTGAAGAATGCAAATGCTTCCTGGTCCAGGCCATCCTTACCAAGAAAAGGTTAATTTGCAGCACTGTGGCCTTCAGCCTTCTCCCCCCACCCTCCATGGAATCCTTTAATCATGTTGGTGCGGTGAAATTTCAGCCCTGAAATGGTGCCTTTGTGCAATCGTTTTGGCGTCTGCCATGGAGCGCGGGGTCGTTTTCTTGTCCTTTTTTTTATTTTTTTTTAAATGGCTTCTTTGTTCCCTACTGGACTCCCCTCCCCAGCCTTGCATCTGTATCAGATACGATTAAAGGGATAGGGAAGGATGCCGGGCCAGCTCCTGCTAGGCTGCAGGAGGAGTGGTTAACCCCTCTGTTACCAGTGGTGTTCTCACTACTGTCTTACTTGTAACAACCCTCCTGTATGAGAGGAGGCATCCCCTTCTGCTGGAGAATGGTTGAGGCAGAGCCCATTCACTTTCCTAATTTGCTTCTTGAAGAGCTGGAAAAAAGTATTTATGTGAGATTAAGAACTTTCTTTGCCCATTCATCCATGCCATGTCACTTCTCTCTCCCACCCCAATGATCAACTTTCATACCTCTGATTCCACCATGGCTTCCCTTCCTCCCTACCCGTGCTCTCAACTTGCTCAGCAGTGCCCTTCTGGGCTCTTCTCACAGCCTGTGATTTGGGGTAGAGGTTTCTCCTCCCCTCCGTGAATGGTCAGTCCTATTTTGCATGGAACTCTTCAGCTGCCATCACTATTATTAGATTAATTAAGCCATCTTGCTGTGGATGCTCTTGGCCAGAGCATCCAAACTTCACCCGAACAGTGCTGTGCTTTTTAAAAAGCTTTGAACATGTTCCACAGTTCCTCGATGTTCTTCTTATTCTACTCACCCGTAAAGTGTTTAGTGAACAGGAGCTCACTGCATCTGCTCACATGCACCAGCATTGAAACCCTTTGGAATCAACTTGTAATTATTGGGAGTGTCTGGTAATTGAGCTCCTACCATTCTGCCATTGGCCTTGAGAGATGTTCTTAAGCAGAGTGACACCTGCTACACATTTTTCTTTCCAGACAAGTTCAGATACCCTCCCAGGACCTGACTATATACAGAATGTCTTCTTCAACAAGTAAGGAAGTATATACATGTGTTCTGGAATATACTCAGTGCGTATGAGTGTTTGTGTTTAGGTTCTTGCTTGTGGAAGGCAAGAGGGTGAGGAGGTTTAGTTTTTACAGAGAAATTAATGGCTGCCTCCAAAATACACACATTTTTGTGTATGTGGGGAAGTTGTTTTTTCTGAAGGTATGCCACTTGCTACCTGGTCATGAGGAACAAAGATGAGAAACCCCACCCTTCTATCCTAGAGAGCATTAGCAATCACACTAAGACATTTTTGGGTGAAGCACTTGCAAAATAGTACTTTTGATTGCGTGTGCTGTATCTCAGATAAAGAACAGAAAAAGGTGTTAGTTCTTTTCTCATGGAAGAAATGGCTGGAGGTGAGGTGTAAACAGATGAGCTTCATCTCCATGAAGAAGTCTGGACAGCCAGTCAGAATGGTGCCTGTGTCCTCTTCCTGAGAGGCAGAGGAAGGCTGTGCACGGGGTCTGTGTGGTGGTGTGTGTGACCCATCATACATGTATTTGGGGAAAAAACAGAGACTTGCAGGGAAGAGGTCGAAAAAACCCAGACATGTGAAAATGAAACTTTTAAGTTTATTATTCCATATGTTTAATGAAGAGTTAATGGTGCTAGGATGGCACAGAGACTGAGGAAAGGGAAGTGGGGGAGGAAGGTGCTACTTGCATAAATAAGGGGACAGGGCTGGAAGAGGTTACATGCGTACAGGGAGCAAACATTCTACATGATCTTTTCAGACACCACAAGGATAAGTCATCTGTAGCTAAGGGAGGCAGGAAGGGCATCTGACAGTCATATCAGCAGAGGGATACAGCAGCACCCATCACAGTCCGCATTTGGTTAAAGTCTCTTTCTAGACTGGACTATACATTGGAAAGTCCCACAGCATGTCTCTGCAATCAGCTGCCAGGAATCATCATTTCCTGCGGCAATTTTTGTGCCAGTTCACTCCCTGGCATGACAAACCACCCCAGTCCTGGAGGTGATAAAGGAGAAGCAAGCAGACTGTCCTCAGATGTTGGACTGAAAAAAGAGGTTGATCTCTAAGAGCTGGTTGCTTCCAGTTTGAAAACCAAAGGCGAAGAAGATGACTTTGCACCTAAATAGGCTTCTTTTCTTTCATCATCCAAGATGGGGTCTGTATCTACCTTGCTTAAAGCCACAGGAGTATCTTTCCATTCTCAGCATAGGTGGGAGGGAGGCGTTGGCTGACTGGGAGACGTGATGAACGAATTAGTTCAGCCTGGGTTTGGAGTGGGAACTCAAAGAGTACTGGAACCAACTCGGGGTATTGGCAAGTGCATTGTAGCTTTCTTGGTACCTCTTCATTTCATGTAGGCACCATCAGACATGGAAGAGCAAGGACCAAGTTTGCTCAGAGGTTGCTCAGGGTTCTGAAGAGATTAGAAGAGACTAAGAGGCCAGAAATGCCAGACATAAATGAATGATACAGAATTATTTTTAAAAAGGAGTATTTACCCATAGCACCGTAATGATTCATTGGTCCTTCCCCACCTCTCCTCCGCCTTCATACATGAACATGTGTGTGCACACAGGATGTGGTATGAGTAATGCCAACACTGACCATGCTGTTCTGTTCAGGCAAGTTCTGTTCAGGCAAGCCTTCAAATCTCCATGTTGGGAAGAGAGTGGGTTTAAACAGAAAGGATGAAGGGAGGAGGTGGGGAGAAAAGCTAGGGTGCAGCTGTGGAAATCAGCAGGGAAGCAAGCGTAGGTTGGTCTTCCAAGGGGTTCAAGATTCATGCATGTGTGAATCTTAGGCAGGACTGGTGCACGACACTGATTGCAAGGAAGCCGGCCATGCCACCTTCCCTACTGCTCCTCCCATGACACATCTGCCGAGGCTGAGCAGCCACCCTGCACCCGCAGCAGGTGACAAACTGTTGGCCATTATGGCCTGTTGGAAGCACTTGCAAACTCCCGGAGCAGTGTGGGAGGGGAAGGAAAGGACAGTCTCTCTCATTGTACAGTCCAGGGTGCGCACAACAAAACCCACCACAGACCAGTCACTCCATGTCTAGAATCCTCCTCATCTAGAAGGCCAGTAAGGCATTGCAAGCCAGTCACATGGCCTGTGTGAAATTGGTAAAGGGTGAAAGGACGATAAACCTTCCTCTAGGTGGGTGTGCCAGCAGGAGCTGGGATCAAGAAAGGCACTTCTGTATGCTTGGTGGGTTCTGGTGGCTGGATGGCACTGAGTGACCTTGGAGTTCGGAGGCTCTTCTGCCTGTGCTGATTCTTCGGAGCCTTTCCGTCGCTGCTTCGGTCACTGTTCCCCATTCCCTACGGTCTGGAGAGAGTTGTGTACACGGGCTGTTCCCAGTGTGTGGGGCTATGGGACTGTGGCACGGAGGGTGCAGGGTCAGAGATGGCAGTGTAAAGGGGACGTTGGGAAGGTCCCATGTAGGAGAAGGCAGAGTAGAGGCCAGAGGCTTGGGTGGAATGGCTGTAGTAGGGTCCTGAAGGCTGGTGATCCGGGTAATCAAACTGTGGCCTGGAGATGGAGGGGAAGGCCGAGCCGTAGTGGGGCAGACTCAGGGATGTGTAAGCAATCTGGGAGGTGGAGGGCTGGTCAGTGTAATGGCCTCCAGGGGTGGACCCCTCCGTTTTCACCTGGGCCTTTGAGTCCACCACCGATGAGGTGGCAGTGGACAAGGAGACTCCATGCTGCTTGGAGATCCAGGCAGAGTGTCCGCTGGCTGCAGCCAGGGCGCTCCCGAGGCCATAGCCAGCAGCGGCCGCTGCCGCATAGCCCCCGACGTGGCCTGGGTGGCCGGCGTGTCCGTTGGGTGGCAGGTATTGGTCGAATTCATTGACATCAAAGGTCTCCATGTTGGACATCACCTCATGGCTGATCTCCCCGATGTCCACATTGCCAAAATCAATGTGTGGCTTTCCCCCTTCCCCCAGGGAACGCCCTTCTCGTTTGGAATCGGCTTTGCCTGCCTGCATCTCGGTCTTAGGGGTGGTAGGAGGTGTGGGGGGCCCATGGCTCTGACCTGCAATGTGAAGAATATTTTGAGGAGGAAAAAGAGAGAATAGGTGAGTTATAGATTTATGATTGGCTCTATACACAACCCAGCTCTGTTCTTCCCAGTATGCCAGCAGCTGTCTACCTGGAGGCTTTGGTGGAGGGAGGAAGAAATAGCCCAAACCAAATCTCTATAGCATCTTGTGGAAAAAAGGGGGAATGCAACAATACCTTGCCTGACTAGAGGAACACAAGTGCCTCTGAAACTCAGGTATGTCCTTGTACTGCTGACACCAGCAGTCTGCTGGGTCATGAGTAAGGTGTGAGCCCCATCAGTAAGGCTTTCACCAGGATGACTTATCCTTTTTGAGCCTCTGACTTGGCTGTAGTCTGTCAAGAGATTCACTGAGACCCAAGACTCACCTGAAGAGTGTTCTGGATGACCGTCGGACATGGGCGACCCTTCGCCAGGATGCCTGTGATCCAGGTGGGCATTCTTGTAGTGGGCCTGGATGGCAGCAGCCCCACCAGCCTCCCCATCTACCTGGCCTTCACCCTCGCCCTGTGTGGCCTTGCCATTTTTCCGCCGGCGGGGCTGGTACTTGTAATCAGGATGGTCCTTCTTGTGCTGCATCCTCAGCCGCTCTGCCTCTTCAATAAAGGGCCGCTTGTCGCTTTCGTTCAATAACCTGCAGAGACCAAAGTGGTAAAGAAGAGAAGAGGGAAAGGAGTGGGGCAAGTCCATCAGAATAAAACACTCATCCTCAGTATTGTGGGGCAGGGTGCGTAAATCCAAATGCTGGGATGTTGCACCATAGAGGGTACTTCCCAGAACAACAGGAAGAACTTGGAGTGTTTCCATGGAGACAGCAATGCTTTCCTTCTTCTCCTTAGTCATTAAGCCCTGCCACCAGTTGGTGCCAGTGCTGGGTCCCCCTTCCTTGTCTGTGTGAAGCTTCTCACCTCGGTAAATTCAGCTTACCCTCTCTTCCATTGCCAAAAGGCGAAGTGCAGCCTTTTGTAGCTGTATTAAATAAGGTTGGACAAGCTGCTTTTAAAAATTTTGGGCAAATTAAGGGCAGTTGGAATTATCCTTTGGATAAATGTAGTGTACTAACTGTAGTGCTGCCTCCCCCATGTCTCTTGCTCTTCCCCAGACTGTATTTGTTCCAAGTTAACCTCTGCTCTTCTATAGGCTCTGCTCCTAGTCTGAGGCTGTATGGAGCACCAATAGCAACAATTGATGTTGGCTCCACAGCAACCATGTAAAACAACCTTTAGTCATCTTGCCGTATTCTAAAAGGGAATTAAAGAAAACTTAGAAGGGGCAGAAACAGTGTATTGTACTATACCTGGAGCTCCAGGTCACCTCAGACATGGATAATGCAAAAGGCTGAAGCACAAAGGACCAGCCTTCCTTGAACTTAGCCAAGCATTTGTAAAAAATTTAGCTGCTATTTTTCTGGGCTTTTAGAAGTAGATGAGCCTTGGTCTCTGGATGAAAGGCACTGCAGAAATGTAAGCTCCCTGTCTGTATTCCTGCCAGATCATGGGCTGCTCTAGTTAAGGCTGTCTGAGGAAATGGTGAAATGCACAGGCAGGATGCCTCAGAGCACTTGAAGATAAGATCAAACTCATTGCTCAAGCCTTTTGCAGCATTTCAGCTGGAAGCACTTCAATTTCATGTTATGATTTTCCTCCTCATATTCTTGTGACTCAAGGTCATCCTGCCTCCAACCAAAAACCAGTGCTCTCAGAAGGGACCATTCTTCTCATGACTGGAAACTCAAAACAGCCATTACAAATGGCAGGGCTCACAAACAGCAAAAAAAAAAATAATTCCATTTATGTTACATCCCCACCTTTTTCTCTCCAGCGAAAGAACTACATGGGGATGGGACCGTTCCAGCACCTTGGCACCCCCAAGGCCCTTAGCACTAAAATGTGACCAATTCAGCGTAGCTGTAGGCTTTGGGGAAGATATAAAGGCCTGAACTGACCTGAAAAACTGAAGATGAAGAGGAGGCATGGCTCAAGGAATACACAGGTAAATCTGGTGGGCGATCAGATGGGTCACCAGCAAGTAATGGGTTGGTCCCTAAACATCCTAAACTTCCCCTCTACTCCTTGTGCATCCCCTCAGCTGGTGGGCAGAAGGTGTGTGGCATGGTGCTGACCTGGGTTCACTCCAGTCAGGCTGAGCGGGTTGTGGCCACACACCACATTCCTCCACTGCCTTAATCCCGGAGATTAAAGCAACTGAGCCACCATGAATCCAACACCAGCTTTCCTGTCTCCCTCCCACCACTGTATACCACGCTCACAAGTCCCAGAGGGCTTTAATCTCTCAGCCTGTGCTGCTCCAGACGGCCCTCCAAGGGTCAAACCTCATAGGCCTTGTGGACTGGGAGCAGCCTTGCCTTGGCAAAACCTTCATCCTTGTGGAAAGTGGGATATGGAGAACAGAGGAAAAACCTGCAAAGCTCAGCCTCCAAGATCTGTCTTGTGGATGGTCTGAAACCATCCATTGGAGGCTACACAGGTGTCTGATCCCTGCCCTCTGAGCTATGCTCAAGTGCTTCACCTCTTCTCCCCTTGACAGCAGCCCATGGGTAGTGCCACCAGCACGACAGAGGCAAGTCCACTCCCCACATCTTTGCCTTCTCTCCAAGGCTGCTTGCTCCCTCCTCCCTCCCACTGGGATCAGAATTCAAATCGGCTTTAGCAAAGTGAAACTGGTGCGAGCAGGCAAAGGCCAGGAGATTTGGGGGGATTTGGATTTCACTTGCTTCCTGCCCTCCCCCTCCTGCCCCCCACACTCTCCAGGCCATAATGCAAAGGAATCTTGCACGGGCAGAGAAGTTACGGATCACAGAGCAAAGCTCTTCATGGGGCTTATCCAAGCCTGACACCAAATGATTGCCCCCAAGCCAAGGGGAGAGGGGCAAGCATCCAGCGCCGCGCTCTGGGAGGAGAAAGAAGGGCTAAAACCTTCCTGCTCGCCTCTCACAGACTCCCCTTTTGCTGCCTGGAATTGCACCGCTCCGTGTGCCAGGCTCAGCTGACAATGAGTAAGTGTGGTGATGGGCTTGGGCACTGGGGCTGATGCAAGGCAAGGGCTGGCTGGGAGCAGAAAGCAGCCCTCCTACATGTCCATGGCCCTAGGTTTTGTGGGCATGAATCAATTCCCTGGGTGTTGCCACCCTCCTCATGCAAAGATCCCTGCATTGGGGCCCCTTGCTCCTCCCTACCAAGCCTTCCTCCCCTTCTTCCCATGCCTCGCTTGTTTTCAGCCCCGGAGGTGGTGCTGGCTGGCATTTTGGCTGGGAGTCATGCCGACATTTTCAGCAGCCAGCCTCCATTTGAGAGCTGCTCCCTGTCCCACCCTAGGAAAGGAAAGCATTCAAGGACAGACTTTGTGACCGTCAGGCACAAAACCTCTCTCTTCTTTTTTAGTATGCCCCATTTGTTGCCTGCACCCATCACACACCCTGAGGGAGTACAGACTGGGGAAGGTGGATGGGGCCATAAGCCCCCTGCCACCGTGTTTGGGGTCAGGCAGGTAACATGGCCATCAGGGTATATCCTGCAGCCCCTTCCAGTGAGGGCTGGTGCCTATGGAGGACATGGCAGTGCAAATTCTGGGCTTAAAAAAAATCCTGGGCCGTTGCATCCTATTTTGCAGGTGCCTCTCACGATTTCCTAGCCTCTTCCATCCCCACTCAGTGCCTATTGTTTGGGACATGCTTGGTTCAATGATGGTCTGCAGGGAGTCCCTGTGGTCACCAGCCTTTGCTTCTAACCTGCCCTTTATCTGTATAAGCTCAGAACAGCCAACATTTTCCAAAGCAACAAGCCGTGGCAGTAGGGTTTGGCGGCCACCTTTGCAAGGACACTCATCAAAAGTCTAAGGCTAAGCCATCCAGAAAAAATCCTGTCTGCTTGCAGCTGTACCCATGCATAGGAGCTATACCTGGGGGACAGTGTAGATAAGGCAGTGGGAACCTCAGCAGAGGAAGCCCAGACATACCGTGGCTGGAAGACAAGGCTTTGGGCTACTATCCTGATAACCTTTGGGTTGCCTCCCCTGGAGTTTTGTGGTTGATATTTCCCCCCAGCCTCACAGAAAGACAGACACATATGGCCAGACACTGACTGTACCCATAACCCAGCTTGCTGTGTTTTGTAATCTCCAGAGGGGCTGGCACGGCTCGGAGAGCCTCAGCATGCACTAGGAGAGGAAACATTCAAGACAAGCACCCAGATGGCAAACTCAGCAGCTTACAACAACCCCAGGTCTGACCCCACAAGCTTCTCATCTGAGCCATGCTTCCTGGCTGTATTGTGCCCTAAGAAACACACGGGGACCTTGACCATTGTCTGGCGGCAGTGTCCCACTGCTCTGAGTCCCATGTGGCCAGCAGTGGGAACCATGTCCTGGGAGCAGGGAGGCATTTGGGGGTGTGACTGTGGCCACGGGCTGGGGGCTATGTCTCCCTGTGTTCTGAAGGCAATACCTGTGGAGGTTTCACTGCTCTGCTATATTTTCAAGGAAAATGCAGTGTTTGGAGGGAGACACCATTGCTCTAAAACCTGGTAAAATTTTGCAGTAAAGGAATGATATCTTGAAATCAACATTTTGGAAACAAAAAGGGTGGGTCTCCCCCACACACCCCCTCTTTTCAACACAGCTTCACAGTCCATAAGCTGGCAGCAGAATCCCAGGTGAAAGCAAGCACTGTGGTACAGAGAAGGCAGAGGGGATCCAAGCAGGAGAGAAGATCAGATGAGACTTTAACAATCAATGCTCTGCCTTTGACTTCCCAAGGAAATCCCTTTACTGGGGTTACATTAAACACTCGAGAGTCAGGGAAAACAGGCTGACAGAGCAGAGGGAGAATCTAATGCCCAAGGGGTTGGTTCCTTGCAAGCTAGGTGGCTTGAAGCCAGGAATGAATAGCTGCTATAGAGACTGTGTTTTGAAGCTTTTACTTAAAAAAATGTGTCGTGGCTCACCCAAAACTGAGGGCTTCCTCTATGAAATGCTGTCAGGGTGAGAGAATGAGAGGGCTGTTTGCATGAGCCTTGGTTGGTGTGAGGCAGGGGACTGTGCTGGGGGCTTGTGGCAGAAAGTAACAGGTTGATGGGGTTATCAGCAGAGAGTGTCCGATGGGATGGATGCAGCACAGCCCACCTGACACCTTGGGCTCTATGCACACTCATGGGCTGGCTGCACTTGATGAGGGCAGCCTATGGATCGGCTGGAGGAAGGAGGGGAGGCTATGCAAAGGACCCAGGATCTGCACAAAGTGAAAATAGGTTCGTAAACTGGTGATGCCAAAGGACAAGTGTATGTGTGCTAGTGGGAAGGGAGGGCACCACTCTGGGTGCAAAGGAATATGGGGTTTGTTTGAGCCAGCATATTCCAACAGAACCTGCTAAGGCTGGGTCTGTTGCAAGTCTCTTCCTCTCTGCTAAGCCTCAGCCCCTGATTCTACCCGTGTCTTTCCTTGTCCATCTTACTGCACCTGCATGGCCTGCCAAAAGTGGGACAATCCTGGAAAGGATGGGTGTCAGGTTCTGACTGCTTGTGTCCTTTCCCCTGACTTTCCTCCTCAGCTATAAATTGGTTTCCCTCTTGCTTTGTGGCACTGCCCGAAAAAGAAACCCTGTTAGTGCTGGGATCTGAGTTCAGACAGGCTTGAGGCAGCCACCTGTGACTTAGCTCTTAAGTCTTGAGCTCAGCCAGTTTACTGCTAGTGCACAACTGAGCCTAACAGGGAGGCTGAGCCAAGAAAAACAAGATCTCCCCAGGCAGTCAGGCTTGGAGGACCAGAACGAAAATGTCCTCATGAGGAACAACAGGGAAACTCAGTAGGAAACGCATAGGAAGGGCTGCTTCCTTTCCATGGACGGAGGTGAGCTCTACTGAGGAAGCCTTCACCACATCCAACCACCACTCTTGCTCCAGCCAACAGCTGCGCCTCCTGTGAGGGGGCTCACCGTACAGAAATCCCCTCAAGGGGCACCCCTTCCATCCCGCTGAGTCTCCATCCTTCCACATGACCATACAGTCCTGTAGAGGACACCTCCAGACCTCAGCCCTCACACCCCACGTTCCACCGCTCTCTCTTACCTCCAGAGCTTCCCCAAGGTCTTACTGAGCTCGGCGTTGTGCAGGTGTGGGTACTGGTCAGCCAATTTCCTCCGGGCAGCCTGTGCCCAGACCATGAAGGCATTCATGGGCCGCTTGACGTGGGGTTTGCTCTTGTTACTTCCATTGACCCGGACGGGCATGGGAACCAGGGTCCAGTCATAGCCGCTCAGCACCTGGCTGACTGCCTCGCGGATGCACACCGGGAACTTGTCATCATCCGCCTCTGAATCTTGCTGCTCCTTCTTCACCTTCCCCATCTCCCCATTCCCAGAGCCAGTAAGGTGCGGGGAGTTGTCTGATGCCATGGAGGGTCCTGGGGAGAGGCAGTGGTGGTCTTCAGAGCCCACTGGGCTCATCTCCACCTCCGAAAGGTCTTGGTCATCAGCCATTGTTGCTCTCAAGCCTTCCCTCTTACTTCTCGCTGTACTTCTTCTCACTGGGGAGGGAAGGGAGGAAGACAAAAACAAAGGAAAGAAAGGGAAAAAGAGGGGAAAGAGAGAAAAGGAGAAGCAACCACCAAATCTGAAAGGGACTCCAAGGTCTCTGAAGAACTGACCACAAGACAGGGGCTGCTCAATTAAAGTGCAAGCAACGGAATTGCAGTGCACACCGCAGAACCCGTGATCAATGGGGGTGGGGATGGGTCAGGGCTCCTGATTAATTAGGATATTGCTCCCTATCTCTGCAATTGTGTGGAGCTGACGTGTGTGGAAGGGCCTGCAGCAAGAGGGATATGGAAGGCTGGGGACCTGAAAGGAGAGAGACAAATACCATTCTGCCTGGGCACAGCACCCCACAGAGGGGTGGAATGTGGAGGAGAGCCACCAAACTTGCATGGGGAAGTGCCCCTTTATTTCAAAGACATGCAGTGAAATGTCTGGGGGGAGGCATGGGAGGGGAAGCACCAGCACTGTATCTATAAGTCAGAAGAGACTGATACCCCAGGTGCCAGGTAACCTGAGCGGGTGGCACCACCATGCAGGGAACCAGCCCAGGCCCAGGATCCACACCCAGGGACCCTGATCCCAGCTGTGAGAAAGTGTTTCTGCAGGGGCATCTCATCCCTCGCTCTCCTCTCATAGCCGATAGACCAAAGGCTCAAAATACATCTACATTTCACCCACACACACACTCCAGNCGGGGGGCAAGGTCTGGGATTTGGGGGTGGGACGGGGTCTTGCCCCTGCTGCCTTCTTGCCTGTTCCAGGCAGGCAGGTGTGGATTTGCTGTGTTCCGCCTGTGGCTGTATTCCCCCGTGATGCTGTGGGAAGGACAGGGAATGGCCATACCAACATCATGTTAGGGAGGGAAATTAGATTTCTCACACCAAAGCCAAACCTTTGACCTACCCTATCTCCAAAGTGGGATTTGCATCTTTGTTGATATGAAGCTTGCTGCTGCTGCCTGANCTCCAGTATATGTATGTGTATACATATGCATACTCACATTCATTTTGCTATATCTATATCCGTATCTTTATCTATATATATCCAGACACTACCAAGTTTCACTTTGAGACAAGCCATAGCTTTGGGTTGCCTGTCCCACACACTCCACCTTTCTCCTTCTGTCTGCAGTCACCTCTAAAAGTCCCTGCTGCTGTGCAGCAGTTCCCCCCTAAGAGAAAGACACACTCTAAAAATAAAGGCCTGTCTATACTCCCCATCTNTGAGGGAGAGGAGAGGGACAGCCCTTCTACTGGACATGGGCATGTCTCCTTGCCCATGAGGGAGAAAGAGGGAGGCAGAGGGCCAGGCAAGCCAGACAGTCATGGGAGCTGACCTGCACTGGAAGTCCTGCTGTCTCAGTCGGAAATAGTACACCCAACACCATCAGTGAGGACTGCATGTCCTCTTCAGCGTGAAGATGCCACTGGGCCTTATCACATCCCATCGTCATGGCCATGGGATAATTGAGAAGCTCCTTAGTCAGTCCTGAGGGCAAGTGGAAGCTAGTGGCCAGGTGACCATTTGATGCCCCACAGAAGAAGTCATGAGAAAATTGGAAAAACTAGAAAGGTTTCAAAGCATTACCCTTTTTATTTGATGATTGCCTAAGTGTGATGCCCTGAGATAAACAGGGAGGAGCAAAGGGAAAGACCACAATAATGTCTGGAAAATCTGTGAGTCTGCATATGGTCTGACTCGTGAGACATCATGGGACATGACTGATAGCCTGAGAGAGATTTGGCATAGGTCGTACCCTTTGCTGGAGCACCCAAGCCCAGCCCCGTCTCCACCACTTCCTGATGCCCTTCTCTCCAAATTCCTCTCCCATCCAATGTCATGACCGCTCTCCCAGGCCCCTAGAGTGTGGGACATTTTCAAGGCTTGTCCATGAACAAGAGAAGCAGAGGGTCCCTGAAGGCCATGTTTGTGTCACCCTCCTCAATTCTGTGTCTGCCACAATTTCCAAAGAGCCCTTTGATTTGCCTTGTGCCATAGGCAGCCTCCAAACAGAGTGCTGGGTACAGAAACCACTTCTGGGGTGTGATCTTCACCACCCCTCACTGTTCTTGGCTGAAGCTTCCATTGCTTGTCCTAGATCCTTCCGGGTGCTCTGGGCTTCCAGTTGTGGGCATTGACGAGCTGGTTGTTTACAATGCAGCCTGAAGAGAAAGGAAGTGGTGTGAGTCAGTCAGGAAATGCAAAGAGCTGATTGCAGCCCTACCTGCGTTTTGGCAGCACCATGCAGCATCCATGTGGTTACAGGACAGCTGCAGGGACTGTACAGGATGTTTTGCCATGGGATATCAGGGGAAACACAAGGCACGCAGCACCTGAAGTTGTTTACTGGTGGACTGGGCTGTTTGACAACCCAGTGTCCTGTGCAGGCAGCTAAAGAAATGTCACGGTGGCTGCCCTCCTCCAGAATTATCATTCTGCATGGGCAACAAAGCCTGGGTGGTACTGGTTGGTGAATAACCCTGCNAAAGAAATTAAAAAAAAAAAAAAGCGATGGAAAAGCATGCCTCTGGCTTAACTGGAAAAAAGAAAGCCAGTGCATTGCAAGAGCTGCTGTCCCTCTAGTTTCAGAGGGCAACACAAACTCTTGTTGGGGAAAATGAAAAAAGTAAGAGAAAGTAGGGGGGAAAAAAGC
The DNA here is from genome assembly GCA_013397075.1 of Rhabdornis inornatus. NCBI lineage: Eukaryota > Metazoa > Chordata > Aves > Passeriformes > Rhabdornithidae > Rhabdornis > Rhabdornis inornatus. The sequence goes on along the minus strand of VWZS01003242.1, from coordinate 309,800 downwards.
GAACGAAAGTGCGCGTGTGCAAGTGAGCTCAGGTAGGAAAACTTACATTGCTGGCCAGTGTGCCGGGCAAATCCTGCGAGGGCTGTGATTTGTATCCCAATAGCCCCCCTGTTCTCTCTCCCAGCCCCAGCGGTGTCGGGGCGCGCAGCACGGGGAGGCTCTCAAGCCAGTGCCATTCCTGGAGGGAGGCTTGGTTTTTACTAATACCCCGGCTGGATGTCTCTAGCTGGCTTTGCTGCTTAGCACCGGGGGAGGGAAGGGCGGAAGGTGGAGCCAAGCACTCCTCAGAGCCAGAATACAGTCGGCCAGGGACCGCGGGGAGGGGACACAGGCAGCCCCCCACCCCACCTCGGCCTCCAGTATGTTCCCTGTTTTCCATGGTGCCAGCTTATTCACAAGAATTGCTGGCATTGCTGCTCTCAGTGGCATGGCCACCCCAGAGATGGTGCTGGAGGATTCAGCCCTGCCAGGCTGGGGTGGTGGGATGCTGGAAGGAGTGTGGGTGGTTTGGGGAGAAGGGTGTGCATCCTCAGGATGGGAATCCCCCTCCTTCCCCCTGATATCTTGGTTACTCCTGAAGGGTCTAGCCCTCCCCATGTGCTAAACGAGTCCCTAGTCCTTGTCACAGAGTTGCATGAGTATTCCTCTATGCTGAAACAAGTCGACCCAGGACCCTGGGGTCAAGGCACTGTAAAAGGGGCATAATTCAGACCTGCATCTGCAAGGTAGGGAAGGGGATACAGGGGATCAGAGGTGTTCTGAGGGTGCAGGACATCAGGTTCATGCCGCTGGACAGTGGATATCAGTTTGAGCCTTCTTAAGATTTTTGCACTCTAGGGATGGGCTCTGTGAAATCTTGCCAAGACAAGCAGGCTCTGCTTCCTCCAGCATACTGAACTGCTCCTAAAGGCAAACATGATCTCACAAGGAAAGTGGGGCTGCTGATGAGAAGGACTCACACTCACCCTCATTCTTGCTGCTGGTGCACTGGGACACGTAATAGATCTCAGCTCTCAATAGTTTAGAATGTTCTCCCTCACATCTTCCATTTTCCAGCTCACTTTCCTTCCCACATGCCTCTGGTAGATGGTTTCTTCAATTTCCTTTGTTACCAGGGCTGATATAGACCAACACCAACTCTGTAACCATGAGAAGTCACCCACAAAATTCTGATGATCTCCGATGGTAGCAATGAGATAAACTGAGCTCTTTCCCCAGCTCCCTGCTGGAGACCCAACCTGAAGACACCAGTGCTAAGTCAGAAAATACAAAGAGATTGATGCATATGACTCAGGCAAACAGCTTGGAGGGATTTCAACAACATTTTCAACTCCTACGGCAGATATTCACTCTCCAGAAGCTTTGTGTTAGAAAGACACAGAAAACCACTGGCTGGCACCACATGGACTGTGAGGGAACCAGTCCCAAGGATGGAGCTGAGCACCTGAGCTAAAGCCCTCAGAGCAAACCTCTGGGGCTGGTTACCGCCCCTGCCAACTGGCTGACAGCTTAGGGCCATTTTCCTGCATGCTTGGTGTTGTCTGGAGTAAATAAAGCTCTGAAACCATACGGTGGCTGCAGGGAAAACCTGACTAAAGCCCAGTGAGAAGCCTTTACTGAACAGAGCTAGGAGGGGGAAATGGCTACATGCCATTGGGATCAAGCAGGCAGCTCTGCTTGTAAACAGGCTTCTTGCACCCCATAGAGAAAAATAACTCTCAAGGGATCATCTCCTACCTTTCTTCTCTTCAGTATTACCTACTCTGGAAAAAAAGATGGGTTCAAATACTTCTCTTCACATGATGCCTTTTTCCGTTTGGAAGAGAGGAATGTGTCTTTTTGATGACAAGAAAACCCAATGGAGAAGCTTGCAAAAGCAGCACTGAGGCCCTGCTTCATTGGCCAAAGCAGCAGCTGGTCAACCTCAAGTCTTGCCATTTGGGATGAGTTCTCTCACCAACAGACACCCCACTTGTAGCTGGTACAAGAAGAGGACTCACAGCACAGATGGGGGCAATTTGGCAGCTGTCTGGCATGCAGATGACCAGCAAAAACAAGTGAGGCAAGGTCACTCCACACACAGTTGTCTGTGGATGTAGAGTCAGTGCTGCTGCAGAGCTCATGGCACCTTCCCCCAGCCAGTAAGGGTCACCCTCAATCTACAGGGGCACTGCATAGGAGTGTGGGAGAACTGGGACTGGAAGTTTGGTCGCCTGCCCCTCAAGAAGGCAGCCTCTGCTGAGAAACACTGCCCTGCTTGTTCCCCTGGCTGCACCCAACCTCCAACCTGGGGCAGGGACAGAGAATGACACAGAAAATGGCCAGAATATGGTGTTTATTTGCTCTTCCTTCAGGTGGCTAGTTCCTGTGGATTCCACAGGAAAGAGGCAGTGTAGCAGAGATTTCTTGTTTTCCTCTGGAGTAGGGATACAGGGTGCAGGGCTTCAAGTGGTGGGGAACAAGAGGCCAGGGGTCCTCTAGTGCTTTGCTGGAGAGGATCCCCAGTCATGAGACAAAAAAATAAAGAGCCCCACAAGGCACTGAGCGAAGTTTACAGGTTTCTCAGCTCATACCCCAAGTACAACAGGTAAACTCTGCAGGGAGAACAACTCCCAACTGGGCAAGAAAGGATTCAGAACCCAGAAGGGATTTCAGTAACCTTCAGGGCACTGGACCAATGTTCTTCCCACTGCTCACCATCCCTGTCAGAGCCTGCTGCCACCAGCCATCCAGGAGCCAAGTCCAATTTGAGCCTCATTGCAGTGCCATGGGTGGCTCTGCTGCAGAGAGGGATGTCCTCAAAGAAGTTTGTACGAGCTACACAGTGTCTGCAATCTCAGCGTCTCCTTGTACTTAAATGTTGAGGAAGGGGCTTTCCCCCTCCAATCTGCCTTTCTCCAGTTCTTGTATTTTGTCTCCTTTGGTCCTGCCTCCACTTTTTGAATTCTCTTTTATTTTGCAGTCCATTTACCCCTTTTTTCAGCCCCCTCTCAGAGCACTGAGTGTTTGTATATCCTCGTCCAAATCTCTTCTGTCCACATGTCCTGTGTCCATACCACTCCCAAGGATGACAGGAAAGACACCCTGCTCCAGGCTGGCTGCTCGGTGAACAAGGAGCATCATCGCAGCGGCACCTGCTTGGTAGGGTTTCAGCAAGGGGACCACACTGGTGGGACCCCTCCTCCACCAAGGTGGAACCACGGAGTTTGCGGGGGAGGGGTTTTGCTAGATGACACCTATCCCCTGCACCTGTGGCAAGGGAGGAGTCAGAGGGGAGAGCCTGTCCACAGCAGAGGAGCAGCAGGATCCCCAGCACGAGAGCCAGCTTTTGTCCCCTGCCCAACTCGGGGGCACAGCACTGGTATTGTCCCAGGACTGCCTGGGAAAATGGGAGGGGTTCCCTGTGAAATCTTTCCATACACTAAAACAGCGTCAGAGCTGGGGAGCAAGGAGGGGACTACACAGACATTTGAAAAAATACACATACACACCCCCCAGCCAAACAATACCCACAGTGTGCTGAGGGAAAGGGAGACCCATGAATTGGGAGTTTGATAAGGATTTTCTCCCGCGCGCGCCTGCTCTCTCAACGGCCCCTTCAGTTTTCCCAACAACCCCCCCTCCTTCCCTTTCTGGCTTTCTTGTTTGGGCCTTAAACAGTGCACGGTCTTTGTTCAGGATACAGGTGAATGACAATCATGTGATTAACACACACTCGAACACACACACACACGCACATAAAAAGCTTTTTAAGAGCGTCCAGCTTGCTCCGGACCCAAACACAGGAGAGGAAGCCCGGGCAAGGAAGAGCTGAGGCGGCAGCAGTGGCCAGGATGGGGACAGCCACTGGGATGGACGAGCAGGCACCACCTCCTCTTTGCAAAATCCCCTTCATGTGGAGCTGGGCACGTGANACCTGCACTGGAAGTCCTGCTGTCTCAGTCGGAAATAGTACACCCAACACCATCAGTGAGGACTGCATGTCCTCTTCAGCGTGAAGATGCCACTGGGCCTTATCACATCCCATCGTCATGGCCATGGGATAATTGAGAAGCTCCTTAGTCAGTCCTGAGGGCAAGTGGAAGCTAGTGGCCAGGTGACCATTTGATGCCCCACAGAAGAAGTCATGAGAAAATTGGAAAAACTAGAAAGGTTTCAAAGCATTACCCTTTTTATTTGATGATTGCCTAAGTGTGATGCCCTGAGATAAACAGGGAGGAGCAAAGGGAAAGACCACAATAATGTCTGGAAAATCTGTGAGTCTGCATATGGTCTGACTCGTGAGACATCATGGGACATGACTGATAGCCTGAGAGAGATTTGGCATAGGTCGTACCCTTTGCTGGAGCACCCAAGCCCAGCCCCGTCTCCACCACTTCCTGATGCCCTTCTCTCCAAATTCCTCTCCCATCCAATGTCATGACCGCTCTCCCAGGCCCCTAGAGTGTGGGACATTTTCAAGGCTTGTCCATGAACAAGAGAAGCAGAGGGTCCCTGAAGGCCATGTTTGTGTCACCCTCCTCAATTCTGTGTCTGCCACAATTTCCAAAGAGCCCTTTGATTTGCCTTGTGCCATAGGCAGCCTCCAAACAGAGTGCTGGGTACAGAAACCACTTCTGGGGTGTGATCTTCACCACCCCTCACTGTTCTTGGCTGAAGCTTCCATTGCTTGTCCTAGATCCTTCCGGGTGCTCTGGGCTTCCAGTTGTGGGCATTGACGAGCTGGTTGTTTACAATGCAGCCTGAAGAGAAAGGAAGTGGTGTGAGTCAGTCAGGAAATGCAAAGAGCTGATTGCAGCCCTACCTGCGTTTTGGCAGCACCATGCAGCATCCATGTGGTTACAGGACAGCTGCAGGGACTGTACAGGATGTTTTGCCATGGGATATCAGGGGAAACACAAGGCACGCAGCACCTGAAGTTGTTTACTGGTGGACTGGGCTGTTTGACAACCCAGTGTCCTGTGCAGGCAGCTAAAGAAATGTCACGGTGGCTGCCCTCCTCCAGAATTATCATTCTGCATGGGCAACAAAGCCTGGGTGGTACTGGTTGGTGAATAACCCTGCACTCCCATCACCTCAGGAAGGGGTGGGAATCTCAGGATCTGGGTCTGGGATATGGTTGCAGAGTCCTGCCTGGCTCCGGAGCGGGAGTAAAACCTATTCTCTCTCCAAGGGATGGTGTAGGATGCCACAGGTGCAGGATACCACGATGTTGCTGCCACTGTATGGCCTTGATGTGGCCCAGCAGACTTTGCTGCATTTTTTGTTCAAAAACAGTGGATTACAGTGCCAGCTGCTCCAAAGAGGAGGTTTGGGAATACCTTGTGGAAAGTAGGGAGGAGAATCATCTCTGAACATTGCAAAGACCCCAGGCAGCTCCTGGCCTGTTGTCTTGGCCAGTCTAATATTTCATGGGCTTGGCAAGGACCTGTGATGGCTAAACGGGACAATTTTCCTGCACTACTCAGGTCTGGGAAGATCAAAGAGGAATGGAGCAAGCATGTCTGTCTGCTACCTGCTTTGATAGATGGCACAGAGCCTGCCTGGCTGTTAACCCCTGCATCTCCTGCTGGAGAGGGCAGGGGTACTTCCAAACGTCTAACCCCAAAAAGCATGCACTGAAGGGGTAGAGCTGGGGGAGAAAGACCAGGTTACCTGTTCTTGGATGGAGTCTGGCATATCCAGTGTTATGTAATGGAGGGAGCTGGATGCTCTCGGTCTGCATACCAGGTGAGAGATACCTAGAGGGGAAAAGAAGGGAATTGTATAAGATTGGGCAGAACAACCAGAAAAGGGGATCCTCCCAACGAGACCTGTGTCTGTAGCAGTGCTGACTGACCCCAGTGGGCTCATTCTGTGGTGGTCAAGGGGGCTCCAGGGTGATCTTCACCTCTGCTAGTCCCCTGGATGCAGGGAGGCTCCTGGGGTGCCGGGGGAAGGGTTAAGTCAGGAAGGCTTCAGCCTGCTGCCTTGGCCCCTGTAATTCCTCCAGAGAGTAGGACTGGGAGAACAAGGAGCCCTTTCTGTTCACAGGAATTAATAGCAAAGAGTCATCTGGGGTGTCATTCAAGCCCTGATCAGCTCCCAGAGGAATGTGAGGGAGAGTGAGTGAGGGAGCACGGCCTCAAGGCACCAGAGCTAGGGCAGGAGCAGTTTGGCTGGTGTCCAGAGTTACCAGCCAGCATTTGGGCAGTGGGACTGTCTTCCTCTTCACCCCAGCCTCCATGTCCCCTCTGCCCTGTGTGGGGGCTCACCCTGACACCCATATTCATATTTGAAGGGCTCCCAAGCTTGTCCCTTGTTACCCATCCCTTCATTCCGGGGAAGGATGAGATATCCCAGCCCACCAACTCAGCCTCCCCTCTGCTGAGCCTGGAGGGATGGGCTAGACAACCAGGGGCCAGCACAGTGGCCCCTGTGCTCTCACAGTGGACGTGAACTCCAGCAGGCATCTCCTTTCCAGGGCTGTGAAAACCTCCAGCCTGTGATGGCAATGTTGTTGTCCTCCCAAGCAAGCTTGCCCAGGGAGAGGGTGTCCAGGGAACCCTCAAGCACAGCTGGGGATATGGGGCTATACCTCAGGGTTCAAAGTTCAACACTAAAGCCTTTGCTGCTGCAATGGCTCACTCGAACTCACCTGGTCACTGCAATTTCAGGAGAAAACGATCAGTCTAAGGATTTATTATGCTGCTGTTTCGTGGTGTTGCTTCATGGCTACACAGGAAGGCTTAAAAATATTTCACGGTGACAGTGCAGCTTTGCCTGTAATGGAAACCAGCTCTGGTGAGCTAAGGAGAGATTTTGGGCACTTCTCTGTTTTCCTGAGAAGGAGACCTCGGAGTGATCCATCCTTTTCCATGACCCCCTGCCTCCTCTCTGCCCAGCTGCATAATGGTCAGTCCCTGTGACAACACCTGGTAGCACAGGGTGTTTTAAGGCTCTGGTGACGCAAAGCGGTCAACTCTACCATGTGAAGCACAGACCCTTCAGGTCAGCTCTCAGTGTGTGCATGGCCACAGCATGGACAGCAACCTGAGCTCACCAGCCTGGCACCAAGTGTAGGTCGGGCAGATGGTGACCTGTGTGCCGTGCAAACAGAGCCATGCTGGAGTCATGAGTTGCTTTTGCTGGCCAAAACATATCTCACCAAAGCCTCCCCTCCTCCTCCCAGCATCAGGTCAGTGTAAAACCAGGCTTGAGCACCAGCCTGCATCTCAGCATCCTCTGGGAGATGCATGGTGCCACTGGGATGGACTCTGCCCGTGCCCCGCTCCCTGTGCCACCACCACTGCCACAATGAGTGCGCCTTGTCATAGAGGGGTTAATAAATGATGCAAGAAAGAAGCCCTTTAATGCACAGTGACCTTTGGCCTTTCATAAATCACTGTGTTGGGCTGCAAGTACATGGGGGGCATGAGGCGTTGGGGGGAGAGGATGGGAGGGGGTCCATGCAGCTGCGCCACGGAGCTGACATTGTTCCCACCATCACTAAAGTGCAACAAATCCCTCTATTGTGTTCCTGGTTTATCTGGTTCCTCTTGTTTATTAGCAGAGGTTGTTTGGCACTGGCTCCAGCCCTGGGCGGGTGGAAAGAGTGTTGNAAAAAAAAAAAAAGGCGGGGGGGTGGGGGGAGATGAGAGAGGGAGAGAAAGACAAACTGCACAGAAGGACTGGATAAGAATGGCCGGCCTGGGCCCACAGCGGATGCTGTTGCAGCTGGGGAGGATGGGTCGGGACAGAGCCGCGACGGGGCTGCTCTGTGCCTTTATGCTGCTTATTCAGGTCGGGAGTCGTGAGCCCCAGCGGCTCAGGCTGGACCCACCCGTGCCAACTCTATTCATGGCCAGCTGGGACCACGTGTGCTTGGCAGGGAGGATGGGGCAGCGGGAGTGAGGAGTTGGGGAGGAAGGCTAATCTCACGTCCCTCGAGACTGAACCTGTCTTTGTACAGAAGAGGCAGTTGGGGGGCACAGCATCTTCTCAAAGCACTGTCAGTGTCCTTCATCCTGCTTGGTTGTTGTCCCCTAACATACCCACCCATTATAAGAAGTAGTAGGGCCACTTCCCAAATTAGAAAGGATTTTCTTGCACCCAGACTTTGTTTATGCTTGCATTTTTTCCCTAGAGCTGCCTATAGGCACATGCCCATGAAGAGCTCCACTGGTTTTCATGGAGATCAGGGGGACAGTGCTCCCAGTGATTGATGGAAAATGATAACACTTTGGTTGCCACTTTGCTTAAAGGTAATTGCCAGCAGAGTAAAACTGCCATAGGCACAGGGGCTTTGCTTATCATTTCTCTGCCTGTTGCTACCAATGGAGCTGAAGGGATGCAAACATCCCTAAGAGGAGCACATCCCTCCATAAAGAGCCTCATTGAGGTCGAAGTGAAATTTGTCGATAGAAGCGTGAAATTTTGTCTGAGATGCATAAGGACATTTTTTAGTTAATTTCAGGCCACTACTGGCTGGTTTTACCCCAGCCACACTGTCTGTTTCTGCTCCAGTGACTCCACCAATTCAGAGGTGTCAGATAGGGCCATGTTGATCTGAACATGCATAGGAGTTCTAGGTTTTTAATTTTTATTTCAAATGGCATAACTCAGAGATTGAAACGTTATTCTGAACTTTAAATAGCAAGTTTTATTTCATTGTTTCAGGGTCTTGTGACAGATCTCTCATCTTTCAGCCTGGGTCAAGTTTTAAATGCAAAATGCTGGCTCGAAACAAAATGTCAGAAATTCACTTTGAAAATGTCTATTCACAGGATTTTGGCATTTAGAAAAGAATAGCAAAGGAAGACTGCCTTGAAAAGTAATGTTTTGATATTTTAAAAATCCATCTCCCACACTTGCTTTCCAGTGAAAAGTGCTTGTTGAATTATGTCTGAATTTGCAGCTTCTTTCCCTTGAAGTCCCATTTCTTAGCAAATTATTTACCAATAAATGCTTCCCTGGTACCAGTCATTCCCACCCAATGATGCCACATCCTTGCCATAATTGAGAGGTCTCAGGGTCTTCACAAAATGGTGGAGCTTGCTTGGATTCCTGGTTTCCCCGAGTCCCACCTTGGCACAAGTGATCTGAGAACTCATGGCAGGCCTGCCTTCGGTCTATGTCACCCGCTCCCTGAAGGTCAGGCATGAAGCCCAGCACTGGCACTGCTGTAGCTTTGTGGCCTTCAAAATTAAGATTAAGTTCATGGAACATGGTCACAGAAGTTAGTGTGCTGGCAGCTCAGGGTGTTTCTAGAAGGGCATATGAGGAGTGGCAGGGATGTGGAGATCTGAGAGGAGGGAACAGGACAGATCCCCCTCATCACAGGGATATATGTCAGTGCATGCAGAAGAACCTCTTTCACCTGAGTGGAAAATGAGGTGTATCAAAGCCAAGAAGGATTGCTGACTTGATTAAAGTTAACATTTTTCATCCTCCATTTTCCTATGCAAACATAAAATGAGAGAGTGAATTTGCCATAAAGAAATGTGTAAGGTAGTGATGTCAGGATCATACTAGCTTCCAGCAGCTTCCCAGCACTTCATTTAAAGAGTGGTTCAGCTCCCCACCTCCTCCTCTGCTCATCCCACCTTTTCAAGAAAAGTTTGATGAGCTTCTCCACTATAGAAAATTCTCAAACTGGATTTTGGCTTTCCTCAGTCAGATCCTGCTCTGTATCCAGCAGTTACTTCCATACCCAGTGTTAACTAAAGCATCTTCATGAAACCTCTGAAAAGAAAAAGTGAATAGGCAAGATTCAAAGCATGAATAGGCAATTGTCCAAACAGCTGGATGAGAGGGAATGGGCAGAAACTGATGCACAGGAAGTTCCACCTGAGTATGAGGAAGAATTTCTCTACTGTGCAGGTGACCATGCACTGACTGGCTTCCAAGGGGGCTTGTGGAGTTTCCCCCACATTCTACAACCATCTGGACACAATCCTGTGCCATGTGTTCTGGGATGACCTTGCTTGAGCAGGGAGGCTGGTCCACATGACCCACTGTGGTCCTTTCCAACCTGACCCATGCTGTGATTCTGTGAATAATTCTCAGCAGCAATTGATATCACTTCTTGTTCAGATGAATCATCCAGGTCCACTTGTCCTTCCTGTCCTCCAGTCCAGTGAGAGCGGACTTTATAGGACTACTGGATTACAAACCTAAAGAGTTACAGGGTTTTCCTTAAAAACATTTGGTCACATGATGAGTATAACAGCAACCTGGAAACAGAGTATAGTTTTCCTGGACCAACTTGAACTGGTGGCAACATCAATCCTACACCTGAGCTGGACAGTCATGGGAATGTATTGAAACCAAATCCCATCTGACATTCTCATGTCTCCCTGTTTTCTCATGGGCAGTCTAATATTGGCTTAACCTAAGGCTACCTCCCACTCTCACCAGCCCTCACAGCAGGTGGCACTGGTGATTTTGAAGGAGAAGTTAGTGTCTACCCAAAATAGGCCATGACATGTAACAGAAAGGACAGAGGACCTGGATTTATGCAGGCAAGTGCACCTCTAAGTGTCCTCAAAGCCAAGCTTGAGCTGCCTCCTCTGCAGGCAGTGTCTCAATCACCTTGCAGATATGCCCAGGAGCATTCAGTCAGCAGGGGTGAGGACAAGTCAGGTTTGCTCAAGGCTGTGCCTGCACAGTGCCGTAGTTTGCAGCAGGGACAAATTCTCTTTCCACATCAACAGGTAATGGAAAATAAAATAAATACATGCACGTGAAGAGGATGTCTCATCCCAGACCATGTGGGAGACACTCCCTGGATTCTGAGGTCTCAGCTGTGCTCACAGTAGGCCCGACTGCTTTTGATGGCATCCCTTGGGGCAGGGACAAGACTGTGGCACTCACCATAAACTTCACAGTCCAAGCCGTTGTCAAGAATCTTATCAGTAGGTTTTACTTCCCAAACTCCAGGGAAGTTCAAGGAATCACTTTTATGCCAGGAATGGTCTGGGAGTTTTTTAAATGGGTATCAGCATCAAGCTGGAAATTCTTAACAAGCCCAGATCAATTTCCTAATCAGGAGGTACATTCGGGATGTTTTAAACCTAAGTGCCACCTCTTGGGAAGAGCACAGGCCCTGCTCGTCAAAGACAGTCAGGCCCTGTGCCCTTAGCTCAGGAGCAGGAGTCACAGCCCCACGGCACGGGTGACACGGTGACTAGAGGAGCATGGCACTGCTCGCGGAGCGTTCTGGCCCAGATGGCACAGCTGAACCTGCAGGGTGGCAGAACTCCCCGGCACCGCCGGCTGCACCAGGGCACAGCCCAGCTGTCTGTGTCGCCTCTTCTCCCTGCCCCCCAGGAGACGTCGTGGTCCCCTGACCACCAACGTGGCCCCTCTGTCAGGAGTCGCCTGGCTCACTGGTCAGCTCTGTTTGAATGGTGGCATGAGAATTTCTCCCTCAATCCCACAAACATCTTGCCTTGCCCCCCGCCCCCCCAGCCATCAATATCCTCCTTCCCTGCCTCCCTCCTCCTTCCCCACCGCCTCCCCCTTCTCTCCCTGGAACTTCCCTGCAGCTGCAGAGCTGGCCAGACAATCGGGTGTTTTAGAGAAATACATTTTTGGGCTAATTTGCCATGCATAAGTGTTTCTCTTACCCTTTAAAGGCAGGGAACAAAGAGCACATTCTCTGAGAGCTCTGCCCTGTTGTGAGTAGCCCTGCAGCTGTACAGCACTGTGCTACCCTCCTCTCTCCTGCTCCACTCCCTGCTAGCTGTGTAAGGAGATGGGGCTCTGCTTCTCCCCGGGACCACAACATCTCCTACCCGTCACTACACATTTCTTTCTGCTTTGTTGGTTTTTTTAAAGCAGAGACAGAACAAGTGCAGAGGGAAAGGGTTTGGCACTGTAACCTAGACTGACTTGCCAGATCCTCCAGGTAGAATCTTTTATGTTGAGACATCATTTATTTGGAAACGGTCTTAATTTTCCTTTATTTGGGATTAAATCCTGTGTCAAGTATTTTATTCCCTTGATAAGTAACACTGTGGCAATGTCTTACACACACTTTATTAGACTGGATGAAATTTTGTTCTATCAAGGAAACCTAGTCAAAATACAATTCCTGTGAGAGGTTTTCAGATCCTTTTTTCTCACTTCAAACACTGGTTTTCATCCCTGCGCACCCCTGGAACTGTTTATGGTCAGGTTAAGTGGACTTTGAGCAACGTGGTCTAGTGCGTGGCATCCCTGCCCATGGCAGGGGGATGGAACTAGATGGTCTTTAATGTCTCTTCCAGACCGCACCATTCTATGATTCCATGATTCTATGTGTACTGGCTAGGGAATTTCTCAGACAGAATCATTTTCCTTTCTAGGGCTAGGAGTGATGAACAGATTTGGCCTGGTGGATCAAACTGGGAAGATGCAGATGTTTTGCTATGAATCACTCACAGGTTGTGGAGAAGGAGATAGCCTGGAGCAGCTGGACACTGAGGAACTAAAGATTTTTGTCAACTTTTTGGGAATCCCATTTCAGTATTTGCTGAATAATCTTTTTCCTATCCATGGAAAGCTGGTCCAGCAAAGAGCTTGCCAAGTGGGGTAACAGGTTCTGGTATAAGAGAAACAGGGCTTTTAAACCAGGCATAGTGAAATTACTCACACCAGCTCAGCAGCACTGTATCAAGGCAAACTCTTTCCATCAAGCCCACTCCCATCTACTGTAAATATTAACTCAGCCCAAACCAGTCCCATTTTCAGATCCAAATTCAACACAGCCTAAGGCAGCTAACAGGGAGAGAGAAGAGAAGAGAAAAGAGAAGAAGAGGAAGAGGAAGAGGAAGAGGAAGAGGAAGAGGAAGAGAAGAGAAGAGAAGAGAAGAGAAGAGAAGAGAAGAGAAGAGAAGGCTGAGACTGCAGCCAGCAGAGATGCACTGGGAGGATTGCATAATGCAAGAAATGTCTTATGAACTGCGGACTCAGATCCTGAGCTTCTAAGCTAGGAGAAGCCAGCTTAGAGGAAATGATGGCTAGAGAAACGTATGGTAGAAAGTGTAATCAACAATAGCACCCAAGTGCTAGGACAATGGGACATGTTGAGCCTCACCTGGCACAGCCCAATAAATCCCTCAGTTCCTTCCTGGCTCTGAGTTCTTTGCACTCAGCAAGGTTGGTTGGCATATGCACCTAAGACCTCAGTTACAACAGGGGGCCATGAGTGGAGCCAAGTCTCAAAGACCTGCATTAATTGACAATGCAGTAGCAATTTTTGTTCACAGAACACCACCTGCTCTTAGCTCAGCTGAGGTCTCAATGTTCTGAAACTCCTGCTTAGCTGTGCTGTTGTGAATGAGTTGTATGAGGCAGCAGTGGAGAACTTCAAGTTTTTTTAGTTTACAAACTCCAGAACTCTCTCTTCTGACCTTACAAGTAACTCCAGTAAGTGCCCATCAGGTATTAAAACCATACTGCCAAGAAAAAGACAATTTCTGCCAGACTCACCTGCAATAGTGAAAATCCCATTGAGCAATGGGTTTAATCATATTTAACATCCCCTCTGGGTAAATGTCCTTCAATGCTTTTAGAAGACTGAACTTGCAAATTCCCCTGGTAGGCTTGCAGGGGACATCACACAGCACAGGTGGTCTGAGTAGCACAGGTGGGTTGTACGCCAACACCGAGTGCCAACACAAATACCCCAAAGCCCTGGATGAGGTTAGTGGGAGCAGAATCCAACTCCAGCTTTTAAGGTTACCATCTTAGTAAGACAGAGAAAGAGAGAGAAAGGAAAGGGAGCAAGAAGGTTAAGGAGTGGGGGAGGGCTGGGAGCCTGCAGACTTCTGTTGCCACATGATTTTCCTGGTTTTCAAACTGCTGCTCTAACAGACATGCACGAGTCCCATGTGATGGCTTATTTACGAAAGCACAGTTGTAAGGCTGTTTGCATCTCACATCCGCTCGGCAGCCCACCTGACCACGGGCTCCAGGGGCACCCACTGCATCCTCCCCATTTGCACCATCAGGCTGGGGGATGGGTGACCCATGATGGCAGGACATTGCTCCTGAGCTGGTGAGATGGTGAAGCAGAGAGAAGGAAGGCCTTTCCACTGCTCTTTGCACCTCTTTGCCTGGCACTGTGTGGAGGCTCCAGAGGCAGGGTGCTGTCCCTCCTGCACTGTTCTGAGGAGAAGAAACTTTCTTTGGGATCTGTCTGCCTCGCTCCTTTAGAGCACCCAGAAGCAAGCTCACAGTCAAACTGACACAGCATATGATGATATCCCATATTTATCTTCAAATAGGTGCAGATTCTCTTTCCTTGACTAGACCTTTTTCTGGTACCATCAGCCCAGAATCTCCTTTCACCCAAAGATCCACTCAATTAAAGAGGAAAATTCCTTATAAATACTGTGGAGGAGGCTAAGGAAGAGAGTTCACAATGAATTAAAGATGGTTGTTTCTTTGGAAATAGATGATTTGTCATACTTTCAATTTGTTTATAAAGAGAATACCTAACTCCAGTAAAATTGTTCTTCTCAGTTAAAGAAAGGACCAAGACATGAGCAAGAGAGCCATAATGTGTGAGGAGAGAGTTTTTGAAGGCCAGCAATAGAACCTGATTTCACAGAGGCTGTGATGGGACAAGATTATGCTGCAGTAAGCCATATATTTTAGGGGTGGTGTTTTCCTTACTTCATAGCACCCCTAGGAAAAACATCAATAGAAAAGTCATCACCTCATATGCTGCAAAAACCCTTCTGGTGATCTCTTCCAAAACCAAAGCTCCAATGAAAAAAGGATACCTGACATTTTAAAACTTCAGTATGGTCAAACCATCCAACATCATCCCTAGCTCCTCTTCCTGGACAACCAATCCTTGTTTTAAATTGCCCAAGAGCCAAGACCACTACCTCACTACACAGATTACATCTCCCGTGGCCATGCCTCTTTCCTTCACGCTCAGTAAATCGCCTCCATGAAGGGTTAATTCAACCAGCGCCTTTTACTCCAAGTTGTTTTCCAAGTAGCTGAGAGAATAGGTCTCTTGTTACAAACATGGCTTCTGGGCATTTGGTGATGCTTTCCCTTTTCTCTCTCTCTGTACCACAAAAGAATCTTTTGTTCTCATCTCTCTGTCTCATTACTCTCCCCCACCCTGCTCTCGCCTCTTCCCTCCATTGGCTGCCAAGTGACTAAGGAATGGCAAAAATTGACCATAGCTTGGTCATGGCAAATATTTCTTCACCTATTATCTGATAGAGACCTTGAGCATCTATGTGAAGGCCCCTCTGCTTCCACTGGGTTTCTCTTAGAGATGGGGAAGAATGAGTCAGACACAACAGGGCAGGATATAAGTTGAATCAGCCCAACATGCTAATGGAAATATCTTGTGACTTGAGTCACGGTGCCTGTTTCAGGAAAATCAAATGATAGGGACCCAGAAGTGGCCAGAGCTGAGTGGCAGCTATGATGGGTCTAAACTTTTATGGGAACTCAGCATTTATTAAAAAACACATGGGAGGCACAAAACAAGTCTTTTTCTTCCTCCACATTTACTGATTCAGTTGGTTGTAAGCTGGAGCTGACACTCTGTTGGATGTGTTGTAGCATTTCATAGTTTCCCTGCACTGTTGCTGTAAATCTTCTCGTGCATGATCTCCCACCACAGAAAAGTTGTGGCAAATCCCCATGAGCATCACGTCTTCCCACACCCCATTGAAATTATATTCAGGCATTCCCACAGGCACCCTTCCAGCTATAGTCTCCTTGCACACACTGCTTCACTGAGTCACCTTACACATACACAGATACGTAAAAGATCACATGATGCCAAAGTCACTGCAACTTCTACAATGACCTTTCTGCAACAGAAACAATTCCTTAGCCAAATTCCCACCTCCCTTCCTTTCATAGCATTTGGATATATACTTCACTGTGTTCTGCAACAAAATAAAATTCTTCAGTCTCACCTGATGCAAATGCTTCTGCCTTTCTGCTCACCTTCTTCTCTACTGACCCTCTTCACTCCTCTGATCACCCTTTGTCCTGAGTCAATCTCAGTCCATGTCATGCTTTAGATGAACACGGCATATGCTGCCTGCATCCCTCTGCCAAGCTTTCTGCACTCTTCTCCCATTAAGTGTCTTAACTATTTTGGAAGGTCCTCGAAGCAATCCTTAAATTTCAGCCTTAACCACATCCTGCACACACACATACAAAGCTGTGGATGTAAGGCATTATGCAGAGCATTTTTACTCCTGTAGAGAAGGGGAATGGACTACAGATAAAAGGGCCATTATATTCCCATATTAGAAGGACTTCTTGTCTGGTGGATTTTAACCAAGCTGGTTAAAACATCATGCAAACGATGCACTGACCAACTCTTTATATTCGTATGGCTCTGCCCACAATAAGGATTTTTGCTTAGTCAACCATAATGTTTCGAAGCAGCATGCAGGGCAGCTTTCACTGGAAAGCCTCAAACTCATCAAATATGTAACAACAAAGGAATATATAATAATCCTTTCTCCTGCCTCCTGGCTTGATAGCATCTAAATGAATCCCAACAAAGACACAGAGATTCTTCCTGCAGTCTCCGCTGTGCTCCACCACTCCCTCAGTAGCTCTATCATGGACGGTGCTCGCTGGGACACTGATCATCTCCATCACAAAAGACAACCAAAGCACCCTGAGATGAAGAATTTTGCCCTTGTCAAAAAAAACAAGTCCCTGGAAGAACCAGAAACTCGTTAATTCAAATGTTGTTCATCTAATGTTGCAAATTTAAACTTTCCCACCAAACAGTGCCCCTGATGAAGCAATACATTGCTGGATACTCTTGGAATTCTCCACTAAACAACAGTGAAGCTTTAAGGAAAAGGCTGTGCTCCTCCCTGCTTCAATTCTCCTTTACATGGTGGGATGCCACACTCCTGATGTGAAGACTACTGTAATTGAAGGCATTAAACTGTCTAGAGAGCCCCATCAGGGTCATCTTTGCACCCTGTGAAGACCAAGAGGTCAGCTGTTGGAGTCCCTTTGGAAAAAAGAATCTACCACCATGTCTTTCACAAATGAGAAGCCCAAGGATGGATTATGGATTCTTACTTAGATAATTTTGGATGAATCAAGAAAAGAGAGAAGGGATAGCTGGATGTCTAAATAAAGCCAATGAGATCACATGTTCCGCCTTTTTATCTGCTTTTCTCTTTCTGCTTTTGGACAACAAAGCTTCCTTTGATACAGAAGAAGAGGGGGGTAGGGATGGTGGGGAGAGGGGGTGCCAGAGTCACCCCAATGGCCCCTGGTCACTTATCCATGCTCCTTAATGTGATGTTCCCACTGACAGCAACAGAAAAAAACAGTGATCTCATGATTCCAGAAACTATTCACGCAAACAACCCTGGGAGATCAGGGGTGAAGGGGACAGGAAAGAGGGATAAAGGATGAATGACGAAAAGCAAGAATGGGAGAGGAAAGGGTATGAGTGATAGGGAGAGTGAACATGGGGAGGAGGACCTTGGGGGACAGCTGTGAATGGAGGTAGAAACTGAAGGTCAGACTCCAAAAGAGGATGTGCAATAGGGATTGTAGAGAAAAGGAGAAGAAAGAGGAGTCTTGAAACCAAGGGTAAGAGGACTGGTGGAAGAAGACTGTGTGTGAGGTGTGACACTGTATGGCAGGACTTGAGGGCAGGGTCAGAGATATGAGTTGACTAAGTTGTCTATATGTGGGAAAAAGGAGGCTGGGCTCAGAGACAGCATGGTGGGATGAGGAATGAAGTCTTGATATGAGGGTGAGAAGGAAAGGAGGCAGAATTACCTATGGGATTAGGAGCAGAAGAGTTAAGATTTGCTGCAACTTGCTTCTTCTGCATCTTGCTACATAAAACCAGGTCACCAAATCTGCCAAGAGTATAAAACTGGTCTCTCTCAGTCCCAAACCCAACAGATGCCAGACAGATTTATTACCTGAGGCATCCAGTCATATCCAAAAGAGGCAGTGGTTAAGCAGTGGGGCTGAAAACAGGCAGCCTGGTTTGCACTTTCGTTGGGCTGATCTTTCTGAAGGAGAACTTCACTCCCGCACAGGGGAGCACTATCTGTGTATTACACCTCACCTGTCAGCAGCCATTTCATCCAGCTTTCTTCCTTCCCTTCCTTCATGTATTTTCACTAGTCTTCCCTTCTTCCCTCCCTCCATCCTCCCTTGTCACCCTGCCACAGGGAGACAAGAGATTGTCACAGTTGGCAGGAGACATCCCTTCTTCTCCATCCTCCCAGGGGACCTGCCACCCCAGCAGCAACTTGTCCCTAACCAGCGAAGCAGCCATGGCACAGCAGGAGACTTTTTAGCCCACAGGACTCCTGATGGTGCTGGGACAAATAGTGGGATAAAAGACTGGGGAAACAACTAAAAGAAAAAGTGTCTCTCACAACAAGCTGCCATCTCCATGTCTCACAGCTGTCCCCAACACTGGCCTGTCCCAGGGGCTCATCACATTTTCCCCCTCCTCTATCTGTTCCGTGGCAGCTAATCAGTGACCCACTGACAGTCTCTGTCCATCACTCGTCTCTGCACGCAATGGGGTAATTAAACCCTGACCCTGAGCTCCTTTTATCCATTTCCTCTGCACAGTCACTCCCTGAAATGGCAGAGGGGAGGGCCTGCTGTGAAGGCTACTGCCCCAGTCTCCAGCTCTAATGAAGATGTGAAGCACAGGAAAGACTCGTTTTGAAAAGAAAAATGCTGAGGGGGGCAGCCAAAGAGATATTGAGTGGTACAAGGCTTCTTACATGATTGTGCTAAGCTCTGCTGACCTACCTCCACCAGCAAGGCTTTGTAAACCTTCAACTCTTAATCATCGCGCTCACAGGTTGTCCAGCATCCTTCCCCCTGCCCCAAGCATACTTACAGAAAACTCACCACTCCTCTGCATGTCTTCAGGGCAGTGGCAGGTGTGGAGTCCAGCTCCGATCTAGCAAAAAAAAAAGTTTCCAGAGTCTCAATATATCTAGCCCTGGGCTTGCACAAGTTTCTGCCCTCTCTGGTGTGAACCCATTGCCTCCACTTGGACTAAGCCAAATGCCTCAGGCCTGACACAGGACTTTCCTCATTAAACACCTGTAGAAGGGCAGAGGGAGATCTCTGTGATGGGGTGAATCCCATGGGGTACAGTGGATGGATTCAGGAGCTGGCTGGGACAAGGTGATGTTGCTCTTGTCTGCACAGAAGGATAATGGAGGATACACCCAGTGACAGATAGGAGCCACAAAATGCCAGGAAGTCCTTTTTTTTTCAACTTTCTATCTCCTTCTGCATTCTGGACTGTATCATAATTTTTTTCTGCAAAATTTGTGACACAGATTGATAAACAGCCAGAAATGATCCTGAGCAATCCAGACTCTGCTTCCTCCTCCCTACCCTGAGTGGGGAAGCTGCCTCCCTCCCACGCATGAGCAAGAAGAGCTGGGGCCACCCGGGGAAGGGCATGACGGGTAAAGCAGTGCCCCCAAACAATTAAGCACTGTCCCAGGCACTGCACACCCTTGTCCTGCGAACAAAAGAGTCACACACAAGAGACCTGACTGTGAAGCCTCCATCCGCTTTCATCACTGACCCCCAGGGCAGTCAGGGCACAAGGTCAGCCCACTTAAACTCCAAACTCAGCCAGAAATAGAGCTGGGAAGTGGGCAAGGGTGGCCAACGGCAGGGGTCCCCAACCATTTGAGGGGTTCTTTGACTGAGCTATTTCATTTCATCAAAGACACATTTTTTTCTGGAAGGAAAATGGAGAGCAGTGGGTGTGAAAGGAGTTAGGGGGAGGCAGGGTGTTCACCATGAATTATGGCCACTCTCAACAACAGTCTTTTACATTGCAGAGGTGAGGAGAGGATGGGGTAATTGGGCATGTTAGACCCATGCAAAATGAGGGCAAGTATCTGCCTGTTTCCCAGCCCTCACTCTGCTGCTGCTCATGAGATGTGGTCCCCCACATGCCCTGTCACTATTCCACTGTGGAACTCAACATCCCAAGGGCCCATCCCAATGTCCACAAGCTTTGATAGTGCCTTGCCAGACCAGTAGTGCCCCTGGGCTGTGCAATAGAGTGCAGTCATGCCCCTGGAATGGAAAGGCTGAAAGTTGCCTTATAAATAAAAATGATCAGCCAAGCCAGAACTCATGCTTTCCACCTGCAAGGTCTCAGAAAACCCATTAGGCTTTAAGTTGCCTTTAAGGTTTTTCAGGCTGCAAGTACTGATTTTGCAAGTAATGCTTTCATAAAGGGTAACATTGCACCAGATGCCCCTGAGACCTATCTCCTTGTCTGGGAGAGTAAATCTGTGGGGACAAAGTCCAGTGGCACTGAAACATGTTTGGTGCACGTGAAAATACAATGCATCTGCCACAGAGCATTGTCCATTTCCCCCACCTTCCCTCTGGAGAAACCTTGGAGAATCCTAAATGCAGGAAATTTTAGAGGGAGGACAATAAAAACAGCCAGTGAAAGCAGTCCCCTATTCCACCTCAATAGGGCCATGTCCCACTTGCCCCATATAGAGGCTGCTGCAAATGTTTGCAGCACCCAGCAGAAGTGGGGTAGGGACAGGGCAGGCAGGCTGTGCAGTGACGGGCAGGGAATACAATCCCCACACTTACTCACTGAAAGTTCCCCCCAAAACAGACAACATGGCCCAAGGGACAGCAATCAAGGAGGATGTTAGTCCAGAGTTAGTTGTGTTGACACTGAAAACAGTAGCAGAAAAGCAGCCAGAAACATGAGATTCAGCACAGCCCCAGCACACAGAAATACATCTGACTGCCAAGAAGCTAACCAGTCATGCAACGTGTGATCTGCTAGCAGACTCCTTATTACACGTGATGAAAGACAAGCAGAAGGGAGTTTTGACTCTCAGAGTAAAACTTTTCACGGATTGTGTACTTGGGGATAGAAAAATCTCTACATGTGCAAACTAAGCCCCCTTGATTAAAGCCATATTGGTAGACTGTAAGCAGTGAACCCAATTTTCAAAAGAAAGGTGCATTTAAAATTTTTGATAAAATTAATCCGACCTATTCTTGAAAATTTATAGCTTCCTGGGATTTTTTAAATGCTGGCTAACCTTACTTTTTTTTGGATTTTAGGCAACTGATGCATCAGCAATTCGTTACTTTTCCCCTTGGGAGGAGGCGATCATCTGGATTTCTACTATTGAGACAGACATGGCTTTAGGGCAAATGCAGATTCATTCTCCATCTCACACAGAGAGAATCCAATCGATCTTGGACACTTTGGGGCAGCTGTGCACAAAAGGCAGGGTCAGTCAGCACATGTGTATACAGGCTGATGCTTCGAAGATGTACTGAAGGACATGCACAGTGCACACTTCACTGGAGCAGCACAAAACAAGGCTCATCAGACCTACATGTTTCAGCCTTGCCAGTGTCAGCAGGTCTTGTTTTTCACCTCGAGCGAGTTCTGCTTATTGTCTTCCTTTTGAATGGCAGGAGCTGCCAGCAAAGGAAACATTCACTGCTTGTTCATCTCCCTTGCAGTTCTAGTAGCAGAAGTGGACACCAGGAGAAATGAGGTCCTGCAACTTCTTTTAACCAGTCTGATACCCAGCCAACGCACAAGGTTTTGAGCAATCCCTTTGGGCGCAAGCAAATCATTCACGTTATGCAGGTGTTCTCTTATGTGTGTGAAAAAACCTCTTTTTTCCTCTTCGCAGTATAGAAATATCCCACTTTCCCAAACTCTGAATCCAGGCACCCTCCTGCAGCAGCAGTTCCGGGCAGTGACCAGACGATGGCGCTCCAGCCTTAGAAAATGGAGCGCGGCAGCGGCGACCCTGCAGAACCCCTGGGGGACAGTGGGGGGACAGCGCGGGACACACGGCCCCCGACCCTGCAGAGTCCCCGGGGGACAGCGCGGGGACAGCGCGGGACACACCGCCCGCGCTGCACGGAGCAGTCCTGCCGGGGCGTGGGACAGACAGCGGGCTCGAGTTCTGCCCGTGTGACACTTGCTTAACCAGCTCTCTGCACTAGCTGTCAGCTTTGGGGAGGGTTCTGCGGGGTGACCTCTTTGCTTGTGTTGCAGGGTCCCTCTCAGGACCGCAGCATCGCAGAATCTGTCCAGCTAAATTGTCACTGTCTCTAGGGATGCATACTCCACCACCTCTCTGGGCTGATGTTACAGTGCTTACCCACCCTCACAGTGATTTTTATTCCGTTTGTTGCCCTGAAATTCCATCCTGCAACTTGCAACCCCCTCCTCTTGTCTTTAGCTGTGCAAAAGCCCTCAGCAGAGTCTTGGTCCGTCTTCTCTGTATCACCTGCAGCCACAGTCAAGTGCTGTTGCAGTGCCGAGCCCCAGCAAGCTCTCGTGCAGAGATCAGGGTCTGGCTCATCAATTCTGGAGCTTCACCGATGTATAACTCCTGTCAGTGGCCAGGGACGGGATGTCAGTATCTTTACTTCAGAGAATTCCCACCTGAAGGACTGCATTTCTCATCCAGCTTCCTCTCATAAATAAATCACATCTTAGACCCAGGACTTCAAGATTATTATTAACAACACACTCTTGCCCTTGTAGTCCAGCGTTGTGGGTGGCTTCAGTCAGTGTTTTGATGTATGCTGACAAGAGGCTCACAGGGCTGCATACCGCAAACGCTAACCACCCTCTCAGCCAGCGAGAGGTCATCGCCATGGGCCAGTCCTTATTCCTAGTCACGGAGGAGTTTCCAGTTCAAAGAGTACAATGTTGGGTTGGTTTATTTGGTTGGTTTTTTTTTTTTTTATCTGCGTCAGTAAGTCGGGTTTGGCAGCCTGCTAGTTGCTCAGAAGCCAGAAGCAGCTGGAAAAGATGACACATAATGCAACAAGGCGATCACATTTCTCAGGGAAATCAAAGCATTCTCCCAGTGGTGGTGCTGTCATGATGGAAGCAGGAAAACCATTTGAACGCCCAACCACTGCCCCCACGCACACCGCAGAGGAGAAGAACGCGAGGAAGGAAGCCTGGTGATGCTGCCGCACGCATGGCGGTGCAGTGGTTTTGCACACAGCTGTGCTGACAGGTTTCCCCATCCACTGGCATCCAACGCTTCCCCGGGTCACTGCTGGCCTGCCAGCAGTAGGGGTGATTGTACCAACCAATTTCACAGAATCACCGAATCAATTAGGCTGGAGAAGACCTCTGAGATCATGGAATCCAACCTGTGACCGAACACCCCCATGTCAACTACACCATGGCACTGAGTGCCACGTCCAGTCTTTCCTTAAACACCTCCAGGGACGGTGACTCCACCACCTCCCTGGGCAGCCCATCCCAATGCCTAATCACCCTTTCCGTGAAGAAATTCCTCCTGCTGTCCAACCTAAACCTCCCCTGGTGCAGCTTGTGACTATGTCCTCTTGTCCTGCCACTGGTTGCGTAGCAGAAGAGGTCGATCCCCACCTGGCTACAGCCCCCTCTCGGGGGTTATAGAGTGATCAGGTCACCCCTGAGCCTCCTTTTCTCCGGCCTAACCAAGCCCCGCTCTCTCAGTCCCCATGGCAACGCGACGGGCGCGCGGGGGGCGGGGCTCGGACGGAGCTTCCGGGCGGTGCCGGCGGTGACGTCACCGGCGGGGGCTGACGGCGCCGCGTGGCCGCTTCCGGTGAGCCTGGGTGCCCCTCAGGGACGCCCCCCCGCGGCTGCCCCCGGGACGGCCCCGCCGGGCGCCCTGGGGAGGGGGGCTGCGCTCGCCACCTCCCCGGCCGGGCCCTGCCCGCAGCCCCTGCCCGGCACCGCCTCGGGGGCTGCTCTCACCCCCTCCCCGGCCGGGCCCTGCCCGCAGCCCCTGCCCGGCACCGCCTCGGGGGCTGCTCTCACCCCCTCCCCGGCCGGGCCCTGCCCGCAGCCCCTGCTCGGCACCGCCTCGGGGCTGCGGCACGGTGAGCTGCCGGTGAAGCCCTGGTCCCTCAGGGTCCGGTGTGGTGAAGGCGACCACCTGCACGGCGTCACCGTGCCTCGGGTGCTGCCGAAGGGTGGGCGGAACCCAAACGTGCCAGCTAATTACTGTCCGAAATTAAATGGAAACGGGGTTTGTGCATGGGGAAATAATGAGGCTTTCGGTGGAAAGCTTGCACACGGCCTGCCGGGACAGGCGGTGAACGTCAAAAAGTGACGTGACTTGCTGTGAAGTCAAGAACGTGGAGATGTGTGATGGATGTCGGAGATAAAACCCAGTATCTTTAGCAGCCGTGATGCAGGTCGAGCGTAGGAAGAAGCAGCTTCGGGAAGGGACCACGTTTTGTTCTGTGCTTTGGAAATGCTGCACTGTGTGTCAGTCTTGGGTTTGGAACATACAGCATTCAAACTCGAGGACTCTATCCTGTCGCATGCAGAGCAGAGAATAAGGGACACTTGACTCATTTTTCATCTTTTGATAGAAGAGCAGAGACCACAATGTAGCATTCCAAAAAAGAAAAAGGAGATTGCTAAGGCTGACAGGTTGGTTCTCTGTTTCTTTCTATTGCAATCGTTCTTTTATTTTTTTATTCTGTCCTTTCTTCCCAGAGAATTTGGAATAAGCAGCTTCAGATGAACGAACTCCACTGAACCAAAACAATGTTTGCAGATTTGGACTATGATATTGAGGAAGATAAGCTGTGAGTATTTCGCTTGTCTTTTCCTGGTGTTTCTTACAATAGAAGTAGGCTTTGCAGCCAAGACCTAATGAGAGTTGATAAATTTACCTGTGTGTGACACTATGTGCTGAACAACAAACTTCCTGTTCAGTGCTGATTTCTTGCTCCCTCTGAAGACTGGGGATGAGGCATCGCTGTTCTGGTGAGCAAAGGAGAGTGTTTGTGTTGCTCTGCAGTGGCTGTCCTGCATTTAACGTAGAGCACTTGATTTGCATCACATTTGTGCTGTGCAAGTTGTCCTCTCACTCCAGCACTAAGTGCAGGTGAAACACTAAAGCATTATAGTGTTTCTTCAGTGCCCAGCGATGGATGAGGATGTGTCTTCCACCTCTAATCCTTGCATGCAATCCCAAGAAAAAGACAGCACAGATGGTCTCCCTGCTGACCCATGCTGGTAGACTCTGTGCCAGACGTGAAGGAGTGAATTCAGATGTGCAGTGCCCATGATGTTTTCCGTTTGTACTGACTCAGATACTGGAGTTGTTTCATATACAGGCAGCTCTGCCTACATCCAGTTATTCCTTTTTCTTTGTAGGGGCATCCCCACTGTACCTGGGACAGTGACCCTGAAGAAGGACTCTCAGAACCTGATTGGGATCAGCATTGGAGGAGGAGCACAGTACTGCCCCTGTCTCTACATTGTCCAGGTAGGCACCTGGGGAGGAAAAATAAGCCATCTTTTTAATATAGTATTGGCCTGAGAGATGGGAAGTGTGGAGAGAGAGCCTTATGCTGCTTGTTTTTCTCAAAGTGGGAGATGATATCTCATTTTTCAATGAAAAGATTTCCTTACTCTAGTACCTAGTAAGTGTGGAAGAATTAAGACTTCTAGAGTGATCCTTCTTCTTGGAGGGCTTGTTAGAATTCACAGGGGAACAGTGTGACACTCCCAGCATCAGGAATTCCTATGCTCAAGGAGACACATCCTAGGGGCAAGAACTTCCTGAGGGAACAAGTTGATCAGCCCACCTCTTGGTTTGGAAAGGGGGAAAACTGCAGCTTCACCATGGACAAAGTAAAAGTGAATTAAATAGGAGGAATGCAGCTGTTTGGTTTGTGCTCTTCAGCTCTGCATTGACCTTCCTCCTGATTGCGGACTGCCTGTGCTCTGTCTTAGGTTTTTGACAACACTCCAGCAGCCTTAGACGGCACCGTAGCAGCCGGGGATGAAATCACAGGAGTCAATGGGAAGTCTGTCAAGGGGAAGACCAAAGTGGAGGTGGCCAAGATGATACAGATGGTAAAGGTGAGAGGTAGGAGGGGGCCACTGGAGCTTCTGGGTAGTACTTGGCAGCTTATTGTCCTTGGGTAAAGGGAGCCACTGCTGCCTGCTTCCAGCACAGCAGTTTGGGGTTTGCTCTTTCTGCAGGGAGAAGTGACAATACACTACAACAAGCTTCAGGCTGACCCAAAGCAGGGCAAGTCTTTGGATATTGGTAAGACTGGTTTCTTCATTCCTAGAGTGTTAAAATTATGCAGAAGGGTGAAAGATTGGTCCCAGCTAGAACCAAAGTAAAATTCTGTTTCCTTTCTTGCTCTTAACTCAGTCATTTTTAAATGGATACTGTCAAAGAGAGTTACAGGTTTAAATAGAATCCTTCCCTGACTTTTTGAAATAGGCTTGGAAGTTAAATCAAGATTTAACTGTTGTTGTGGGAGGCTTGTTTTTCTGTGCTGTGTTTAGCATGGATGATGAATCTCAACTGCATAATAATTTAATTCGGTTTTTTTTAATACATGTAAGTTATGCTGACCTGTTTTTCAATGTACACAGAAATACGTAAATTGAAAGGCATTGCTGGCAATTTCTAAGCTTGGAGGAGAGTGATGAAATACCTACCTACACTGAGTTTTGTACAAACATAAATTTTATGGGAGACAGGAGAGCCTTTATTGCTAAAACAAAGTGTCTGGATTTGAAATAAGCCTTCACAGGTGTCTCCTTTATATGGTGTGCCTTTCTCACTTTTAGCAAAATGTATCCATTCTCTTTGTTCTCATTTCTTTTTCTGGTGATTATGGTGCTACTAAATTGACAGGAGTTCTGGAAAATCGTGAATAGCAAGATAGATTTCTGGGAAAACAGAAGTGTGATGAGAATATGGTATTTTCCAGAACACTGTGACTTCAGCTGAGTTCTTGGGATCTGCAGGCAAGTCTGCCTGTAAATAAAGGTGACTGAGTCATGAGTGACTAGATGTCTCTAGTAATTTGTAGGAGAAAATACAACCACCGAAGACAGAAATTCCATCAAGGGGTGACGAAAGGGTTTAACTAGGATTCAAAAGGTAACAGGCAAGAGACAACACTTGAGCATTAAGTCTTGGTTGTCTTTCAGCCACATTTTCCAAGTTCAGCTGAAGTAATACAGCAGATAGCATAAGCAAAGTTTAATTCCAAATATCAAGATAAGTGCTTTGTGTATAGCAAAGTGATTGATTGGGACAGTCTTCCAAAAGAATTGCTGGAGCTCTATTGATTGAAGTGTTTAGGATGTGAGAGCAGAACACATAAGCAAGTTAGAAGATGTGTTATGCATGGCTGGACCAGAGTGCCCTGTTTCTATGGTACTCTTTTTCTGCTTGCTGCCTCAATCCTGAGTTAAGTGCAGTTTATCCAGTGCCTGGAAAAACAGTGGAATGTGCTGGTGAGCTTTTCATGCCCATGGAAGTGACCCTGATGCTGGTTTGTAACTCTCTTTTGGCCTTTAGTATTGAAGAAGGTGAAGCACCGACTGGTAGAGAACATGAGCTCCGGGACAGCAGATGCCCTGGGGTTAAGCCGAGCCATACTTTGCAATGGTAAGTATTGTCCAGGAGGACATTTTCCTAGTGGGAATCTTACTCTCCTGTGTTTGCCTATATTTTTATTGTTGCTTGCATGATCCACGTTCTTTTCTTCTGCTCTGCCTTGCTGTTGTGATTGTCTCTGCCCTTCCTGAGTGTTATATCCTTGTGGATATATCCTTGTTATATCCTTGTTATGTCCTTGTGGCCACTTAAATGTTATATCAGGTCAGATTAATTTAAAGCAGGGACCAACTTAGTGAATGCCAACCCCACACTATAAAATAAGTTTGCAGTAATTTTAAAAGCTTCCCGTGTTGTATCACAGGACAGCATTAAGGGGTGAGGGAAATTTGAACCAAATATATGAAACTGGTATTTTTCAACCCAATCAGATCTTAACCGTATTCTGAATGTGACTGCTGTAATTCTGCATTCTGATTCTTGCTTCTATTTAGATGGACTCGTGAAGAGATTAGAGGAGCTGGAGAGGACTGCAGAGTTATACAAAGGTAGACTTGGTATTTCATCAGATGCTGGATGGGAGAAAACGATGCCTTCATTGTGTTTCTGTGAAGTGACTTACATGTTTTTTCTGACTTCCATTACAGGCTTGACAGAGCACACCAAGAGTCTTCTCAGGGCTTTCTTTGAGCTATCTCAGACACACAGAGGTAAAGAATCTTGAGCAAAGGGAGCACAAATCTTTGACCTTCAGTTTCAGGAATTTTTGTCAGTACTTAGATGTGTGATTCCCTCACTCAGAGAAAACTAAGACTTGCAGAAATGAGCTGGGAAGGGCTGCTCTCCTGCATTACCAGTCATGGTACTAACACAGGCCCTGTCCTTCACATGGGACATTGGGGAAATGCTCTGCCAAACTGTAGTCCTTAGGGAATATGTAGCATCATCCCCCAGCTAATTGTAAGGTTATGGGAGGGACTTCTAATATTGGAGACAAGGTTTTTCTCAGGGTTCACCTCCTTTTTAAACTGTCTGTATTTATTCTGCTCATGCAGCATTCGGAGATGTTTTCTCTGTCATTGGTGTGCGGGAACCACAACCAGCTGCCAGTGAAGCCTTTGTGAAATTTGCTGATGCCCATCGCAACATTGAGAAGTTTGGGATTCACCTTCTGAAAACAATTAAGCCGGTAAAGAATTTACCCATAGGAGTAAAGGTTTTGGAGAAGAGGGGAATCTAGAAAGGCAGAGCCTGTCTTTAAAGGTGTGGTCTTAAAAGTTCATTCATTGTGGGAAGAGGGATCCTTGTCTGCTTGCCTTCAGGGAATTCTCTTCCTAATGAAAAGAACCTGAGAGGTAACATAATGAATATATCAACCTTGTCCCTATGGCTTCTGCACATGAGTATATTCCTCTCCTTTTCTTTTGGGAATGAGGGAGTAGTCTGACCAGTGCAATACCTGATACTGGTACCCATAACTGCATTGTGTCACTAAAAGGGTTCAGAGGAGCAGCCCAGGAACAATGTAAGAATTTCAATCAATATATATGAGTAAGAGTCTCCAGGGGATCTGTGCACTTAGTTTAGCAAAGAGAGAGTTTAAGTGTTGATTTGGGCACCACTTTCAGTGCTGTGTTGGATGGATGATGCTGGGTCGTGGAAGTTTGAATCAGGGAGAG
Organism: Rhabdornis inornatus; assembly: GCA_013397075.1. Taxonomy (NCBI): domain Eukaryota; kingdom Metazoa; phylum Chordata; class Aves; order Passeriformes; family Rhabdornithidae; genus Rhabdornis; species Rhabdornis inornatus. The sequence continues at coordinate 280,723 of VWZS01003242.1, read as the reverse complement.
CTGTTTCCAAGACCAGCTGAAAATAAAATGAGTTAAAAGCAGATGTATCCAGGCTAGAAGTGGGGCAAGCATTTCTAGCACTGGAACCACTTGCCAGCGACAGTAGTGAAGGCTCTAACCGTTCTGAGCTATGATCAAACATACTCTTTCAAATATGCTGTAGTTCAAAGAAGAGTTGACTCGGGGCAGCCTCATGACCCGTGCTAGTTAGAAGGTTGCACTTGAATTGTAGTCATGCTTTTTAGTCTTAACTCAGCAACAGGATGTTTCCCTTGCAGATGCTCACTGACTTGAACACCTATCTGAATAAAGCCATTCCTGACACAAGGCTGACTATCAAAAAATACCTGGATGTCAAGTTTGAATATTTGGTAAGCAGCTTGCTTTTTTTTTTTTTTGCTTTTTTGCTTTTTTTT